>JAENPR010001074.1:0-223874 GCA_018135685.1 Themeda triandra | reverse complement strand
TGGGGTTAGGTGGACGAGCATACTTCCCACTATTACGCATGCGCCGCCATGTGCGTGCCTTGGATAGGCAATGATTGTGGGCGGACTCGAGCGGCTGCTGTCGGCGTTCTCGTCCGCTCGACGATCGCTCGCTCGGCCGGTTTACGTCCGTCTCGGCGTGCACGCTCGGCGGTTTCCGTCCGTCTCGGCCGGTCGCACGCCGGCCGGTTCCACGTACTTCTTTTCTCGAGCGGGTGAGCGGCCGCTGCTCGAGCCAGAAGGTTTCTGAGGCCTTGCGGGCCTGGTAGTGGGCCGGCCCAGTGTAAGAAGGATTGTGGTTTCTCTGGTTAATTCTTGGGAGATTTAGAGGTGAAATGGGTTGGGTTATTTCCCTCCAATGTACCTGATTTAGGACCCCCTAATCTAGGTACCCGACAGTAATATTCCCATTAACTCATGATCAGATAAACATGAATAAAGAATAGCAATTAAACAACAATATATCACAATTTAATAATAAACAACCATTTCATATAGACCGCTATTCTGTGAGTTTTCCGGGCCGCTCGTGACCGTAAGCACGACTATCATGATAGTTTATTAAACTCTGCGCAGAGGTGTACCCTTTACCTATGAGTCATGATTTCCAAATGCATGGGTTTGCAAGGCCCGAAACACCGGAAATCATATAAAGCCATTTAAAAGTTCATCTAACAAGTTAGGGCCGCTAAGGTTTCTGTGCCTGCGAATGTAGAATTCCCCTTCTAGATGGCACAATGACGCGCAGCCTATACACATTAAGACAGAGGAGCCATCTACACCCGACCGAACACACCCCTCTTGCGCCAAACGGTAACCTCTAACAAGCTAGAGGAGGTCTTCTAAACAACTAGAGCCAGAGCCATGTAGCCCTCATAGCGGTACTGTAAGTCCCAGCTTTTGCCGACAGATAAGTCCTTAGGGAGGGTCAAGAACATCAGCGAGCTAGAGCTCTTTCACCCTTTAGTTCATGTGAAAAAACATCTTTTAACATTTGATTCAAATTCAATTATTCAGTTTACAAGATCATGGTTAACTGTTCAGCACTAGCAAGGTACTCACCCACATGCATACCTCCCAAGGTTACAAGGTTATCGATAACAAATTCTAGGGAATCCATATTTAGGTAACAAGGTACACATGCAAATGATGTTTAGTGTAGAGTGAATAGGACATCAAGGTAGGTCCCAAGCTATACTTGCCTTGAGTCTGAAAGTCCTGCTGGTCCGGCTGATTGTAGTTCTCTTGGTCGCCAACGAACTGCTCACCGTCTATACTCAATCAACATCAACATACAAGCACCCACGCATTCATACACGAAGCAAACAAATAAATATAATTAGAACAGTACACCACCAGCAACAAAATAGAAAGAAAAGTTTATAAAATTAATCTATTCGTTACCACGATCACATAGACGTAAAGATCACAAAAATCGGAACTATAACGAAGAAGATATGAATTTTACAAGTTTTCCTATAGACTAATAATGCAATAATTATGATCTCGAAAATCTTAAAGCTTCAAACTAATCTAACAGCAGCACTAACACGTAGATTATGAGATAACGAATCTAACATATTTTTGAATAGTTCAAATCGGAGTTAAAATAAAGATTTTAGAAACATTTGAGTGCCATGACAAATTACTGGAAAACATGATATGTACCAAGGACGGCACAATACATATAAGTGTATTTCCAGATTTTCTTTTGTAAAGGAAAACGGCAAGAAAACAGTATGATGTCATCCAAAGCAAAGATTGACATCATCTAAGCAAGGATTTAGTCATCAAAGGCTAGCAACTGAGCTTCTATAGTGCATCCATAGCCGGCACTAGAACTTGACTGAAGATCCAAGCATTATTTGCACGAGAAGGCAAAAGTAGATGACAGGAATCTCACCACACGCTAAGGCAACAACGAAGGTGAACTGAGGACTGCTAATCTCGAGACGATGACCTGCAATCATGGCGGCATTGAGTTCATCCGAGTATAAAACAAAGAGAGAATACTTGACACAGCTTGTGGGATGGCTTACGGTGGCTGACGGAGAAGCGGGGCAAACACACGAACTCGACGGCGGCGCTACGGAATCGATACAAGGCAACGGAGATGCGGTGTTTGGCTATATAGCCAAAGATGCATATTCTCCAAATGGAAAGGAGAGACATCGATAAGGATTTGGTTAGTTTGGAGAAGGAAAGCAATGGTGTTCTTTCCATTCGAAGATGATGTCGATGCCATTTAGCGGGACCTTCGGTCGGCCAGACGATGCATGTACGTACGGGAAGATGCATGCTGCGGAAGCACGCTACACAACAACCAGGCCAAAGCCATGACGTGCTGAACCAAAGAAGTCTTTCAACTGGAAACCAAAAGAGAGAAAAGAACCACTTTTTTATTTGAATAATTTTTCAAAGGAGATTTTGAAACCCTTTTTAATTTTTTAACCGAAACCAATCAATACAAAAGAAAAAAATGCGCCAGCATGTATGCACAACATGTGTCAGCCTTACGATAAATTTTAAATTAATAAAAATTTATTATTTTTCCTATGTTCAATGCTCACATAATTGCGTAAATAAATTAGTTTAGCTATTATAAAATAATGCAAATTTTCGGGTGTTGCACTCATCCCTTTCTCACCTCATGCGCGTGCTGCGTTGGTCCACCGGGCATTACCTCCACTTTGCCACATATGCAATGTGCACCCTCAAACTTCCCAAAGGTGTGATAGATAATATAGACAGGGGACGGAAGCGCTGCCTTTGGAGAGGTTCACAGACGGATCAAAGAAAGGTGGTAACCTTGCTGCCCCGGCCCATGGTTACAAAGCCAAAGAACAAGGGTGGACTAAATGTCATCAATTTATATGTTCGAATGATGCCTTACTCATCAAGCACCTCCACAAATTCTACAATAAACAAGATGTTCCCCGGGTCAAACTAGTATGGAGTGCTTACTATGAAGGGAAGGTGCCTCATGCCACCGTAGAAGTGGGGTCCTTTTGGTGGATAGATGTACAAAGATTGAGCACTTTGTTCGGAAGGAATAGCACGCGACATATTAGGAGATGGGACTTCGGTATCTTTCTCTCGGGAAGACCTTTGGTCGATGGAGTTCTATCTTTCAGATACCCGAGGCTCTACTCTCATGCCCACGGTACAGCATCGTGTCAATGAGATCATCTTTGCCAATGATCTGGACAGCCTCTTCATGTTGCCATTAACACAAGAAGCATTTGGTGAACTCCAAGAACTTAGACAAAATTTGCAAAACCAAGAGTTTGATTTGGAACATTCTCGACAGCCGGACATATATATGGGGCAACAATAATTATTCATCCAAGAAGTTTTACAACCGGTTTTCCGAATATCCCAGCACACCCAAATACTCATGGATGTGGAAATCGAAGGTCACCCCAAGGATAAAATTCTTTGCCCGGAGGTGCTTGTCGACAGTCAACACCAAGGTTATGTTGCGTAGGAGGAATTTGTTCAATGAGCCGAACGCACATTGTGTTCTATGTGCAGCTGGAATTGATGAGGATATCGATCATCTCCTGTTTGATTGCTCATTCACTAGAAGATGCTGGGGTAGAATTGGAATCCAATGGGATATGAACCTCAGCCTACACGCAAGAATTGCACACTGCATGATACAACAGAACGTGCCATTTTTCATGGAGATCATCACCATTGCAGCTTGGGAGATCGAAAGATCAGAAATGACAAGATTTTTTCGCAATGGCCGTGCTCACGTCAACATATGGCTTAGTAATTTCAAATCCTGAGTGTTTGTTACAAATCGCTTTGTTTTTAAGCCCGACCGAGGTCTCGACTGCTTTTTGGCTAGACGCTTTTAGTTAACTTTTTGTAAGTATTTTGTACTCTTGTACTATTGTTTTTATAAATAGAAAATGAAGTGCTTTGTGGGATCTCCCCCACAGTTTTTGCCTTAAAAAAACCTCCTTTGAAACGGCACCTATAATCTTGGAAAGTGAAAATTTCGATAAACCGACAATTATATGTAAAATTCTTAAGTACAAATTAGTACGTAAATTTGTATTTTTTGTCCGAAAGTCCGTAAATTTGTATCCAAATAATTGTTGTTCTTCTATGTATGATTATGAACTCTGGATTAGTCCTCAAAAAAAACTTGTAAAGAGAGAAGCAAAAGGAAGACAGGTAGCAGACCAACAATATGCTGATTATTGGTTAAGGTGCTTAATGGCGAGGAAGGCGCGGCTGTCACCGGCGGAACGGAAGAAGGCATAGTAGACGGAGCCAAAGCTGCGCCCTCGTTGACCTTAAGCGTGTAACTAAGGCCATTTGTGGCACTACCGAGCTCGTCGAGGTTGAACAACCGCAAGCGTTGTGTGCGTCGAGGTTGAACGGCCGCAGCGCTGCGCGCCTGCCCATTGGACTGCTCCTTGATGCTGTCATATGTGACAAATTAAGCTAGGCTCATAACTTATCTTCATTTTGTAACACAATATGAAATTACACCTACAGTCTGCAAACACACACATGCTTTTGGTGACAAATGTACATGCACAGAAACTGATCAAGACTCGGAGGCCCAAAAAAGTTCCAACGGTGTTTTCAAAAAAAAAAAAGTTGCAACAGGGTAACAGCTACTATAATTGTCACATGGTTTCAGTTAGTACAGTTATGTTGTTCCAGGAAAATATCAATTGTTTTCGGTTATTATCGAGACTATTTTGAATGGGAAAAGTCTAAATCTCCCCTTTTGAACTATCGACCCGGAACACATAACCCCCCAACCTATGAAACGGTCTAATTTACCCTCTGAACTTTCTAAAACCGTCTATTTTACCCCGGGCGGTTTTCGATGGTGGTTTGCTACAGTAAAACCAATTTTTTGCATTTTTTATCTATTTCTACCGAGTGTTTGAAAATCATAGTAAATCATAGAAAAATCATAAAATGAAAAATCCAATTTTGTTGGAATTCACATGATTAGATCTACACAGTACATATATAATAAGGTATACTTTAGTACAAAATTTTTGTTGTAGCTTTCCGTGAACAAATTTAAATTTTTTACAGCAAAAAATTTGCACTAAAGCATACCATATTATATATTCACCGTTTAGATCTACTCATATGGAGTCCAACAAAGTTGGATTTTCTATTTTATAATTTTTTTATGATTTACTATGATTTTTCAAACACTCGAGCGAAAATAGATAAAAATACAAAACTGGTTTCTTTAGAAACACCGGCCGTAAAAAAACCACGGGGTAAAATAGACGGTTTTAGAAAGTTTAGAGGGTAAATTAGACTGTTTCATAAGTTGGAGGGTTATGTGTTCCGGTCGATAGTTCGGGGGAGATTTAGACTTTTTCTATTTTGAATGGGAAAAATCAATCAGAGAACTAAAGTATAAAACAAAGCACAAGCACTCAAGCAGTACCATTTGGCTTTTCACGCTAATATAAGCCGACAACTAACGGTTAAGCATCTTATTTTGAATTGCCAGAAGCAATGCAGGTTAGGCTACAACAAATTAGAAAGCATCTAAAATCAACGAAAGCAGTGGGGAAATGTACATGAGGGATCAAATTTTTCTAGCAATTTCAGATCGCAAGCGTACAAACTGTCCCTTCCGAAATGAGAATTAGAATTGAACTTGATACGGAATGAAAACAGAGACTATCCAGTAGTAGTAAATAATTAGCAGCACTACTATGAAATCTGGAGGTCCTCCAGTGGTATAAACTAAGTCATATGAAAAAACATGTGCCAAAAATCATGAACAATCGGAACACATGTTTCTTTCATAGACTCATGAACGGAAGCTAATTTTTCTCACCCTTATCTTAGTGCTTGATGGTTTATCCCACTTGACATACCAAACAATTCAGCGCATTGCAATCAGAGACACGGCCAAAATCGATAGCCAAAATGGCAAGTCACTAAAACAGAGCATGATTAATCTATATCACCATTGCACCAATGCTTCACCACATTGGAATAGAAACAAACAACTGATAGGCATGGAATGGTAGTGGCCAGTGAATCACTATTTGTTCAATTTTGATCCATCACGTTGATTCTTATCAAGCAATTCAGATGATTTTTTTTCACAAAAGAAGAGACGCGAAGTGAGAGAAGAGATATAAGATACCTGGAACGCCACTTGCTGTTGTCTGATGCTGTGGACGAAGGGCGGAAAATGGGAAGGATTCGTGCCTCATCAGCCGCCGCTCTATTGAATAGTGCCTCGTTGGTCCCGAGCTCACCATTTGGACGGAGGGAGGGAAAGCCGGAAGGATCCGTGCCTCGTCGCCGCAGTAGGGAACCGACGCGGCGCCGGATAGCATGCCACGTCCGGGCCCTCGCCTTTGCCGCGCGCCGCGCCATCATGCGCCGAGGCCCCATCACCATCGCCATGTCCGGCCACCATCAGGAGGTGGGCGTGCCGGCTGCGGAGGCCGCACCCGCACGAACCCCGCCCGCGACGGGGAGGCCTTGGCGGCGGGCAGGTGCACCGGATGCACGGGGTCGAAGGAGAGGAGGAGGCCGGATGCTAAGGTTAGCATCGTCGCGGCCTTTGACCGCCGGCTCGGGGAAACGCGAACACGCAGCGACTCGGGAACCTGTGGGGCGCCGAGCGGCCCTCGACGACCGGCGAGGTGAGGGCGGCGAGGATGACGTCGCCCGCGCCCGCCCCTGTGATGCCGCGTCGTCTCGGCCAGGTGCCGAGGCCGCGGCGCAACCTGCGGCGCGTCGTGCGCGGACGGCGGTTCCGCTTCCGCGGCAGCGATGGCGACCGCGCAGGGCGGGCGGCGGTTACGCGCAGCGACCCGAGCAGGGTCGTGGCGGCGCCCCGCGGGCTCTATACTTGGGCTTCAGTGCGCGATGGCGGTTCCGCCGCGGGAGCGCGACCGAGGGAGCGGGGCCCGGGCCGGGATGGGGCGCATTGGCGGCGCCCTTGGCGGCGGAGGTGAGAGCTTGGCCGACGACGGCGTCGGTGGGAGGTCGGGGAGGCGGCTGGGTGCTCGGGCGGCGGTGGCGGCGCGCGTCGCCGACGTCAGAAGGCCGTGGCAACGCGTCGTCGTGCTCGCAGCGGTTCTGCGCGGGCGGGGGTTACGGACCGGGATTACTGGAGGGGAGGTTTTTTACGGGAGAGACGGGGAGCGGGGTTACGGATGACGGGTCATTAGCCGAAAGGTGAAGCGATTAGCGTAATCACGTGATGACATTTGACTCCTTTTAGTTGTAAAGATTTGCGATGGCATCTACCCCATGGTAGTCCAGTAGGGCTCCAATGAAGTATCGCTGTAGAAAATTAGAAGGAAGGCGAAACTATCAAAAGCCCAAGAGGCTCCAGCTGCAGCACACATGAAGTGAATACTAGCGGCCCATTAGCAACCGAAACTGCTGTTTTTGTTGCAAAACTAAGACACTTCATTTATTTATTTTTTATTTATTATCACGCCTTTACTGAAAAAAATACTCAACCTCTACAAATTTATCATGTTTTGCTCTGTCCAGTGTCTGCACTCTGCCCTTTGACTCAGTTTGTTTTGCACGCAGCAATAGCAACTAGTACTTGCACCTAATTAATCTCAGCTTGTCGATTTTAACTAGTAGTAGTACTAGGTGTGCACACCGACTGGGAAGCCAAATTTAAAATCCCACCTGCTATGCCGTCCTTATTTAAAATCCCACCTGCTATATGCATGCACATAGTCTACTCTATTTGCCGTCCTTATTTATTCCGTCTAGCTTTCTCTCCGGCCTTGTCATCTCCACTTCGACTTTCGATTGCTATGTACAGAGTCATTTTGGTACCAATGGGATTGTAGTTTTGCCAGCACGAAGTAGTTAAATGGGAGGATTGGAGGTCATCCATAGAAATAGAATACCAAACTAGCGAACAATAATGCATTTCATCCTTCTATTAGCATGCTTCCGTGGCAATCAGTTGGGCATGGGATGCATCAGGACATGCATACAGCCGCCATCTTCAATTCTTCATCTCAGAAGCTGAATAAGCGGTTCCTAGTGGATCATGGTTCAGATGTCAAGCAACAAGGAGATCAGCATCAGGGTTGTTTCAGTTTGAGTGGAGTCCTAGCTACATGGAAGGGAGCCACGTGTCACAAAGGGCTCCAGCAGACGCCGCAAACATCGTGCTCAATTAGCCCTCCCTGTGGTTTCCATTAACGCTCTCGTAGACTGTCGATCACGATCAGGCTGTCACCCACTGTGCCTGCACCTCACGCTATCCAATAAGAAATGCAAGCCAATCACTGCACCGTAGAGACTTGTTTCTTTCCCTTTCCCAGTCATATATATCCTCCCAAAGTTACTCCTATAACATGACAACGGTTTTGGTGTTTTCATGTCATTTGTTCGTATTTTTGTCAGTTTTCTATTAATTTCTTCCTCAGGTTTTAGTCTATTCTTATTGTTTTTCCTATAGTAAGATGAGTTCTCCTACATTGAACAGCAGTATGATTAATCAAAAATTCTGCAGTGACGAAAAAACTGATTATTAAGCAATCATTATTTTTCGTGTGATATCCGACATAAAGAAACCAGGTCTATCAATAACTATTCATTACCCGACTACAGCCGGTACCGGATCAAAAACGGGTCAATCACCACGAGGGAATTGGTTCTCACAAGATTGACAGAATGTGTGCACTCACCTCTAAAAAGGTTCTGCAGAGAAATAAGAAAATGTTTAGAGGGACGGGCATCTAGATATAAGTTTCCAAGGACAATTAATGAGCCCTTTTACGGTGGTTGGGGGTACTTCCGGTTATTTTTGGTAAATAAGCAAATAATCAGCACTAATTAATTTTTTAAGTCGAAGGTTACTATGGTAATTGTGTCTTCCCACCTCCCGTGGTCCCTTCCGTCAACCCTGCCCAACTCCAGCAGCAAGATATCGAGAGAAAAAAGCCGCCTCGCCCTCGCCATCGTCCGCACGCCGCCGCCTCGCTCGACATCGCGTGTGCCACCGCCGGCGGTGATCTGCCCTCGCCCATCTTCGTCGCTGGGATCCCGGCGTTCCTCCTCCTCCCCCGGCGTCCCATTGCTGACACGAGGCCGATGAGGCTACCCTGCCATCGGCCGTATCCGCGACCGCCTCTCCGCGTCCTCAACCTCGCCCATCACGTGACGCCGCCGCCGCCACGCCCTTCCCTCACTCGGCCCTGGCACTCAGGCCGTTGCTCCTCCCTTCTCCCCGGAGGCCCAGCCTTGTGTTCAAGAAGATGCTGGAACTGAAAGCGAACAATGTTTCATATTTGTGATGAAATCTGGAATTGTGTGCATTCTGTTTCTTTTGAACACATCTTGTACTTAGAAAATGAGCGTTACTAAATGAAGCATTGCAATTTCATATATTGAATGTCATCCGCATAAATTTATGCTGACACTACATCTTGTGGCTTTATAATCGTTTGGATTTGAATTTGGATGTAACCAGAAATTTATTAGATTATTGTTGTAATGACACAACAAGCTCTGTATTCTGATGGCTACCTTTATGGGTGAGGTTGGCATCTGTACTTGCAGCAGCGTATTGGCGTTCCTGTTCTTATGCATAATTGGATGCAAATATCATGTTCGGGTTGTATAATGTTGAGGCATCCGTTTTGGTTCATTATCGATTGGCGGGATGCCTCAATGATTTGATTTCAGTATCCTGTTCCTTCCCTCCAAAAAAAAAATAAAACAAATAAAAGGGTCAAGTGTTGAATGCTGGTGTGTTGTCTCGTATCACTGCGATGATTCGGTGTCAAACCTTTGCACATGCACAATATCTACGACGGATGTCCATGGCGGTGATGGACGAGGAGCTGGGAGGCAGCGGTGGAGGACCTACGTGCGGCGGTGGACGACCGCCCTAGGGATCTGCGTCGCTCGCGTCGCCAAGTGTGGGAGAGACGGAGAGGAGCGCTCCCGGTTTAACCATTGTTGGCGGTCCTTAACTCGATTCTAACCCCGCCAACTTTAGCCTATGCAATACTAAATTTCACCTAGAATAGGGCTCTACTCTAACTATTTCCATGCTGTGGCTATAATTCTTGTTTTGCGGTCAACACTTTGAAATACACAAAATGAGCCAAGAACGGGAGAAAAAATTATGATATAAGAAGGTGACCCACTTACTGGATAATTTTGGTCTTGAACGTAGTTCAAAATGCCAAGCATGGACCCATGAAATGAAAGCCCAAAACCTAGTCCAACTCCATTGTGGGCTGCGGGAGCGGGGTTGAGTATTTTGGCCATAACTCCCTCATCCGGAGTCCGTTTTCGCAAAAACACCCGGCCACACGAAGCTGTGTGACGAGGCCCACGTGCCTGTAAAGATGGGCCCCATCCGAGCCAAACCTGGTGCGCGCGCCCAGTGCGCGCGCCACGCGAGCACCGATCGGCCCAAATTTGCCACGGTGGCCCATGACGATAGCCCAATGCAAATGGCGGTGGTGCTTCGTGAATGGAAGGTGTGAAACCGCCCTATGAGGTCGGTTTTGAACCTACCATGTGAGGATGGCACTTTTTCCAAAGAGCCCTCTCCTCCTCCACCTATAAAAGGAGGCTCCTCCTCCTCATTCCAACACACCATTCCAAGGATCAGAGCTACTACACCTAGAGAATGAAGATCCACACTCCATGGCTTAGGCCCTAGCTAGCTAGTAGATCTTGGTAGTGGAGAGATGTAGAGGGAAGAGCGGGAAGAGCCGAACTTGTCAGTCTCTCCCCCAACCTTGTACCTCAACGAACACCAATGCTACACTTCGTCGGTTTTCCCCGCTACGTGAGTGTTCGTGTTTTCTTTGGTAATAAGTCTTTCGGTATTTATTGTTCGCTTATACTTGTTTGCGGGTTCGTCGCCGTCCTCGTGGCGTTGCTCTAGTAGAGGACTCCCGATAGAGACGGATGTTCTGCGCGACGCTAGAGTAGTAGTTAATAGCATAGACGTGGTGTCTAGCCGGCGGCTACCTTCGTTTGCCTCGTAGTCCACGGTTGAGGTGGTAGGCGGGTGGTGACAGCCTGTCCGTCCCTTGTAATCCCCCACGTCCGGCTACGATGTAGAGCCACAGCCGCATCACAGTAGACCAGGTGCGATCCGTGCCCGAAGTGAGCAAGTGTAGGTGCAGTTTATCTACTTTTAGACCCAAAAGCCATAGAATCCCTTCCTCCCTCCTACCAACTCTACCCTTGGGTTGTCCTTGGACGTATTAGCTAGGAGAAATACCTCCGTTCCTGTGGAAAATACGATACCCGAATACTTCCCGGTGAAAGCTACAACGGTACTTTCCGTACGCTTGCGGAATCTTTCGCACACGTTAAGAAATACCAACAAGTTTTCACGGCGTCGTTGCCGGGGATAGACTTTTTATCTATCTTCGGTGATTGCGCTAAGAAACGTCAACAACCATACAAATGCATTGATCAAGTCCGGCTATGTCTCATGAACATACAATTACATCCTAGTTTAACCATACAAACGATTGATCAAGTCTATCATGTCTCATGAACATACAATTACATACCATTTGTTTACTGTTTATTGGTCACACACTGAAACCTGGATGCAAAATAACCATGACGCACCTGGCAAACAAAGCCGAAGACAGAGCCACCAAGGGCAATCAAATGTAGTGCCACCCAAACATAATATACAGGAATGCAGTTGCATGACTGCATCTAGCAAACAGGCCAGAAGACAAAGCCACCAAGGGCAAGCAAAAGTAGTGCCACCCAAACATAATATACAGGAATGCAGTTGCGAAAGACAGTAAGACAGTTTCAGTCAGCTCCAGTTTTTGCCAACATCTTCCTCGACGAAAATCCGGCAACGGCGGTGTTGCTCTGTGTTTGTTTCTCGTTGATCTGCAAGTGCAGCAGCATATAAGCACTTCTACACCTGGTCTCCATTTTCCTTACTCTCTTCGTACGGCGGCTTAACGATGAATCATCGATGGAACAACAGGATCGTAGATCGCGGATGTCGCGATAGTGCGGTCTGCAGCGGCACAATCCCACTCTTGCCTTATGCGCCGCCGACCAGATTGATGCACCTCCATGCGGCCCCACCACACCTCGATGCGCTGCCGCGACGCAGCCCGACCTCGATGCGCTTCCACGCAACGCCACCCCGACCTCGATGCGCCTCCGCCTAAGCCCCGGCTCACGAGCGGACCGAGGTAGAGACGGAGCGAAGAGTTGGCGAGGACGGGATCGTGGAGGAGGCCGAGATGGAACTCTGGAGAGGAAGGCAAGGTGCGGAGAGGTAGGATGGGTGGCGCCGCGGCGCCACCACATCGCCCCGCCGCATCGATCCTATTCTTTAGGGAGCCTCTCGTCCTAACCGTGCTTGTCAAACTGCAGATGGATTCTTCGTACGCATACTCTTCAATCATTTCATAAAGTACTCCCAACATTATGTTTTTATTAACATTTACCATATTACCCTTAATTACATTAAAAAATTCAAAATTAGAATCATCATAAAAAAATTTAGATGTTGATCTCACCAATTTTGGTACGCACAGTGCATATGGCTCCACCATTTAATACACACTTGGTGTGCATCCGATACCTCTTAAATTGATAACTCTTGGTAACTATGCCTTTTTAGCCGTTGGATCAAGCGTCGTGAGTCGTCCAATTTTCAACAACCATTGTAAAATTGTCTCCCCACAAATCGACTGGTAAACATTATGATGGACTCTGCATCACATTATTGTTTGGAAAGACGAACTGCATCTTACTTCTCTACAATTTACAAGTCTTTTTACATGTGACGTCAACCATCGAAGGCGCATGTCTGACCTTGTTTCTGCATGTTCAAAATAACTTAAATCTACTTCCTTCATCCCTAATGTTAGAATTTATGTGGATATTCCCCAAAATCCATATGAAGAAATTCTAATAAATCTCAAAGGCCCAATACATGTGTTCCCTAATGGGCTTTAATGTTTAAGCCCATGAGTAAAGGTGAGAGGTATAATATCAATTAGTACCATATTGCTAGTTGATGTAGATGTAGGGGTTCCTCCTCTCGCATATATACGCATTGATCCTCCACCGGGAATAGACACAACAAAGACTACAATTGGGAGTTTCACTAGAAAATCCTAACGTAGTAAAATAGTGTTTTCCTCTTCTCGCTACTGCGTTGTCGCTGTAGTCTCTCCATCCCGATCATCGGCACCGGCGACCGGGGAGAGCGAGGTCTCCGGAACCCTCGTCTTTGCGATCCGCACCGGGAGAAGGCGAATAAGGTTTTTGGGAAGCGCTCTTAGCGCGACTTGCTCCCAAATCTTCTACGTCGGCGACACGTCGTCCGTCGTCGTCGTGCTTGTGGGATCGTCTACGGGAGACTCGTGCCATCGTCCGTCGGCGACGTCGTCTTGTCGTCGTCGGGGTGGGATCGTCTACGGAGACGCTCGGCCGACAAGCTCACATTGCAATCATCGTATGCATCTTCACCACCAAGTACTTCTACAATCGGCGGTATAAATCTAACTAGTGTACGAGTTGAGTTTACACTAGTTATCATGTTCATGCTATGCGATATCATCATTTATCCTGCTAGTATATACGATATACTGATCTGCCATGCTAGTAATCTTGCCATGCTCAATCTAGTTGATCATCTTGTCATGATCTATATTCTAGTTTTAATTTGGAAATTAATCTAGAAATTGCCTAATTTTCCAACAATCCAAAACCCTTATTATAGGCTTTTTCCTGATTTAAGTATGGTTTGTTTTTTATTTGTGAAAGCGTCTTTGAGACTAGAAAAGTGTTCTAGTGCACATTTTAAGAGGTGGCGAGTTAAGGCCATGCTGCGGCTAGAGGCTAAAGTATTCGGATTAGTGTTGGCTCATGTGAGGGAAATATCTCTAGAGAAAATCGAGAGAAGATTCCGGGAAGACCGCACTCTTCTTAGAGGAAGAACAATCTGTGAATAATAAACCTTCCAATGCCAAGATAGTAACTACTGTGAGAAGAAGCACACTAAAGTAAAGTTGCCTTGCTTCACTTGTGGAGAGCTTGGTCACTTTTCCAGTGGGAAAAAGAAGAATGTCAACCTCGTGACTATTAGCAGCACTGATGAAGAGTACGGTGATGTTCCTACCGTGCTTTTAGTGTTTCAGTCTCCAAGTTGGTGGGTTGATACAGGTGCTAATATTTACTTATGTGCTGACATATCTTTGTTTTCTTCTTATCATGGGCTTCAAGGTTCCTCTGTTTTGATGGGGAATGGGTCACATGTTTTTGTTCATGGTGTTGGCACGGTAAATGCGAAGTTTACTTCGGGAAAAATTGTGCAACTAAAGAACGTGAAGCATGTTCCTACTATTCGCAAGAACCTTGTTAGCGCCTCCCTTCTTTTGAGAGATGGGTTTAAGGTGGTACTAGAATCCAATAAAGTTGTAATGTCTAACCATGAACAATTTATTGGTAAAGGCTATGATTGCGGAGGCTTGTTCCGCCTATCTTTGGCGTTTATGTAATAAGTCGTTGAATCATATTTGTGGCACAACTAATGATAGTTCAAGTGTTTGGCATTCTCGTTTATGTCATGTGAACTTTGGTTTAATGTCACGATTGTCTAGCTTGAACTTAATTCCGATTTCACTATTGCCAAAGGTTCTAAGTGCCATAGTTGTGTGCAATCTAAGCAACCTCGAAAGCCTCACAAGGCAAATGGAGAAGACACACTTGGCACCTCTAGAACTCATACATTCTGATCTTTGTGAGATGAATGGTGTGTTGACAAAAGTTGGTAAGAGAGGTATTTCATGACTTGATGATGCAACTAGATTTTGCTATGTTTATTTGCTGAAAACTAAAGATGAAGCATTAGACTACTTTAAAATCTATAAGGTCAAGTTGAAAATCAACTAGAAAAGAAAATCAAACGTCTAAGGTCGGATGCGTGGTGGTGAATATTTTCCTATATCGTTTGATGATTTTTGTGCGTTAACGTGGCATTATTCATGAGAGGACACCTCCCTATTCGCCGAATCAAAACGGGGTTGCCGAGAGGAAAATCGCACACCGATCGACTTGGTGAATGCCATGTTAGACACCGCCGGTTTATCTAAGGCATGGTGGGGGGAAGCTTTATTGACTGCGAGTCATGTCCTGAATAGAATTCCAAACAAAAATAGAGAGACAACTCCATATGAGCAATGGGTTGGAAGGAAACCATCACTCTCATATTTGTGCACGTGGGGATGTTTGGCGAAAGTCAATATTCCAATTTCTAAGAAGCGTAAGCTTGGACCAAAGAATGCGGATTGTGTCTTTCTAGGATATGCTCATCGGAGCATTGCCTATAGATTTTTAGTAGTAAAATCTGAAGTTTCTGATATGTATGTTGATACAATCTTTGAATCACGTGATGCTACATTTTTTGAGAATATATTTCCTATGAAAGATATGTGTAGCAATGCTAAATTTTCTAATTGAGTTAGCTCCCGATTTTACTACACCTATCGAGCATCTGTTGAGCCATTTGAACAACCACTTGAAGAAGTCCTTGAGGAGGATGACAATGAAGTTCACGAGGAACAAGAGGCGAAGGATTGCAAAATCCTTTAGTGTTGATTTCATTGTATACCTTGTGGACAATACTCCCACCTCTATTACGAGGCATATGCATCTCCCGATGCGGATGATTGGAAAGAAGGCATTCGGAGTGAGATAGACTCGATTCTTTCTAATGGAACATGGGAGTTATCGATTTACCATTTGGGTGCAAACCTATTGGTTGCAAATGGGTGTTCAAGAAGAAGCTTAGGCCGTATGGTACTATTGATAAGTAGGCTCGGCTTGTGGCTAAGGGTTATACGAAGGAAGGTGAAGATTTCTTTGATACTTATTCACCAGAATGACCACTATTCGAGTACTACTTTCTTTGGCTGCCTCATATGGTCTTATCATTCATCAAATGGATGTGAAGACAACTTTCCTTAATGGAGAGTTGGATGAGGAGATTTACATGGATCGATCGATGGATTTGTAGTAAAAGGTGAAGAGCGAGAAGGTGTGTAAATTATTGAAATCTTTGTATGGCTTGAAACAAGCACCCAAACAATGGCATGAGAAGTTCGACACCACTTTAACTAGTGCGGGCTTTGTCTTAATTAGGCCGATAGGTGTGTATTATTGACATGGTGGGGGCCAATCTTTGTTATTTTGTGCTTATATGTTGATGATATTTTGATTTTCTAACAAACATTGATGTGATCAATGAAGTCAAATCTTTCTTGTCTAAGAGTTTTGACATGAAAGATCTAGGAGAAGAGGCCGATGTAATTCTAAACATCAAGTTGATTAAGGAAGAGAGTGGGATTACTTTGTTGCAATCTCACTATGTTGTGAAGCTCTTGAGCCGTTTTGGCTTTATGGATAGCAAGCCTACTCCAACACCTTATGATCCTAGTGTGACATTGAGAAAGAACAAGAGAATTACTAAAGATCAATTGAGATACTCTCAGATAATTGGTTCACTCATGTATCTAGCTAGCGCAACCAGACCAGACATCTCTTTTGCTGTGAGCAAGTTGAGTAGGTACATGTCCAACCCGGGTGATGATCATTGGCATGCACTTGAAAGGGTCTTGCGTTATCTTAAGGGTACAATTAGTTTTGGGATTCACTATTCGGGCACCCATTTGTGCTTGAGGGATATAGTGATGCGAATCGGGATTTCGATATTGATCAAATCTACGCCACTAGTGGGTATGTATTTACTCTTGGAGGTGGTGCAAGATCATGGAGGTCTTGTAAACAGACTATATTGACTAAATCAACCATGGAAGCAGACCATCGCTTTGGATACAAAGATCTGCAGGCAGAGTGGCTGCATGAGCTCTTGTTTGACTTGCCGGTGGTTGAAAAACCAATACCGGCTATCCTTATGAACTCGGATAATCAAACAAAGCTGATCACTAAAGTGAATAGTGCTAAGGATAATGCGAAGTCAATGAGACACGTTAAAAGACATTTGAAAACTATCGGAAGCCGAGAAACTCCTAGTAATTAGTGTGGCTTATGTCCAAACAACACAAAAACCCGCAGATCCCTTTACAAAAGGGCTATCACGGAATGTGATAGAAATCGCATCAAGGAGATGGGTATGAGACCCATGTGAGTTTACGTAGTAGTAACCCAACCTTTTTGATCGGAGATCCCGTGACTAAGGATCTCGGGAAGAACAAGCTATTGGTAAAGCGAGGAGAGTATAATAATAACCCTATCTAAGTGAAGATGCAATACTCTCAATGCAATGAGGCCTTGTATGGTAGGTTGGCTAATGCCTTAATATGTTCTATTGGCTTTAACAAGCGAAGATGCTATCCCGCGAGCATTCTTGAATGAACATACCTATATGAGTTTTGATCAAGTTAAACGTCGCAGCCTATGAGACTTGGGTGGTCTCTAGTAAGCTCATGAAGAGACCAGGAGTATGACGTATATGCTCCACTCCACGGGAAGGCTACGCGGCCCGTGTACTAGTTTGACTTTGAGTAAAACTCATTCGCACAAAACTTGCAATTCAAGGCGTAGTCCATTGTTCAAGTTGTGAATTGGTCTAACTTAAAGCTCTAGGCAGATGTTCAACTTAACAGATCTGCTTGAAATACTAGTATATAAACAATAGTGAGAGAGAGGAAAATGTCTATCTTGAGCAATTGAGATCTCGGGTGGGGATTGTTAGAATTTATGTGGATATTCCCCTAAAATCCATATGAAGAAATTCTAATAAATCTCAAAGGCCCAATACATGTGTTCCCTAATGGGCTTTAATGTTTAAGCCCATGAGTAAAGATGAGAGGTATAATATCAATTAGTACCATATTGCTAGTTGATGTAGATGTGGGAGTTCCTCCTCTGCATATATACGCATCGATCCTCACGGAATAGACACAACAAAGACTACAATTGGGAGTTTCAATTAGAAAATCCTAACGTAGTAAAATAGTGTTTTCCTCTTCCTCGCCATGGCTTGCCGTCGTAGTCTCTCCATCCCGATCGTCGGCGTGCACCGGCGGATCGGAGAGCAGGTCTCCGGAACCCGTCCTTTACGATCTCGCACCGGAGAAGGCGAATAAGGTTTTTGGGAAGCGCTCTTAGCGCGATCGCTCCAAATCTTCTACGTCGGGCAAAAAGACATCGTCTCGTCGTACGTCCAGGCTTGTGGGATCGTCTATGGGAGACTCGTGCCATCGTCGTCGCGACACGTCGTCTTGTCGTCGTCCCGAGGCTTGTGGGATCGTCTCACGGGAGACGCTCGTGACAAGCTCACATTGCAATCATCGTATGCATCTTCACCACCAAGTACTTCTACAATCGGCGGTATAAATCTAACTAGTGTACGAGTTGGGTTTACGATCTCGCCATGCTAGTAATCTTGCCATGCTCAATCTAGTTGATTATCTTGTCATGATCTATATTACGGTTTTAATTTGGAAATTAATGCGGAAATTGCCTAATTTTCCAACACCTAAAATATAAGTATTTTTACATGTAAAGAACTCCTGTAAAATTCGTTTTGTTTCCACTAAATGCACCCATTTACTTTTTATTGTTAACATGTTTGCTGTCCAGTTTACGTGCAACCTTCCCTGCACGTTTTCCCTTTTGTATTGTTTATGTGAGGGTTGTTATGGTGCTTGGGAGGAACCCAAGTTGTTGTTGTTGTTGTTTTTAAGTAAAGGAACCCAAGGTTCCTCAGTGAAACACATGGGCCATTGATGGAGAGAAAACATGTAAAGACTTGTATAAGCATTGGTAGTTCAGTGATTGTAATATAAGCACCGAGACTCGTGAGCACCAACGGGACGCCCGAGATGAACATTATATATGGAGCCATCTGCATTGGCCTGCGACCTTTGGGGCTTCTTAGTCGAGATGGAGCTCGCCGGCAGTAATGGATAGTCACTTGAGATTAGGTGGGGATGGCGAAGGAGAACGGAAACTAAAAGGGATGAAAATGACCAATTAATTTCGTCCTTTAAGCTTTTCTTTTAACAATGGGTTCCGGGCCATCAAAATTTTAATTAGTTAGAGCAACCACAATGTTGGGTGAAAGTAGTCGATAAGGATTATAATATTATCTATCGGCTAGCTAAAACATTGTGCAACTAGTCCATAGAGTTGTCTATAGTTAAGGATGTCCATAGTGCTATGGACTGTCCATAAGGAATAGAAAAACATTTTTCTCTCTCCTCGGCACTCTCTTGCCTCTCACACCTGTGTACGGTTAGACATTGTCTTTTTTTCTATGGGATAGTGGGTCCCACATGAGTACATATGGACCACTACATTGTGACATCCGGAATAGTTATGGACTACTGACGCAAAAGCTGCACATATGGACCAGGTAGTCCATATAGGGTGTGTTTGGTATGGTGTATTGGGCTAGGCTAAGCCTGGATAGTGAGAAACAGGCTTGTTTGGTTTAGTTTTTGGGCTCCCTAGCACTGGCCCCCGGCCGCCCGCCGTATAGGGGATAGCCGGGCCCGGAAAAACGGACCGGCCGGGCGTTTTACCGGAGCCCGGCTTGGGGCTAGGTGCGCGCCCTCCGCGTGGGCCCGGTTGGCCAACTCGAGCTCGGGCGGCTCGCATATAAAACCGGCGCCCTCACCGCCTCGCTAGGGTTTTCCCCGGTCACTATTCACTCTCTCGGCGGTGCACTCTCGCTAGGGTTTCCACTCTCTCACTCGCTCGCTCTCACCGTCGCCCGCGTCCACTCACTCTTCCTCCTCGGGTCCCCGCCGGTGGCGGGTATCCTCCTCGTCGCCGGGTAAGATGAACTGCGGCATGGTACACGGCGAGTCCCCTCGTCCCTTTCCTCCTTGTTCTTGGTTGTGCTCCCGTTATTCGATCTAGCTCTAGATACGTGCGGCCGTGTCGATTGCATGTTTTTCGTTTGGATTTGATCGGGTGGCGTAGCTTTTAGCTATCGCGGGCCGGTCCCTAGAACCGATTAGGGATTCATACATACGCTACTTAGATCCTAGTAATTGGTACCCATTTGTCTTGTTTGCCCCGTGTAGCCTAGGATACATGTTTTCTTGTCATGGCGGCTAGGGTTTGGTCACTTTGGTGTGTCATGGAACCCGTTTCTTGTAATTCTTACATCTTTGATGTGGTACCCTTTTCTTGTTGGTTAGCACCATGGAACCGATTAGGCGTCGTATGGTCGTTAGGGGGCAAGAAATGGTCGTGGTCATGTCCGTCTCGGTTCTTCCTTAGATTCGGAAGGGTGTCTCGCTTCTAGGAGGGGGATCTATTATGGCCCAATGACACGGAGGGACAAGGAAAGGATGGTTAATCGAAGTTCATCCATCGGCCCGGATGACATTAGCATGATAGAGCTGCTGAGGATGAAGAGGGCCTCCTTTTCTAGCTTTGTGACTGTTTCGCTCTAGGGGTCTCTTGAAGGACAGCATCTTTAGCCGTGATAGAAGAACCGGTGGCCATGATCCTCTTAGTTGTGGGGCATAACACCGTTCGAGTCATCAAGTACAAATTCCTAAGGTCTACTGAAACTATCAGTAGGCACTTCAAGGAAGTCCTTTTTGTTGTTGGTGAACTCGGAATGAAATGATTTGCCCTCCTTCTAATGCTACCCCAGCAAAAATTCTTGGCAGCCCCACTCGGGCGCTGGCCAGTGAAGCAAAATGGGCGAGACAAACAAAGCCCACCTTAGCTAAGTTGGGCTGGACAGGATGCAAAACACGAAACCAAACAAATTCAAACTCGGGCCAGGCCAGCTGAAGATGCAAACCAAACAAGCACCCACTTGCCACATTCAACTTGGCCAAGTCGGCCGGGCCAACTCGGGCCACCCTGGCTAACTTGGACCGACAACTAAACACACCCATACATTGCGGTTGCTTTTATGTTCCACAACTTAAGTTCTTTGCAGGAGGTACATCCTATTTTGTAACCCTTCGACCAAGACTGATGGATGTCTCTAATTATTTCCAAGCACCGTAAAAACTTACTGTATATATATGTAACACTAAATTGGTTTTGTGCACAGCACTAGCAACCAGTATTACTTGCACCTAAATCTCCGGTTCTGAATAACTTGTAGTACTAGGGCTGTACCCGGACTGTGTAGCCAAAATTTAAATCTCACCTCCCGGCAGCTGCCACTCTTATGTGCGCGGACACTCTATTCTGCTTGTCATCCTAATTTATTCTTGCCAGCTCTCGCCTTCGTTCTTTGTTTCACTATTCCGTTGCTACATAGTCATTTTGAACCCAACGAGATTGCAAGTTTTAGCGCGTAGGTAGAGTATATATAGGCAACCTTTGTTTGTATGAGGTCCTGAATGGAGCTGATGGCTTGATCCTATCTTCAGTGACAGGCTGACAGCAAAACTCTAACTAGTAGGCCTATAGTATGCGACTAGACTACTGTCATCTGGACGGCGCATCCATAGAAATAGAGTACCAAGAAGAGACCAATGCATGTTCTCGATTCTTATCCTTGTGTCAACGTGCTTTCATGACAATGATTATGTAATAAAGAACAGTCATATGCATTGGTTGAGATGTAGAAATTGTGATTTTCAATTATTCCCTTTTCTAAAAAAATGCATCGGTACGCACACAGCTGTGATAATCATTGGAGCATGGATCGTAGAAAGATCACTTGGTTACTGCTGGATCGAGGTTCAGACGACGGTAATCAGAAAGCTAGCTATTGTGCAAGGGCACTCACAATACAGACTCTACCTGAAGTCTAAACCTATTTAATAGATTTAGAGTCTAAATAAGACTTGGAGTCTTATTTTTCTCCCTCTCTCTTCAATAAATATACTACCATATCAATAAAATATATTAAATAAGAGCATCTGCTAGTTGCTAGCTCTAAGCCAAGTTATTTAATAGTACTAACTTTTAGCATATAGCTCATAATATGAATGACCCCACATGTCATTTTTCACATGTTCTTGGAACGTGTGTATGAAACTATCTCTTAGTCAAGAGATAGCTTCCTTGTCTCTTCTATTAAAAAAATAGAAAATATACTAAGAGCTAGCTTAATTATGAGTTAGTAATTGGAGACGTCCTAAAAGAGGTAATAAATAGATTTAGACTCTACAATAGAGTTTGCATTGTGAGTGCCATAATAACAGACCGTCTTTGCTAGAGCCTTGTGGGTTTCCCACTAAGAACGCTAGCGAATAAGTGGTGGGACAATGCATGGGTCCGGTCGCGTGATGATATTGTAAAACCTGTGAAATATTATCCTTTTAGAGTCACATCCTTTTAGAGTTACTCCTATATGAGAATGGTTTTTTGTGTCCGAGTTTCCTCTGTCTGATTTGTTTGTTCCCTTTTTAATTTGCAGTCTTTTTTATTTATCATTTCAGCCTCTATTTCCAATCGATTCTTATTTTAATTTTTCTATCTATAGTAAAAATGGCGTTTCATATAGTAAAAACAGTCCAAATTGACAACAAAACTAATTAATAGCTATTCATTATTTTTTCGCATTACAAAAGCCAAAGAAACCTGGTCTATCTACAATACCCTAGACTCTTCGTTGCCAAAAGAAGATAGCCAACTTATGGAAAGGTACCACAAGTAGCAGGTACTAGTGGTTCAAATTGGTCCGTCACCGGCTGAAATCAAGCCGTCTGCCTGCGTTACCATATAGTCCGCAAAATGCGCGCTGCTCGCCTCTAGAAAAGGTCTCTAGAAATTTTAAAAAGTTTGGAGTGATGTGCATCTATGTATAAATTTCCAATGAGCAATTATCATTACAGATCGTCCATTCGAATCGATATCTATGGCTGGTTGGTATGGTGGTCGATCAACAAAAAATTATTTTACTAAAAAAATAAATGAAATTTATATAATTATAACCCCTCTTAGGGAAAAAAAGATTATGTAACCACCTGAAACCGTTGATGTTGGTCTACTTCACCTGCTAAGAAGTCCTAACCTAAAAAAAAAAAAAAAAAAAGGTAATCTACTCTGCGCTTTACCTAATCATCAAAATCAGTTCATGTTCTTTTTGTCGTCTTTGTCACATTGATAGGTGGTCGCACAATGGGAGTTTTTGTCGTCTTTGTCACATTGATAGGTCGGTCTAGTGGGACGGTAGCCCACTTGACTACGACTTTGTCATCGATCATGTCCTATCAAAGGTCAATTGAAAAATTCAAATAATCTGAATTTGAAACACATGGAGACTAAATGATTTAAAATTTATCAGCTGCAACCTTTAATCTCTCTTTGATATATCTTCAATTTAGTATAAAATTTCCCTCTAAAATGTAACTTATTTTGCATTACATCTATTTCTATAGACTTGCCACTTTACCAAATCACCTCTAAAATACGATCTCTAAGGACAGGCTATTTGAAGGCACGGACGATCCATAGCGCACTAATGTTAAAGGTACAAAAAAGTACAAAGGTGGATGTAAACCTGCTTGCATCCCTTTCTGTCCTAATTCTTTTTTAACTGTCATCGTCCTATGGGTTTATTGATGATCGACCTAGTCCTGCCTCAATCCCTATTTACGTATTCTTGACCCTTTATATATCTATCTCGTTGTAACAGTATTCAGCAAGAAACACATAGAAAGAATGGGTCAGGACTAGTGTTTGAGAGGAACTACATCCAAGATCTCTCATCCCAGACTCCCAGTAATATCAGTATGTGTCACCGTGGCAAGGATGGAGATTTCCTCTTTCCTTTTGTTGTCAATTGTCTGGTTTGTCAATTTATTAGTTGGGCACGGGAGACACCAGGACATCCAAAGTCGCGGCAGAGTTCTGTTAGCCTGGAGATACAGGATACTAAGGGCATGTACAGCCCGTCTATACAAGCCGTCTGTATTTTTTTCGAACAAGGAGGATTCCCCCATTTCCATTAATGAAATTAACGGAAATACATCAGCATTTCAAGAGAGTTTCAGAGGAAGCAAAAGATAGGCCCAGAGAATGTGACCTTATTACAGAACCAGCCAACAGGCTTTCACAGGGTTTTCACCAACTTAACAGGCTACCGCAACTACTGCATATTACTATTGAGACATCTTTATATCAGAGCGCAGCGCCGTCTTTCACATCTGATTTCCTCCATCCGCTCGATCCGGCTTCCAGCAGCGGGGTCTTCATGTCCCTCTTCGACATCCACCGGGGTGGCCGGCATCAGCAGCAGTGGTATTGTCCTTCCGGGCGCCGAGGAGCTGAACAGCAATCCGGCACATGTCTTCCACGCCTTGCTTCGCCGCTTCCCTTTCTTCAGCCTTGAGCAAACCCGTCCGTTTCATCAAAGCACTTGCATGACTTATAATCGTTAGAGGGTTTCCGAAGGGTTTCCTTCGAAACAAATGTTATTTCTCATCTTCCAGATGGACCAACAGATAGCACCTATACCAATTGCATGCAAAGAATCAAAATTTTTTAGCCATTTTCTACACCAGCCCCAAAGACCGATCAAGATTAATTGGAATGTCAGTAGCACCTAATGCAGTAGCCACTACACCCCACACACATCTAGCAAAGAGAGCAAGCAAACAGCAGATGGTTTACATTTTCATCCTGGTCACGAAGTGACGAGTGGGATTTCCACTCCATTTTCTTTTCAACAGATTGTCTTTGGTCGAATAGCATCATTGGCTATTAACCGAGGAGAAAGATTTTAATTTTGGCGAGTATTTTCCTTTCCAAATGAGTTTAAAGGAAGGACCACAAACAGCTTTAGTTAAAGCATTGTAGGTTGATTTAACTGAAAACAGTTTCTTTGTTCCAAATTTCCAAGATATTTGATCACTCCCTGACTTCAAAGGAGTTTTCTGTATGTCAATAAGGATTTTCACCCACTGATCTTCCAGCTCAGGGGTAAGCCATCTACAAAAGGAAGTGAGTATGTCACCCCTTATGAGTTGGGCTACAGTCATGTTCTTTTGTTCACAAAGCTTGAATAGATCAGGGAAAAGAGAGGCTAGTGGTTCTTCATAGAGCCAAGTGTCCAGCCACACCAGGGTGCTTTCACCATTTTTAACAACTTTCCTCCTCCCCTGTAGGTAAACATTTTTCACTTTGATCAAGTCAGCCCAGATGGGGGAGTCATTCCCGCTTGTGGCCGATGAGGCAATAGAGTCATTTTTCAAGTACTTAAAAGACACAATGTCTTGCCGGGAGACCGCATTCCCTTTCTAGTTTCCACCACCACTTGCACAGAGACTAACATTCATCGATTGATATCTTTTATACCCAGACCCCTTTTTCTTGCTCTTACATATTTTAACCCACTTCACAAGATGATATTTTCTTTTAGTGTGCCCTCCCTCGCCAAAAGAAGGTTCTTCTAACCTTGTCCATATTTTTTATGACAGTTTTAGGGAGCCTATATATTGACATGTGGTAGATTGGTGTATTGTTCAAGCTTGATGTTATAAGAGTAGACCTGCCAGCGATTGACATGGAAGATCCTTCCCATATGTCCAATCTCTTGGCATTTTTATCTAGCAAAGGGTTCCAATCCACCACATGAAGTCTGCTGGGACTCACAGGTACACCAAGATATTTAATGGGGAAATGGGTAGTCTGACAATTAAAAAGATCAGCATATGCCATGGAAACATCATCATGGTCATTGATCACTACAATCTCACTTTTGTTAAAGTTTATTTTTAGCCCAGAAAGCATTTCATACATATACAGCAAGAGTTTAGCATTCCTTGCCCCTACCAGGTCATGTTTCAGACACATTATAGTGTCGTCGTCGTACCGCAAAATAGATACCCCATTGGGAATGATATGACTTATTAATCCTTCAAACAGTTTATTTTCCCGAGCTTTCAACACCATTCGTGAGACAAATACCACAAAATTAAAGAGGACTGGGATAGGGGATCCCCCGTCTAACACCCTTATAGCTTTTGATATAAGGCCCCACCAAGCTATTGACCTTGACACTCACCGTGCCTCCTCAACTACCCGTGTTTTATCCAGCCACACCATTGATCACAAAACCCTCTTGCTTTCGTACTGGTAAACAATAGTTTCCAATTGACCTTATCATACGCCTTTTCAAAGTCTAATTTGAGAATAATTCCACACTCTTTTCTAACTTTTGTCTCATGTAAAATTTCATGCAGACCATCACCCCGCACATGATGTTCCTCCTTTTCATAAATGCTGTTTGTGTAGGGTGTATCAATCTTTCAAAGATATGTTTCCATTCTAATTGTTAGAGTTTTTGTGATCAGTTTGTATAGGCAAACTTGAGCGGTGAGATAGGTCTCGTATTGCTGTATCCTAGCCGCATCGCTACTTTGGGCAGCAAGGTTATAATGCCATAGTTGATTCTACTCGATATTCACTTGCCCTTTGAAAAAGTCATCAAATAAAGCAATGATATCAAGTTTGATAATTTGCCAACAGGTTTGATAAAATTCAATAGGTATGCTATCGGGCCTCTGCCTTGTTTTTCTCCATTTGAGAAAGAGCAGCCCAAATTTCTCGTTTCGAGAGAAAGGCTTGCATGTGCCTGTTCATTATCCGATTCAGATAATGAGTCAACACCAATCCAAATATTATCATCTATTTGTATATTTTGTTCTTGAGAAGGACCAAAAAGGTCTGAATAGTACTCATGGCATGAGCAAGTAGGTTTTCATCCCCTTCAATAACTTCATCATCCTTGGTGAAGCTAAGAATGGTGTTTTTCCTTCTTCTCCCACTAGCTACTCGTGAAAGTACTTAGTATTTAGATTTCCATTTAGCAACCAGTTCTCATGAGACCTATTCACCCAATATAATTCCTCCCTGTTCTAGAAGTTTCATGTTCTCTTCTAGTACCCGTGTTTTCCTTTCCCATTGTTCTCGAGATAATTGATTCAATTCCTCCAGCTTTTCCAACTCTATTAACTCAATCAGGAAATTTTTCCTTTTTCTCCTCATCTCTCCTGCCACATTTACCCCCCAACCTTTGAAGTATTGTTTTATCAGTTTTAGCTTCTGCTGAATTTTGTCAAGTGTGGATTTGGCTCTACATGGTTTAATCCAAATTTTCTCTACCAATCTAAAGAACTCAGGATACAAGCCGTCTGTATGTCGTGCTTTTTTCAGAAAACCCCCTTGCGAGCCAAGAGACGACGAGAGAAGACGCGCTGTACGCTGTTGTCGATTCCAAGCGATGCGCGAGGGCGCGAGGGAGAGAATCCGAGCTGCGTGCCAAAATCCTCGCCCATCGTTGCTCATGGCGGCAACGGCAAGGCCGCAAATCCATCTCTTTCGGTTGCGGCAACCGCGCTGGGGCGGCACACGTATTCCTTGGTCGTGGAGCCATCCCTGCAGAGGGCGCGTTCCCTGTGGTGCCAGTTCGTCGGCGAAATCTGCTTCTCTTCAACACCGATCCGTCCGCTGCTGTTGAGTGCTAATAGATTTCCTCTTCGTCAAGGCCTCAACTGCATGCTTTTGGGGTCTCGGGCATGATTTCCACAATCTGCAGGAACTCGGACTTTTGGTTTATTCTTTTATAGATAAGAACATAGCAGATTATTTTTTCAATAATAGATCATTTTCCCCTGCGTGCATGCTGCTACCTGGTATCAATTATAGTGTCAATTTGTAATTTGTAATCGTTGGTTGCTTGTGGGGTGCAAAATCATGTTTTTCAAATAGCAGCACGGTGGTATACTAAAGTAATATTCTTGATTGATCATGTTTACATGCAAGCATTAAACCACTTATATAGACACTTAAACAGCGTTGTCTGTATTGTGGATTCCAATAACTTACGACACGCACTGTCTATGGGCTGTACATGCTCTAATGTCTTGGTCCGGTGGTTCTTTGTGAGGACACGACGCAAGCCTGATGCCGCTTCTGACGACCTGGGAGAAGGTGAAAGCAAGATGGCAGGAAGACAGACTGCGCGTGCGCGCTGATGTTTCAGAGAGTGGGCCGGAGATAGCTGCAAGGCCCAAAAGAGTTCCAAAGCCCAACGCTGCCCAGGATGGGCGTAGCCGTAGAATACGAGATCGGTGTCTATGATAAAGATCAGAGGATGCGCTTTGCGAAAGACACGGCAAAGTAGAACCATAGAAGGGCCGGCTGCGACCGGAGTTGTTGGCAGTGAGCTCGATGCTCGCCTGAATGTAACCAGCTACCTTCAATTCTGCTACGTTTTGGTTCTAAAATCGAATTCCTGAACTCCAATTCCCCAATTCCATTTCCAAATCCCGTAGTACTCTTACATTCTTGTTACCAGAGATTAGATGCCAACGTGGTGTCACTCATCAAGGTTCTTACGTCCAGGCCATCTTATTGCCAGGTAAGATTGTATCTCTGAGTTAATTTGTCTACTTCGGTCCCGGCTGTTGGTAAAAGACATGAGCGCTGCCTCCTTTAATTTGTGATACAAACAACATTAGGCCTCGTTCGGATCAAGAGAATTGTGGAGGAAAAATACAGGAACTTCTTATCCATAGGAATGGTAACATTTCGGTCATTGGTAACAGAGAACTATCAGGTCCTTTCTTCTGGAATTCTCTGTAGCCGCCCTGGGATTTGATGGGAATGAAAAAAAAAATCCACTCTCATCTCCTGTTTTCACTCTCCTTCGCGTAAGCCCGAGACACATACATCATTCGATAGCTTCAATGGCATTTCTCTAGCTTGATTTACAGCAGCAGCTAGCGGTGAATCATCATGGTGCAGAAGCAAGCAAATTAAGAATGGTACATAACATCCGGTTATAAGGTAACTGATCAACTCTGCTGTCATGTCGCTCGTAACTACGTAAATCATACAAATTGTTAAAATTATGAAAGCACAGTTTTACCCTTGGTTAAAAAATAAACTACGAAAAAACAATTACCACTCCTTTATTTGGAGTCCCAATTTGCCCCAAATCTAGAGGCGAGGCATTATGACCCATGTGGCCCACCTATCATAAACACATCAAACGCCTCTTGATGTCTCCGCAATGATGCCTCTCAACACTTTTCATCGTATGGATACACAAATCATAGACACATCAAATACTTCATGATGCCAGAAAAGCACAGACATTAAAACTTATGGAAATTTGATATTTCGTGTGGCATCACAAACAGAATATCAATGTGTGACTTCAACTACAAAGTAAAGTATATAGGTTACTAATAAATTGTAAGCTTTGAGAGGCGTACACCATATAATGTCTTTTTTATATTAAGAAGGCTATGTGTTTAGGGAAATTTTCTTGGTCTGAACACAATAAATTTATGTAAAATAATTCTTCTTTCTAATAAGTCCTTCCGTATTTTAAAGGGTGCCAAGAGTGAGCTGGCTCACCGAGTGACCAATGAACACTCCCCTTGTATTTACTAATGATTTGCGCGCGCCCATGCGCGCAAGTGCTGGCCAAAGTCGATATTCTAACCTAAACATTGCAGAATAAGTCACGATAATACACATAGAATATGCAGACATGATCTGAACATCACGGTAGATGATCATACGGTGCGATGTTTTTGAATCAGGGAGGCGTACATTTGGATGGTCCAGGCTTCGTTTAATTATAAGAGTCAGGGCCAAGTGGCCAGCGAGCATGGTTTCTGGGACGCTCTAACACAACATACTTCACCGGTAAAAGCCACAACAACAATGCAGAAGGAAAGCAACACCAAGTTCTGAGGTCTCATCTGATTGATGGTAAGAAACAACTAAAATAGAACATAATATCATAATAAGTGAATCTATACACCTGGTCCTCTAGACACCTATGTAGCTATAACTGCTCTTTTCCGACCCCCGCATCTGCACCAACATACATGGCAAAAAAGAGTGGGTATATGTGAATCTATCTAACAGCAATATACAGGCGAATCTATCATGAAGCACATAGCAGCACCCTAAGCTCTTGATTTCAGCATCTCAAATTCAATACACGTATTGTGGCATAGACAGACGGCGAGCAAGTTGCAGGCTACAAAAGCTTGCTGAAAATAAGAACACCACTGCATAGTTCAGAATAAGACCCCAGTACGTGCTATGAATCATCCACTTGCTGAAAGGCAGCGGATCCATGTGCATTGATCTCTCAAGGAGCATGTTACAAAAAAAAAGGACATAGTGTCATCCAGGACCGAAGCTCCCACAAAAGACGGCAATTCAGCAAGGATTTTGATAGAGAATTGATGTAGGATCAGCAACCTTCTTCTGACGTGCTTTCTTTCTTGGTGATGCCTGCTGTTCAGGTGGAAGCACGGCTTAACTATCCGGACACGAGTCAAAGGAGGACAGGAACTCACAGAGTGTTGCATCTTTTGCATCGTATCATTTTTTAGTTTTATTTCCTTTGTCTTTTTTTTGAAACTTTATTTCCTTTGTCTTCAAACAACATCAACCATGAGTAGCCCAATCCAATAGACACAAAAAAAGAATATAACATTCTCTGCAAAACAATCTTCAACTATACATTACACTACTAATAACTACAGAAAAATGCCTGTCTTACAGGAGCCAAAGTATTAATCAATATCCAACCAAAATATTAATGCTATTACCATAATAACTCCAGAAGAACCGAGATGCACATTAAATAAAGAGCATTTTTAGTCTCTTGCTTAACAAACATGTCATCAAAAGAAATCAGCAACATTGAGTGCAATTTAATTGGCATTTTAAAATAGCAAACCATGTATCTGTTTAAACAGAGACATCTCTATTGGAAAGCAACAGGCTAAAAGGATTTGTTTAACAAGCAACATCTCTATTGGAAACCATATACTTGCTTAACAAATATTTGTTTAAATAACAAACATGAGCATCTCTATATGTATCTGTAACCACCTGTTGTGATACCATAGTTAGTAAAGCAACAGGCTGAAAGGATCTGTTGAAATTTACAGAGAAGTGCAATGGGCATCTAACAGAGATGTGCAAAGATCCTCTTACCCAACAGCAGAGTCCATATTATTCAGAAAATGGCCGAGCTCCCTTCTCTAGCCACCCAAGTTTGCAAGATGGATCAGCAGCATAAACTCACAATGGTGCATACTGCACACAACAAACTGTGAGCCTCACTTTCGCCTTGTATAGACAGTCCCTACAACGACACATATAAAGAGCTGGATCAGAATTTCAGAACCGAAAAAAAGGCAAGGCATTACAGGCAAGGCATTACAGGCCAAGCGTCCGGTAATAATATGCAGTTCAGTACATCATATTTGTATAATGGAATACTGAAATATTTTCATTTGTAAAATGGTATTTTAGGGGTGTAACATGACACAGGTAGCATGAATGTAACAACATAAATTTATCATTTTATCCAACTATCAAAAGTTTCTTCAGAACACTTTATTAACATAACTAAAAGCTGCCTTTTTCAGAACACTAACTGCTCTCTGATGGCATTTCAAATGCTTCATAATTCAGGGAATGCTAACCTTGAGCTAGAAACTTGGAAGCAAAATAAATAACAGATCGAGCAAAAGTTGAAGATCATACACACCTTGAGGAAATTAAGTAAAAGCGAAGCAACATCAAAATGCAATAACCAGAAAACCCTTCACCAGCTTCCTGTTTTCAAAGTGGACCTGATTTTTTCTTTAGCACCAGACTACAAAAGGTAGTCATAGAGCAACTAACCAAGAAGGACAGCAAGTAATTTTTCATCTATAATGAGAGACTTTTTAGTAATCCTCACATTCTGTTGTAAAGCATATCATCATAGTCTATTCTTATCAATGCACAAGGCACAATGCCACTTTTCATAGTCTGTTCTTGAGTTAATTAAATATACTTTCATTTATGTTTTTACTCCACCATTTGGAAACTCCCACTATCATCTTGGTTTTCAAAAGACAGAACCTGAATTTTCTTTAGCTTTCAAGGAACAAAAGAACTGATAAATCAACAAATTTCAACACAATAATAGAAACACTGTGGTGTAGTTACAAAATATCTCTCATATATGTATTGGCAGCAACCTATATAGATAGATGAAACAATCAATTTGAGTTTCTTCTCCTACAGAGTAAAATGCAGAAAGTATAGAGAATAAATAACATGCTCCATCCGCTTCTGCCTTTTGGATCGAGCATGCCACTTCCACACACAGCAACCACAGCGGCACAAAATCGAAACCAAGAAAAAGAAATGGAAAGCACACAGAATCACAAAGCAGGGGAGAGCACGGGCATATGCATGAGTGCATCGAGAATGAAAATGTCGTCCAACCTCATCGTATCCAAGCGGTGCTGCTGGGAAGGGGCCGGGTCGCCGCCTTCCGCCCCCGTTGCTCCATCGGACTGGAAGCCAACGATGATTCCCCTCCAAGCCCGCCATGCCCTTGGTCAGGCTGCCACGGGAGACCTGCCACCACGCTCGCCCCTACCTCTTCCTCCTCCGTCAGGCACACGCGAACTGTGATGCGGAGGGGAGAGCATAGAAAAAAAATCACAAAAATATCAGATGCGTCTATGAAACGCCCAATGCGACAGCTAAACCATTCCAGAACCTTATCAACGCAAATGCAGAGGACGAGGAAAAGTGCAGATCCCGCTTCAAGTCCGGCGCGGCTCTCCTCAGCCCCTCCGAGGTCCTCCGCTGCCTCTGTCCTGGTGAGCACCTGGCAAAGGTGTCCCCTCCGGCCGCCCATGGCGCTCGCGCCCCACGGGCTCCACCGGCACGAAGATAAGATATCCACACGAAGTCCGCATCCGCCACACTGCACAAAACAAAGCAACCTTTCGATGTGCTCATCCCAGAAGGAACCAAAAATCTGGATTTTCTCACATCGAGTGGGGATGGACAGATCCTACCGAGGACACATTCAATGGATCTGGCAGAGGAGTCGCCCGAGCAACGGCAAAAAACCAGCTAGCAGGTAGCTTGTGAGAAGGAGAAAGGAGAGGCATCCTACCTTTCGATGTCCACCTAAGCCTCAAGCCGGTGGGTGACGCTGCGCTGGGGCTGCACCAGCGCCATCGCACCGCCGTCCGTGGCGGCCAGCTCGCCCCGAGACGCCGCACCAAGACCGGCACGCCCGCGCAGTTTTGCGTGCTCGCCTCACGCCGGTGGCCGTCATGCCGCGTCGGAGCCACGGAGCTGACCGCAACGCCGCTCCGAGGGCCGCGCTCGCCCCGCGCCGTCGCCCTGGAGCTGACCGGCACGGCGGGCCGCCGCCATTCCGATTCCGCCACCGTTGCAAGAGAGAGCGCTAGGAGAAGGAGAAACGGAGAGAGAGGAAGAACAGGGAGCGACGGTGTAGTCGAGGTAGATATTTTCTACCGGACCAATCGACTTCGACAACGACGAAGAAGACCATACAGGTGTCGAGTGGAGACCGGCCACCGTCGATTTGTATCCGGCGCCGTGAATTTTCTTTGCTACCGTGGATATGCTGAGGCCGCCGTTTGGCCTGCCCTTCTAGTCTCTTTAGATTTATCAGCCATAACAGCCGCAACAACACCCCTTCCATCCATTATTTATCAGCCATGTTCCCTTCACATCCCTTCCCTAGAGTGTTCTATATATGTATAATATGTACACATATTAGAAGCCTAGAAGGCAAAAACAATAGTTTGGAGAGATGTTGAATGGGGATTTGGATTACCTCTTTTCTTCCGTTATGTGATTGATATTAGTGGCTGAGAATGGGAGGTGGCAGGAAAGTGGAACGTGTGTTCCCTTTGCAATATGCTGTGGAGGATGAAGTGGAGGACCTCCTCATCTGCGAGCTCACGAGCCCTCATTACCGCCTCATGCCGGCATGACTCAAAACCGCGAGCCTTCGTGGACTCCTGAGGTCAGGATGCAGTTGACGTCCTCCTCTGCTGCGAGCTCGAGAAGCCAGGCAGCCACCTGAGGCAAGGATGTGGTGGACCGGGGGACCTCCTCGTCATCGTGGCGCTGAATCGCAAGCCCAGTGGCCGCCTCCTCTGTCTCTAGCGAATTTGGCGGAGCTATTCAGCCATGCGATGTACAGGCGCTACCTCTTGGATACAGGCCATTTTTTTTTTATTTGTGAAGGTCCCGATCAATCCAGGCGTGAGCAACACTAGTACAAGATATAGGCCCAAGTGCCTCTCCATGTGTGAGTAGCAATTAGCAAAGGATTCAATGCTAGTGAACCTAGTATGTACAAATTAAAATACAAATAAACATGTGTATCAAACGATTACAAAGACTTTTTTGGAAAAAGAAAAATGCTAAAATGTTACAAGAAATGATTTTACTAATAAAAGTATTCCAGTGGATGGGGTCAAATTTTCCATAGCACTAATTGACAAGGCCGGAGATAATTCAGAATGGTGCATTGCTAACAATAAGCATGGAATGGTTACACAACTCCAACAATATGTGCTAAGGCTGTACCACCAGTCGTTCGAAAAAAAAATACCACCAAAAAACATAAACAATGTTCAAGCTTTTGTTTCAAGGCAGTTGCATATAGCCCAACTAAAAATATAAGCATAGTTCTCACAAAAAAAAAAACTAAAAATATAAGCACATGTGTCGTGATAATATGCCAATGCTTGTGTCGTTTAAAGTTAGTTTATGTTTGTGTGCATGCTGAATTTTCACACCCAATAAATACTAATGTCAGTGATAAAGTGGTCGTGATAAAAGCACAAGCACTATAAATCCGGGATATTTCACATTTATTGTGGCATCAGAAGTACAAAACCACTGTGTCGCCTCAACTGCAAACTAGTAATGCCCATAGGCTACTCAAATGAGGGAACTCTGATTATAGGTGTACATCATACAAACTACATCATACAAACTAGTACTTTTCTTAATTATAATGAGAACGGATACTATTGCAGGGCAATTTTCTTTTGTCTGCGCACAAGATTATGTTAAATTGCTATTTCAAGAAAGACCTTTGTTTGCCCTGTAGTCCTGTATAGTTTCCAAGATTTAGAGAGTGGTGTCTTATGGTCACGAAGCGATGGTCTTTATACTCTCCTGTTTCTGTTGCTGCAGGTTGAATGACCACCTCTTCATATTTATCAGCCCTCCCAGGCCCTCAGGCCTCAATGCCAATGACCACGCTCTGCTCTTTAGAGCAAATATTATGATTTAGTCAGCAAATATTATGATTTAGTGGCAAGACTGTACGGATCCTTACAGCCCACCTCTCGCCTCTACTTGTACAGCTGGTTAAACATTCACTTTAAATATATGGCCTACTTGTTTCTCTCACAAATTTTATGTTATTGTATCTAAGCCGACTGTAAGCTTACAGCCCGCTTTACTTCTCTCTCCTCTCTTCTTTCCTCCACATCAGTATTTAGCCTTCTTACGACACATACTTGCTCTTATATTTATCAGCCCTCCCAGGCTCTCAGGCAGTCAGGCCTCAATGCTTATTTATATGTATATAACCACGTTTCTTATATGTCCATTCCCTTCACTAGAAGTACCCTTGGTACTAGGCAAGAACCATAACTTGGAGGTTGTTGACATGATCCCTCTTTTCTTCCATCATTATATTATGTGATTTATCGCAGTTGAGAATAGGAGGTAGCAGGAAATTAGAAGGTGCGTTGCCGCACTTTGGGCTAGTTTGATTCACACCTTGGCATATCTGACTAGCACAGCTTGCATCCCAGACATGGGTTTCTCGACGCGTTGGACCATATTGAGGTGCCTTGGTGCAGCCCCAAGCCAAGGCTCAAACCAAGTGATTGTTTAACATGGTGATAGACAATTAATCTGCCACAGCGTATGTCTCACTGTTGTGCTTGCTATTTTCTCAAAATTCCTATGCTACAGATTCTTACGATCCAACTTATTATTCCTTTCCACCTGTGTTGCCTCACATATCATGGTTGCGTAAAAAAATACAAAATGTTGCATCAGCAGATTGCGTATCTCACCAATTAATAATAAGTCAGAAAACGTATGGAACAGACTAATAAAGCTAATAATAATAGCAAGAGCGTACAAACGTTGCTCTGTGAATGTTCTATTCCTATGATGTGAAATGCCTAGGATTTCCTCCGGTACAAACGCACACCACATCACAGAGGAACAGCATACACAAAGCAAAGGCGATTTTCACAGAATCAAATGATCCTCTGTGCAATAACTGAAACTGTAGAACCTCAGCTGTAGATAAAAACAGTTTCCATTCAAAGCAAATTTTGATGTGCAAGTGTTACACAATAAAATAAGTCACTACTATTAACTGCAATGCTAAATTTTCTAACACAGGCAGATAAAACCTTGCAACAATAAAAGCAGCAAAAGAACCAACATACTTCATCCATCCAACATTCAAAATGTGTACCAAATTATAAGAGATCCAGGTGAACACATATACCAGGAGTAAATAAAGGATAACCAGATGCTACAAGCATGATCAAACAGACAAAAAAAAAACTAAAACTAACAGCTCATCGAGGATAACCAGACGTTACAAGCATGATCAAACAGACAAAAAAAAACTAAAACTAACAGCTCATCGCTGATAAGCCAAAGTTCCCAAAATAATAAGGGGATCTGGAATGAGGCTTCCAACATGCAAGTCAACTATGTTAAAACTAGACTGTAGAACAATTCCCAAGAGCAAAAAGAAAAGGCAAATTTCAAGGAATCAATGGCATGGGGCGCAAAAGACTGAAAATGTTGAACCTTGTATGTAGGTAAATACAATCCAGAATCAGTTCAAATTGGGATTTAAACATTCTTCAATGTCACATTCCACTCAAAGCAAATTTATTAACTGCAATGCTAAGTTTACTAGAACCAGAAAATGCTGCACTTGTAAAGCAAACACTGCAATGGTAACAGCAGCAAAAATATGAACATACTTCCACTGTCCTAGAATATAAAGTACCAAAAGCATTCAAAATGTGTAATTGATCATAAGAGATTCGAAGTGAAGGAACACCTAGCTCAGAGTAAAGAGGCACATCACCAACACAAATATGAATCTCACAAAAGTTCAGAGGGTATATATTCTAGAATTCCTAGGATACCTTGCATTTCAGGTCAAGAGTAAAACTAAAACTAACAGCACATCAATAATAAACCAAGCGACCAAACAAGAAACATGTAAATGATCTAATATGGTAGACAATAGTTTTTCAGTTCGAATGTACCCAAATTTCTGTAGTGTTACTCGACAACATTTGGAACCGTCTAACAAGGAACCTACTCTAACAACTAAAACTGTCTATCTGTCCATTAAGGAGACAGTACAAACAGTATTCAAGCATTTTAGGAGGATCAAATATTATTAAGAAATCCAATGCCAAACAACACCCATGTAGCAAGATCCTTCAAACGAATGCCTATTCGACTGGACAAGTCAAGCTAGCTATTACTACACCAAGCTTAAGCAAGATTTTCCCTGGAAGTCTTTTAAGTAACATTTAACTAGCAGCAATGATATTACTTTCATAGGCTACTATGACAAATCAAATAAGACTGTAAACAATATTTGTTACCATCTATTTGATGAAACAGAAAATCCTAAGGATATCCATTGAACATTCAATGATTCATACGATTCCAAAAGACAACATTCAACAATTCAGACGATTCGAAGGCCAAAAGCTCAATTAGACTAATATTGAAGTAGCATAATAATAACTAAACAAAGGACCGTACTTGATGAAACATTTGTGTTGTAATAGTAACAAGATGCATCACAAATTTCTGCACCTAGTCCAAACACTTCACAAGCAAGCCGTGATTTTAAACAAAATTTCAACCAGATCTATCCATGACAACATTTAACACATCAACGGGATATCTTAGTAAATTTATCTCTGAGAGCCCCAGGACTAAACACGAAGTCTTCAAGATAATACGAAACAGAGATGATAGTGTCTGATACAAGAAATCGACAGCTAAAGCAGGCACTATTGGGGACATACGCCGAGCACCTAGAAGCGGAGCTTGGTAAAGAACCACCTGTTCTTGCCCGTCTTGAACCTCTCCTCGAGGCGCGCCTTGGCGGCCTTGCAGGCGGCCACCTTCTTGTCGCGGGTGGCGAGCGCGTCGGCGCCGCCGGTGGCCACGTCCTTGAAGTCGACGTCGAGGGTGTAGCGGGTGGGCATGAGGTGGGTGAAGTTGACGAGCTTGATGAAGCACTTGACGCGCGACTTCTTGGCCGTCTTCTTGGCGGAGTCCTTGCGGACCACCTTCTTGGGGTACTTGGCGAGCCCGGCGACGAGGCAGTGCCCGTAGGGGCGGTCGCGGGTGCCCTCCTCGAACACGCGCACGATCACCGCCTTCCGGCCGGCGAACCGCCCCTGCAGGAGGATCACCGCCTTGCCGGGCTTGAGGAACTTCACCATCTTCGCGCGCTGCTGCTGCTGCTCCTGCGCCGCCGCCGCCGCCGCCGGGAGGGTTGGGTTTGGGAGGTGGATCAGATGGCTGCGCGCGGGAGGGGAGAGATTATATAGTGTGGCGGCGCTAGGGTTTCCAGGAGGGTGGGTTTCGGCTGTTGGATCCAGGATCGGACGGTGATCCGTGCTCGGGCATCAGGGGTCGCGGGATGGGCCGGATTTGGGCCCGATCTGAGGCTCAGTTGTCAATGGGCCTAGGACTAACCTGAACCAACTAGTTCACGTGCTCGAGCCCAACCCCAATCGTATAAATCTCCAAATTTATAAATTTTTTGATTTATTTATTTCTTCTGTAAAGAGATATTTGAAACCAACCGCGGATAATAAAGAAATGTTGAAAGTAAACATGGAGGTTGAATTATGTGCACTTGAAACCATCGAGCATGTACACAATAACACAATGCACCCTCATTGCGGCAACTTTTGCTACTATAATAATTAATAAATTTGTGTTTCATCAAACAAAAGAAAAAAACACACCGATTCGTCCTTCAATTGAAAGTGTTTTAGAATGGGATGTTGCACTACAGTGTCGTTCATGTTCTTTGTGCATTGTTCTTTAGTTCTTATTTACTCTCTAAAAACCAGAAAACAAAGAGAGGAAGAGCATTGCTCGTCTATATTGCTAGGGATTTTAAGTATGAACAACCTATTGGCCACCTTTTGCTCATTGCTTATGGGCCTTTCATACTCTCCATCCGACCACCCCTTATATGGTTTTTGTTCTTCCATTCCATCTCTTCGCTAGAAGTGTTCTAGCTAGGTACTCATATCAGCTATAAACAGCACCACTATACATCCTTAGTTAGCTTAGTTAGAGATTCCTCACCTAGAAAGAGTTTATTTTGCTTTGAGAGCAGGGGTTTGATGTGATATATATGGCCATCCTCGGCCATGAATCTTTGTACAATTGCTACACCCTAGGTGTAGCTACACCAAGAGACAAAAATGAATAGAATTCAGTACTGTTCGGTACTCGCGTGTCAATATTAGTCAGTTTTTCATGATACTGACATGTAAATGTGGTTCAGTATTATTCAGTATTTCATAGTTAGCTTGCACCATAGTGTTAGCTTAAACTAATTAATGCTAGCTCCTCGCAGATCAGAGGCAGTAGTGCATGCGATCCATCATATGGCCTAACAGTAATAGCGTTCCTCCTCTGTCACATTCATCTTGTGTCTCATGCTCTGTACCATCAATATAGATCCACACACCTCCTTTGTTACACTAAGCCCTACTACTCTATTAATATAAATATAATAACTTTGTTGTTCCACTCCCTTCTCTATTTGTGTTGTGTTCCCCTATTTAGTTCAGTGCAATCATGTCATTTTTAAGTGCTGGGCCTGTCATTTTTAAGTGCTGGGACTTTGTTTGAAGTTTCAGCTAGCTTCTCGATCTCCAATTTCCTTCTAGAGGTGTAGTTGTAGAGCTCCCATTTCAGAAACACGACGATCCATAAACAACCAAAATCCAGAGAAAGTTCTAGGTTATTATTAATTTACCTTGCTTGATAATTTGGGCATGGTAGGTATCATGATATGCAAAGGTGCACCAGTCAACATTACATAAACAAGACTTCGCCAATCCATCACCAACTACCCTCTCAAATCTAGGCCACTGTTTTGTTGATGGAATCCACAACCATGAAGAAGATTAGATAGCACCATTGCAGTCCATGCCCAGGCGAGGTACGCTGTGTTGGCACTGCTATCTCACTGCCATTTGGGAGGTGGATCAAATGGCAGCGCGCGTGAGGGGAGAGGTTATATAGTGTAGCGGCGCTAGGGTTTCCAGGAGGGTGGGTTTCGGTTGTTGGATCCAGGATCGGACGGTGTTGCGTGCTCGGGCATCAGGAGTCGCGGGATGGGTCCCATTTGGGCCCGGTCTGAGGCTTGGTTGTTAATGGGCTAAGGCCCAACCTGAATCTACTAAAGTTCACTTGCTCCAGTCCAACCCCGATCGTATAGAAGAACTGTCTCATTCCAAAGTCCAGCCCAGAATTTTCTTATAGGAGAACAAAGGCGATTGTATATTGTATATAGGAAAAAGTTCACTTTAGGTCAGTTCTGAAGTGGTTTTGTCTTTTCTTTTTTAATTTTTTTCGATTGGATCTACAAAAAATCATAGTAAATCATAAAAAAATTAAAATGAAAATTTTAATTTTGTTGGCCTCCATATGAGTAGATTTGCACAATGAAAATATAATATGTTATGTTTTAACACAAATTTTTTGTTGTAGTTTTAGATCTATATATTTCTTTAATTAATCACAATAATTTATAGTTGTAGTTTCTACGGTTCAATTGTGATGAATATTTTATGGTGGGTTAATTAGTGTATGCTTGAACTGTAGTAAAAATTTCATAATCTTTGGATCATGTATGACTCAGTTATTGATTTATTTATATTTAACAATCATAAACCTAAATAAATCTAAAAAATTTCATATGGTGCAAACCAAATTCTAACACTTTTTTTAAAAAAAAAAACGGCTTAGGTGCATTTAAACCATCTTGCATGTACACAACCCACACCTTGCGGGCTATTAAAAATAATAGCAGCTTTTTTTTCAAAAAAGAAGAGTATTGCTGATCTCGCTCCTGTTTTTTTTTTCCTCAAAAAGGAACAGCATTTTTCATCTACACTGCCATGGTTTTAAAACACGAGCAGCCAATTGATTACTCATCTTTATTGCTCATTATGAGCTTTTATTTCAGTCTGGAACTTAGTTCCATTATGTAAAAAATAAGACTTTATTTTAACTTCTCTATTCGGCCACCCTACCTTATATGACTGTCATGCTTCATTTCATCCTGTCTCTTCGCTAGGTGTGAGCCCAACTTGGCCAAAGGTCCAATGCTGCATAGAAGGTAGAAACATAGTTAGAAGGATGATGTTGAGGAGATATTTCTTTAATGTTCATTAGTCATCAGTATGAATTTTCCTAATAGTGATTGAGAATGGGAGGTAGCAGGAGATTGGAGGGCGCATGATTTGAATCTGGTGATGCAGACTGCAGAGGTGGTGGAGCCATGGAGACCGCATCATAGCTGGCCATCAAATTCATCTTTATTCTACTAGTGGAGTAATTACTAGTGAGAAACAGTAATTTCTGTAGGATTACCAATATTTTAGAGTAGTCAGCTAACACCTGCGAACCAGTCCAGCTCCACACACCGCGTGGAGACCCTGATCAAAAGACAGTTCTTGTGGACTAATTCTGGCATAGATGATCATCTAGCACAACTCTAGATGTTTTTATATATATGTATGCTCGTCATATGTAACACTACTACAAAGTGCAAAAATGATTTCATCTGAAAATCGTAAAGTATTTTAGGAAACAGATAAATTTTCTGACCGGCTCCATGAATATATGATTGGGCATTATTGTCTCACGGAATCATTTACCTAGTGGTGTCAAGGGCAGCTTCAGTACAGATTCTATCCAACCATAAGTCCATGTAATTTGGTTCATTAGCTCTAGACTCTAGTGCTCTATTATCTGTTCATTCATTGATTCGAGAAGAAACATCGAAAAAAAAAGAGCTCCACGCCTCCACCTCTGTTTGTACGCGAAACTCCTTTCAGCTAACGGCTCCATTAGTTGGAGCATTGCAGAGTTTTTGGTTTTCCACAGTGAAAACTGAACTTAAATCACAGGTATATATAATCTTGATTGGTAGGCTTAATTAGTGTGTGGTACAAAGCTCATTATATATATGAGATAGTGGTGTTAGATAAAACTCATTGATGCTAGCTCCTCCCAGATCGCAGTAGTGCATGGCATATGGTAATAGCGTTTGTCCTCTGTCACATTCATCTTGCGTCTCATGCTCTGTACGTCCTACACTATGGGTACCATCAACGTACTCCATGCACCTCGCCTTCAATTCAACGTGCATTTTTTTTTTTTGAGTTCAAGGGTGGCCTCCGGCCTTTATTAACAAAGACCAACAGTGAAGTTCTTACATCAGAACAAGCTCATAAGCTTGAAACGTACCCAGCAACCAGCAAAAGTTCTACTCAAAGCTTAACAACCTAGATACCAACTCAACTATTACATATTCCAGGCAGATTTCATTGCAGATAGGTCAAGCCAGCCACCAGTCATCTTCATTTTGTGCCAGTCCGCCGTCAGACGATCCTTTGCCTCTTCTGGAGCAATTGCTTCCCAATCACCAGCCAGCGAATAGAGTATTCTATCCACCTTGTTGTTCACCTAATCAAGCCAGACAACCTTGGGTGACTTGCTGCTCGATCCTTCAGCTTGTCTAGACATTGTAGATATTCCCCCATCTTCTCCTTCGGACACAAAGATGTCCAGTTCTCCAGCATGATTGCTACCTTCAGTAGCAGTACATGCCCATTTCTCCATAACACCCCCTGAAAGCATAAAGAGTTCCTCAGTTTCCACAACCCCCACAGGGCAGCAGAACAGAAGGTATTAACTACTGAAAACTTCTTATCACATAACCACTTAGTACCAATTGAGACAAAGTCTACTCCTACTTGATGACCAAGCACTTCTGAAAGTACCTCCCACATTTGTCTAGCCACCACATAGTCAAAGAAAAGGTGATGCACACTTTCAGATTCATTACAAAATAAACAGGTACTATCTTCTACTTCTCTTCTAACACTTAGATTATCTCTAGTTAACAGTTTGTTCTTAGACAACAACCAAAGAAAGAAATGCACCCTTGGAGGAATCCTCAGTGACCAAACAGCAGGGCTATAAACTGGTAGCACACCTCTAAAATTAATTATTCTATATAATGACTGAGAAGAGTACACCCCATTAGAATTGAATCTCCATACTAACTCATCTTCATTATCAGAGTAAACTATTGTTGAGGCTAATTGTACAACTTCCAGCCACATGTTATAAAGCCTCACATCCACACACCTTCTAAAGGTGCACTTAAGATTAGTTCCATCCCACAAATCTGCTACTGTTGAAGACTTCTCATTGATTAGCACATAGATTTCCCAGTATTGGATAGCTAAACTAGAAGTACCTAACCAATTATCCTCCCATAACTTACATTTTTTCCCATTACCTAAAGACCACCTATACCCCATCTTAGCCGCAGAAGCGTTCCCGAGATCATGCCCTTGAAAAATTGAGAAGCTCCTACGAGAACTATAAAAGATGTTTGGCTTATCAGTTTTATACTTAAAATCTAAGAACTGTTTCCGAGTTTATCTCCATCTAGATTATACCTCTTTAACCATGAAGCTAAAAGACAGATATTTAAATCTCTGAGATTAGGAATTCCTAACCCCCCATACTCCTTCAACATACTTACACTCTCCCAATTAGCTAAATGATATCTATGAGCATCTGGATCATCATTCCAGAGACAATTTGCCATATGAGTAGTTAGTAACCTAATTGCCCACTTGGGAAACTTGATGAAAGACAGCAAATAAATAGGGATACTTGCTAAGCAAGCTTTCACTAAAATTAACCTACCAGCAGATGACAAAAGCTTACCTCTCCAACCAGCCATTCTACTCAACATTTTATCAATTAAAGGCTGAATGTCCTCTCTTGTTAATTTCTCATAATGAAGTGGGACTCCTAAATACTTAAGAGGGAAGGAACCCACTGGATAGGAGAATAAGTGTGCTAATCTATAAGTGCTATCCTCACTCAAATTCATTGGAATCAGTTCACTTTTATGGAAATTAATCCTCATGCCAGATAGTTGTTCAAACCACATCAAAATTCCTTTTATATTCCTAACATAACCATCCTCAGACCTAGAGAACAAGATGGTGTCATCTCGCATACCGCAAAGATATAACACCACCTTGTCTGAAATTTTCAGCAATACCCTTAATTATCCCTCTACTAGCACCTTTTTGTAACATCTTAGTCAAAACATCCCCCCACTAAATTAAATAGCAAAGGTGAAATAGGATCCCCCTGCCTAAGACCTTTACCAGGTTTAAAGAAGCTACTCTCTTCTCCATTTAAATTAACTCCTATAGAACCACCCACTACTAAATGCCTCATCCACTCAAGCCATTTTGGAGCAAAACCTCTAGATTGCAGTACTTCAAATAAAAAATCCCAAGAAACTCTATCATAGGCTTTTTCATAATCTAACTTCAACACAACCCCGGCTCATGTGACTTATGTAAGCTATGCACTAACTCGTGAGCCACTACCACACTTTCTAAGATGTACCTTCCTTGTATAAAAGCACTTTATTGAGGAGCCACTAGTCTATTGATAACTTTACCCCGTCTAATAGTAAGAACCTTAGAAAACAATTTGAAACTGCAATTAATTAGACTAATAGGTCTAAAGTTCTTCATAGCTCTAGCATTCTCTACTTTAGGTATTAAGGTAATCATGGCAAAGTTGAGTCTCTTCACATCTAGCTTACCCTTAAAAAATCATCAAACATAAGCATCAAGTCAGACTTAATTAAGTCCCAGAATTTGTGATAAAATAAAAAGAAGATGCCATCAGGTCCAGGAGCCCCTTCAGCATAACAGCTCCAAACAAACTGTTTAACTTCCTCTTCAGTAAAAGAAGAAGTTAACAACTCATTTTCCTCCTCTAACACCAAGTCGTGCTGATCCCAGAAGCTACTACCTAGCTTGACAGGGTGTCTACTTTCTTTACCAAACAAATTTTTGTAGAAGTCTACTGCCACCTTCATCATTCCAGCTTGATCTTCTACAATACCATCAGGACCCTCTAGAATTTCCACCCTTTTCTTCCTACTCCTATTTGAAGCAACTGCATGAAAATAAGCAGTATTCCTATCCCCTTCAAGAACATCCCTATCTCTTGATCTCTGTCTTGCTTTTATCTCCTCAAGACCCCAAATCTTATCTAACTCTTTAGCTACAAAGTCCAACCTTTCCTGTTCAGCTCTAGTAATCCCCTCATCATCTTGAGAGGCTTCTAGATTATTGTATCCCAAAGCTAACTCAGTTTTATACTTATTAAGCCTAGCCTCTTCATTCAAGGCCCAACCTCTAACCAATCTTCTTAAAATCCTAACTTTAAATTGCCACCTTTATATGCTACTACTAAGGTTACATGGAGTATTCCAGGCTTTAGCAACTACTTCAGCAAAACCCTCTTGACATAGCCACCACTTCTCAAATCTGAAAATTTTCTTACTAAAAGCTACATTAACCCCAGTCTCCAACACCAGAGGGTTATGGTCACTAGGTATTCTATCTAGACATTTCACAGAAGCTAGAGGAAACTTACTTAACCAATCAGCGGAAGTAAAAATTCTATCAATCTTGGACATAACCAAACCATCCTGGTTATTAGTCCAAGTATACTTCCTATTACATGGGTCTAACTCCATCAACCCCCATCTATGAATCCACTCATTAAAAGCATCACCCACCTATAGTTATTATTCCCATTGTTTTTATCACTAGCAAATCTAATTAGATTAAAATCACCACCTAAGAGTATAGGACCGAGACAAACCCATAACATCATGTAATTCATTGATAAACCTATCCTTTCCATCCTCATAAGGTGACCCATAAATAACTACCAGCTTCCAGCTAAAGCCTGTTTTCTTGTCCTGAACCATCACACTCATTGAGAATTCTAAAGAAGAAATCAAAGTAGAATTAAAACTGTCACTATTTACACCTACAAGCATACCACGGCAGACCCTCTAGCTGGTGAGAAATTCCAATCAAAAGGAACATCAGAAAGAGATCTCAAATACCCAGGAGTAAAAGAAGATTTTTTAGTCTCCATAATCCCTACAAAGTCTGCCTTAGTGTTCTTGATCCTAGCCCTTAAGGAAGGGAGTCTACCAATGGTTCCCGCACCTCTAATATTCCAAAATAACCCTATCATTTTCTTTTTCTACTTTTTTTCCTATTAACTACTTGAGTCCAGGCTTGCTCAATCTTAGCCTCTAAAATGTTTAGGTCCTGCAGACCTCTACCACAAGAAGAATGATTAGGGGTTCTGGGATCCACTTCCCTAGAACCACCCAACAAGTTACTACAACTAGAAGTAGAGGACTCCTCTACAGTTGCTACATTATTTCTAACAACATTAATATTAGTAGCAGTATCAACCCGAGATCTCTGACACCCTATATCAGAAGATGGCATACCTGAAAGACCAATACCCTTACTAGCATCACTAATGGTATCAAACATATTGTTCCTTTCTACTTCTAAATTCAGTATCTCAACAATCACACTACTACCAGAACTATCTACAGTAGGAACCTCTAAACCAATCTCAGAAGCAACATCTAACAAGGTACTTGAATTTACAACAATAGATACCTTCTTACCTTTCTCAATCTCCAGGTTGTTCTTCCTCTTCAGAGCTTGAGCACGTTCCAGCATAGTTGTCCCATCCTGTGGCACCCTCTTACCCAATTTCTCAGGTATTATGGGGCCCCACACTTGCTTGTTGTTCTTCACCTTCTTGTCTTGCCCATCCCCATTCTGCCCCTGATTATCTCCTCCCTCCACCACAGTACCAGTGTCAGCTTGTTCCTGAGAGATCACCTGTGAGACTTCATTGGGAGCACCATACAGCCACTCTTGAGGTAACTGCATATATACCCTAATCTTCCTTGTTGCCCACAGTATAAAGTCATCTTCCACTCCCTCTATCTTGTCATCAATTTCCATTGCTTTCAGCAAAGTAATACAGGATTCTTCCTCAGCCCTATTCTTGCAACATGAAGTGAGCATTTCAGTAGCAAATAACTCACTGAGATTTCTAACCACCCTATTGCCACTTGGAGTATCTTGATTTTTAGCACCACTCCCTTCAGCACCTGATTCTTTACTCCTACCATTCCCACTCTGTTGAATGTTGTTGCCACTGACATCTTGACCATCTGGTACATTATCTTCATCAGCTAACCCATGATCCTCATCCCCATCATCATCACCCCTATCAGCATCTCCAGGGATAGGACCCTCCTCCACTTGCACAGCCACACTTCAGTCTTGAAACTTATAGCAAATAGGTCATCTTAGAATTCCATCAGCCTTTTTTTTGGAATTCTGGAGGGATCCCTACACTTGATTTTCATTCTGATCATAGCAAAAGAGCTGGCAAAGAGAGAGTGCCAGTCAATCTCAGATAGCTTGCCCACAGCAGAAGCCACTTGCCTTAGGGTATCACAGTCACACCACTCTAGGGGGATACCCTTCACTTGCACCCATTCTTCCACCAGGCTGCTAATTGGCTCTATATTCCCATTCCACTCTCTCAAGGACACCATAACTGCCCCATCTTCCAGATAGAAGTAGGAAATCTTGTTGATTGTCAGCCTATCTACCCTCAAGTCAGGAGGAAACTTCACCAGGAAAGTATAACCATCCAGAGGCTTCAGCTGCCAATCCCAATTAGGATCTAGCTGAGCTTTGAGAAGGGTGACCGAAGCATCCTGTTCTAGCACTCCTTCTTCAACAGTGAAAACCCCATAGTTATCAAAACCTGTCCACAACTTGAATCTCTCACCAGCACCACTCTCCTGAGACAGATCAATATGCAAAAAGCCTAGACCCTTGTTGACAGTCCCCATGTACATAACAACTTTCCCTTCCTCTTTCCACCTTGGACATTTTTCAGCTATGTGATCTGGCTTGAAACATATGAAACACACCTTCTTTTTACTACAAGCAGTAACAAAGTGTCCAGTCTCTCCACAATTATAGCAAGCAACCTTGGAGCTGTTGTTACCAGATCCTTCACCAGACCCAGAACCAGAACCAGTCCCCCCATTAACCTGCTTACCACTCCCAGCAACTCCCAGATCTACCTGTTGACCAGTTGGCTTAGCTTGTGAAGACTGCTGCACTTGCACCTGAGGTTTGGACTGTTGCTGATGTTGCTGAGTTTGAGTCATAGGAGCTTTACCTCTAACCCCCTGCCCAGTACCTCTACCACCTGGCCTGAACCCCTGATTCTTCTGGTAGAACTGGTTAGGAGGCGGATTACCTTGGTTGAAGTACTGCTGTGGCGGCGGCCCTTGATTGGGGTAGAAGCCGTAGCCCGGCGGAGGTGGGTATCCACCCATCGCCCCCATCGGAGGACCCATGTGCGGCCCCATCGGACCCATCCCCATCGCCAGCAGATAGAACGGCGTCGGCTGCCACAGGCCCTGCGGCCACTAGTCTCTCCTTGGACGAGTGCCTCTTCCTCCGCGCCCCCGATTCGCCATGCCGCTCTTCACCTTCTCCAAGTACAAATCCTTGCCTCCACACCCCCAAATCTCAGCAGCAAAGTCGATTTTCTTCGGAGAACCAACCCACCGATCTCCTTCCCCAACTCTGTAGCAATCTCCAGGATCAAATTGCTTGGACTCCCAGAGATCCTTCCGCACCCAAACTAGGGTTTCAGCCTGGCGGCCTCGAACCCTAGGGTTGTGGCGGCGGGGTGGAGGGGATGGAACCAGCCAGAGCTGCCCAAATAGGTCTTCTAGAACCCCTCCTCCTCCACCACCTCTCCTCGATCGACGCCGTTGGAGGTCGCTGAACTCTCCCCAGATTTCGCCACCTGCCTCTGCCCTAGCGCGCCGCGTGGCCCGACCAGGTGGCCCTGCCCGCCATGAGGGCCCTTCTCGTCAGGCTTAACGCGGTCAACTGCTCCTCCACCACGTGGTCGCGGCGGGAGCCCTCTGACTCGACACGGGGAGGCGGGAATGTTGCACCTCACCGCCGACGAGCACCCCCCGCAGAGCCGCCGCGGCTGCGCCGGCCGAGTCGCCCGAACCCCCTTGACTCTCATGACTCGCTTCAAGCCTGTATCCCGTCTGTTGTTCAATTCAACGTGCATTATCTACACCTCCGAAAAATAGTTTGTCATCTTTTTAAAGTACAGATATAACTTTGCAACTATGCTGCTACTCTATCAATATAAATATAACTTTGGTGATCCTTCTCTAGTTGTGCTGTGTTCCCCTTTTAATTTGGTGCAATCCCGTCATTTTTAAGTGTTGGAACTCAATTTGAAGTTTCTGCTCCTCTCCAATATCCTTGTAGAGGTGTAGTTGTAGAGCGGCTCCCATTTCAGAAATGTAACGATCCATCAACCACAAAAATCTAGAGAAAGTTCAAGTTCACTATTATTAACCTTACTTGATAGTTGGGCATGGTAGGTATCAGGATATGCAAAAATGCGGCAGACATTACATCAACCAGACTTGGCCTATACATCACCAGCTAACTTCTCAAATTTAGGCCACTGTTCTGTTGATGGAATCCACAGCCATGAAGAAGATTAGACAGCACCATTGTCGTAGGTTTCCAGGCGAGGTATCCATCGAGGTATTGATTGCCAAGTTGCTGGTCACTGTGCCGGCACTGCTATGTTACTCAGTCGCGCTGACACCAGTCGTGACTGCCTTGCTCATGATCAGCATCACATTGCCAGTGGCCCAGCAACAGATTCACTTTTCAGATTCACCTTTCTACTGAGTGGGAGTCTCGGGCTCCTTTTGGTAGCTTCTAAGTTTCAATCACGGAATCGTTTATGTGTTTGGTGGTGGGTGTAGGCGTTGGTAACCAGGGCGTTACCAGACCTGCAATTATGTAACAAAACTCTCTTTCTGCTTAATGAAAAATGTGCTTCAGCGTGGTAAAAAAAAAAGGTTCCAAGCTACACCCTGTACGAGTAGAGGTAGCAAGCAATGTGATACCTCTACAAGGAGGTAGCAAGCACAGGTCTGGTAATGCCCTGGTTACCAACGCCTACACCCACCACCAAACACATAAACGAGTAGAGGTACTGTACGAGTAGAGGCGGTGGTGGGTTCCAAGCACCTTTCTGGAACACCCTGTACGAGTAGAGGTAGCAAGCCATGCTATTGATCGAGCATCCATGAAAATAAGTGCAGCTGATCCCTTTTTTCTCTCTAAAAAAAGGCAGGACAAATGCGCTTGCGCTTCCATTGAGATAGAGTGTTTATAACGAAAAACCAAACACATACACGCTTGACCAGGCAAATGTGCCATGGGCACGTTGCTTATCATGAGTTGCTCCAACCTTACCTACATTAAGCAGAGCACAAAACAGAGCATTACTTGTTTCCGGTCACCGCTGCTCTTGTGCCACCACCGCATCATCCACCCTCAAGGGATGCATCAATCGTGGGTTCTTGGTTGAGGGAAGAAATTGTGGCGGAGGATGAGAGATTGCTGTGGCACGAGTAGCTGAATATTTGGCGCCGTCGCCAACCTCTTCCAGTGGACTACTGCACACTAATAAACCAATGGGCCACTGCTGCATTGGAGGCCAGATGATGTTGAAGAGGTTTCTTTATTGTTCATTAATCATAACTATGTTTTTTTTTTCTGATAGTGGTTTAGAAATTGGAGGTTCTAGGAAATTGGAAGTCGCTTGGGTTGAATCTGAGTCTGCGGCCTCGGAGACAACAGCGGAAGTAGCCATCAACTGTAGCCATCTCTGTTGTACCAGTAGGGTCACTACTAGTGATATGAACAGTAATTTTATTGGATTAACAACATTTTTTTTGGAGTCAGCTAGCCCTTCAAACCAGATCAGCCTAGGTCCGTCCTTGGGTGCAGACACACGGTCTGAAACTATTCTACTCAGTCTGAAGCTAGTTCTTCTGACCAATTCTGGCAGAGCTAGCACTAGAGGTGCGAGGTCGATATACATATGCATGAGCAGCCATGTCTAAGGGGCTAAGGGCAGCTTTAGTGCTGATTGTAAGCATCAGTCCCGGTAATGTGAACACAGCTTTAATTTGGTTTTTTAGCTCTAGGGAGGTTCATTAATTGCATTGGTCCCAAAAGAATAATTCCTGCAATACATGAGACAGTAGTGCTAGCAGAACTTATTCATGCTCCATTTGTCAGGCTCAGGGATGACCTAATAACTAATAGTGTCCCGTCAATGCCTTCGTTCATCTCGCGCACTTCCTGCTCTGTCCTCTGCTGTAAGTATGATCAACGAACTACACATGCCAATTCAATCTGCATTACCTACACCTCGGCAAAATATGTGCCCTCGTTACTGCATGCCCTGCTACTGTATTAACTATGGTTCTACTCCTTTTATCTAGTTGTGTTGTGTTCCCCCATTCAGTTTTTCAGCCCCGTCACTGTTTTAAGTGCTGGGTGTCAGTTCGAAGTTTGCACTTCTCTCCCATTTCCTTGTAGTGTTGTAGAGCTCACAGTAGGATCATGGAATCAAATGCAAGCTGGTTGCTTCTCATCATCTTCTGCTTCTACCCATCACCAGTATCCTGCTGCTTGTAGAATGTAGATTTAGTTTCAGAACGTGATGATGATCCATCAACCACAAAAATTTAGAGAAAGTTCTAGTTTGATAGTTGGGCATGACAGGTATCAGGATATGCAAAGGTGTGGCAGATAATGCACAAACTAGACTTACCTTATCCATTAGCAGCTGGGTCCTCTCTGATCAAGGCAAGACTGGAGTGCCTGGCTGATGGAATACCCAGCCAGCAAGAAAAATGGACAGTGACCCCGCTGACCATGCCCAGGTGAGGTATCTGTCGTGACCAGGGTTTTTTTTACCGACCGGTCGGCGGAAACCGCCGGGGTCCGGTAGCGGTAAACCGGACCGGTTTACCGGTAACCGCCCGGAAACCGCTCGAGTTCAAATTCGAATTCAAACCTCGCTGTTGTTCGGTTCGGCTCCGGTTTACCGCCCGGTTTGAGCGGTTTACCGCCCGGTTTGAGCGGTTTGAGCGGTTTTTTCAAAATTCAAATTTATTTTTTTTTCAAAAAATGCTAAAAAAATTCCTAAAAATACTTCATGATTTGTAGAATCCAATAATGTCAAAATTACTCAAATTTGAGTGTGTTTAGTTGTAACACCCTGTGTTTTGCATCAATATAAAATTCACTAAAAAATGATCTTTTTGAAATTTTTATAACAAATTAAAACTTGACTAATTTACCTTCTCGCAAAACCCTTTTTATAAATAAAAATGTTTTTCAAAACCTTGCAGTAAATTTCACCATATAGAAAATAGGTTGCATGTTGTTTGATTGTTTGAATGTGTGCTTGCGTGTTTGTTCTAGGATTTAACTTGGCACTAAACTATTTTCTTCCTTCATCTCCACCAGTATATGTGTGTATATATATATTCTCCTTAAATTTCTTTCCTTCTCGTCCTTGAATTCAACATCTTTTACTAAACGTGTGTGTATGTTATACACATACACATACACATATATACACACGATCCTCTTGCATTACATTTCTGGGAATACGATTCGTCTTCGTGTGCAAGGGCCGTAGCCCTCCTCCCGTACAGGCCAACGGTCAGCAGCCCAGGTCGAGCAGCGCACACAGGCAGCCCCTCAGGCCCAAAACCTAAGCACGTCGAGCAGCGATACCGCGGCTTCGCCGCGTCGACACCACGTACGCCGGGGCCGAAGAACGCGAGCAGGAACGAGAGATTTCGTCGAATCGCTGACCTGCTGTGCCGCCGTCCCAACGACAGCTCACCTCCGCTGGCAGACGCGACGACACGAGCTGGCCGCGGGAGATATTTCTCCCGGCCACCGCTTATTTACTGCGTGCTTCCCGCCTTACTGTGTGAGACTCACTGAACATAAGCTAATAGTTGGCGTCGTCTTGCTCACGTACGTATACGTACAGCCTACTGATGCACGCCCACGTCCACGAACACACTGCCATGGCTGTCCAGGAAATATCTCCAACACTCCACCGCCTTGCCGTGCGTGAGTCAACTGCCATTGCCGGGATATTTTCTCGCTACCATCTCACTGTGCTCCACCGCCTTACTGTGAGCTCACGCCGGCTATAAATACCGGCCGACGCCGCCCGGAGCATCCCAAGCTCGAGCTTGGAAGCCGCCGATGCCGAGGCCTGCGTAGAGGCAAATGCCTCTGCCTCCACCGTGCGACTTCCTGCTCCTTCCTCCACTTGCTGCTCGGAGCCAAGCGCCCCGCGTCGACAGCCGCCAAGGCTGCCATGCTGGAGCCATGGTCGGCACTGCCGCCGCCCAGCTACCGAAGGCAGACGCAGTTCGCGCTCATCCGCGCGCACGGACGACTCCGGAGTTGAGCACCATCGACGTCGTAGTCGCCGCCGTGGTTTGTGAGACGTCGCCGGGCACCCCCAAGCACTGCTCTGAAGCATCGTCACCTAGAGCTGCTGCTGCACACGGCCACGACGCTGCCTCGGACCTCGCCGTATGCAGCCACCGCACCGTGCTCGCTCTGCTGGCCATGCAAGAGCAGAGGATTGAGCCGCCGGATCGACCTCACTGCTCTGCTTCATCCTCCATGCTGCTCCACCCCACCTCCACTCTGCTCTGTTACTCTCTCTCGATAACGAACGGACGCAAGAGACGTGAACGAGAGATTGAGCATGGGTACGTGACAACATCACTCCAATCAATCAATGCCATCTCAAAGACCCCACGTGGCAGCCACCTTCCCTCTACTCCTTCCTCTCTGGATGGGTGGCGTACGTGAACCAACCAGAGAGTAACGTACGTGAAGCAAACACCGTTTGCAGCACAGTACAGCAGGCCGAGCTCAGCAGGCAAGGACATTACCGAATGGAATGGCAGCCACCGACCTCGCCATACCGGCAACGGAGTTGAACTCGCTGAGAGGCCGCTGCCACCTGATCAAGTCGCCGTAGCCGAGACTGTCGCCGCATGGCGTCATGCTGCCATATTCAGCACAAAATGCCCCATGCTCAGTTTTCTCCGCTCGTCTCTCTCGAGATGTAAGAAACGGAGACGGAAGGTACTGTCGGCGCCACAGAGAGAGAGAGAGAGCGAGCTGAACGCACGTCGTCATTTCAGGCTCGCCATGTTAAGAGGGCCAATGACCGTGCAACACGTCATCCAAGCAGGACCCGGCAGCAAGAGACATAACTACCCTGGCATACACAGGAAGGCGAGCTCACTGCACGAATGAACCAGCCAGCATGTTTATGCAACAGCACCACGCCAAGCTCACGCCCGACTCGGAGAAGGTGCACGTTGGCAGCCGTGCTGAGATACTACACGTAACGGGAAGGAACGCACGGAGCATGAGTAAACCGTTTCCCATTATAGAAAAATTCTCAGAAAATTCCAATAGATACAAGTGCCAAAACGGAGCCCACCCGGACCATTCTCACATCGTTTCCACCATCTAAAATTCCAGAAAATAATTCCCAAACTACCATTCCATTCGCCTTCTTCCGACAAACCTTTTACAATATATATTTCCTACGTCCTAACTCAGGACCCATACATGTGCCACTAAAAATCCACTCAAATCAAACCACACACACATATCTTTGACCGTAATTATTGGTGCCCATTTAAATTCTAGTTTGCTTGTTTCCTTCTTTCGCTTAACCCTTTACCGCTAGAATAAAAGACATGGAGAACCCGATGTACCCCTGACGCGCCGCTACACAAGGATGAAGGAATCGAAGCATCGAATCGGAACCTCGAATGTGCTCGTCATCAAATAGAGGCAAGTCCTAATTCCCACCTTTCCCCTACATTACCATTCCTTAATTACTCCCTATCTACAACCTTTATATTTTGCTAGCCTCCACCATAAACCCACCATACTCTATCCTACCAACTTACAATCTTAACATATATATACTACTTAAAATTCTCATTTATATATTAACACAGATTCATTATAAATTGTGAGAATTGTTTATGATTTATATATGTGATTGGTTACCTTGATGTGATATGAGTATTGTAAACTTGAGAATAATAATTATGGAACTTAAGTTGGTAAAATTGGACTAAACCTCGACGGAGGCGAGTGGGGGTAATTCATGTGATATGGGTTACTCGGGCAGATAGCCCGTGTGGGATCCCGTTGGGAGATACTCGCCTCGGTCACATAAGGACCGGTTCATTTGCTATCTCGCCTAGTCGAATTTCGTACAGCCACATGTCTATATGGGTAGACTTGATCTCACACTCCGTTAGATAGAAGTATAACTTCCACTAGGAGGCCGGAGTGGCAACGGACTAATAGGAGAGGACACGGCTGCTGTGTGATCTACCGTTGTCTGATCGGCATGGTTGCTTTGTGATCTTCCATGTAAAATTTATTGTTGTGCCGTGTGCAAGCACCCTTTTATTATTTAATCTGGATGCTATGTGATCATCCACGGATGCTGTGTGATCATCCAACCACTCGATACTTTAGGATGCTATGAGATCATCCTGATGCTTGTGGGTCCCGATCCCTGAGTAGTCCGTGGTGGAATTATATGGAAATCTAAGGTAGCGCCCTCTCGGGTACGAGGTCTCGTTAGGCCCGTCTAAGCCATGACGATGGTGTCGACTACGCCTATCATGTGGGGAAATTTGTACACCTCTCGCAGAGTATTATTGAATCTATTCGAATAGCCACGCCTTGGAATGGACAACCGGCGGGATGAGGTCCAAATGATTAGACTTCCACAACTATGATGATCCGGTAAGACGTGTTTATAATTTGGTAACCTATAACTAATCCGAAACCGGTGAGGATGGTAATACCTGCCAGGGCCCAACCTATCTTTATAATTACTTTACCATAATACCTTTACCTCTGCCTATACCACTAACCACCTCCACATATAGCCGTCCCATCCACCTTTCACCCAAAGTTAGGGCTTGCTGAGTACTTTATGTACTCAACCCCCTCTATTTTATGTTTTTTTAGAGTGAAGCTACAAGAGAGCACATGAGGATGGAGCTACCGAGGAATACGAAAGGATAGGACAACTGGATTCTACATGAAGACGGAGCCGTACGACCACACGAAGGAGCTACTCGAAGACTACCACGACAAGGATGTAGAGATACGCATAAGGCTAGGGTTGCGTCCGCACTCCAAGTTGCCCAGTAGGAATGGAACCACGACATCATAGGACCGCCGTAGTAGAAACTCGATGTTTATTGAAAGGCCAATGGCCCAAGCTATGTAAACACATGAACCTTGTAACGTGTTTTCCCTAGATTAATAAAAGTATGGTTTTTATATCAATCTTGTCTCGGTTGTGCGTATCACCTACTGATCTTGGGAGTGATATATAATGCACAGTGGACCCTAAAAATTAGGGGCCGACATTAGTATGTTTTTCGACCTTCATGATTTAATGGGCCTTAACGGGCCGGGTATTTTTTTTTTCTTTTTCTTTTTTTTCAAACTTCTAAACGCCTAAATAAATATTAAATGAACTCAAATTTGAATAATTTTGACACCATTGGGTTCTATAAATCAAGAGCTATTTTTAGGAATTTTTCAGCATTTTTTCAAATTTTAATTTTGAATTTGGGACTTATCAACCGACCGACCGCCGGTCCGGCCCGGTAAGTCTGTTAACCGCGGTTACCGGCCGGTAACCGACCGGTAGAAAAAACCGTGGTCGTGACGCCTTTCTCCCCGGCACGCCTACTAGCTACGCCTGCTAGTCTGCTACGGCACCTCCTCCCCAGCAGCCACGGCCGCCTTTCTCCATGTATCGATCTTGTTGCCGCCTTTCTCCATATCTCTACCTCCGTGTATCGAACAAATGACCAAAGACTACGTACATACTCCGTACGTACGTAGGTACCATAAGCAGTAGTAGTTCCATTAGTTTAATTTCCGATGATTCGTCTGACCAAAGCTGAAATTCGACATCTATACAAACCAGACTTGGTCTGCCCATCAGCAGAGTTCGTCTCTGATGAAGGTGAGATTTGAGTGTCTGGTTGATGGAATCCCCAGCCAGCAAGAATATTGGAAAGCGACCCTGCCGACCATGCCCAATTGAGGTATTTGTCGTCGCCCGCTAGCTACACCTGCTACAGCCACGGCCGCGCCTTTCTCCGTGTCGCTACATTGCCGACCACTATCTCAGTCGTTGCGTCGACGTCAGCCGAAACTACCGTGCTCCACCACCTCGTGAGCAATGCGGCAGCCACGGCCTTGCCCGACTCAGTTTCGCCTTGCTTCTTCTACGACGATGTGTTCACCGCGCCCAACTCTGCTTCGCCATGCTTCTTCTATGGCCGCACCTAACTCTGCCCCAGCAACCCGATTGGAGCATCTTGATCACCAACAGCTAGCAGCATGTAGAGGAAAAGAAAAGCATTGTCGTAACATGTTTAACCCAACGGTCAAAACATAACCGCCTTTGTTCTTCTCCATGTTGGATCGGATTTGTCAACTAAGCCACTGCAAATAGGATTTGTAAAAGGTTTTCATGGAAGCAGAGCAGAGAACGGAGATACATTTTCTTAGTAGCTCCATGGTGATCTGATTTCTGATGATGGGTGATGATTTCTGATTCGACATCTGCATGCAGATTGTGAATCCGTGATTCTTCTGCTAGCTGCTCTCTGAGTCGCTCGGATCCATGCTATTTTTTAGGCGAGTTTTTGCACAAAAACAAGAGTCCTAATGCATTTTTTATGTTGAGGTTATCAATATTTCTTGCCGTCATGCAGAGCGATTTAATTCGTCGTTCTTTACTGGATCAACTGCTATTGCAAGCTTGCCACTGTGCATTCAGGGTTCATCTCGGTGTTGTGGCTGTATACCCCTTGAATGATGATTTTTTTCTCGTTGCATGTATGTCCAGATTTGGTTCTCTACTGTGTAACTTGTCAAATACTTTAGTAAATAATTTGCAAAAATATCATAAATAGATTATCATCATATAGCTATATGGTTTAGAAATTCGTCAATTCTAGTAAATAATTTGCAAAAGTCTAGTAAATGGATCATGTAATCTTGGTTGGTAGGCTTGGTGTGGTACGAATTCCATTATAGTATAGATATAGAGGCAGTACTATTAGTATAAACTCATTCGTGCTCCTCGCTTATTTTCAAAAAATTAAAGCTCCTCCTCCTTGCAGTTGCAGATCAGAGGCATGGGCATGGGCTAATAGTAATAGTGTCTGTTCTCCCACTATCTTGTGGGCAAGGGCATGGGCTAATAGTAATAGTGTCTGTCCTCCCACTATCTTGTGCTTTATACTCTGTCCTACCCTCTGAGTATATCACCTTCAATTCAACATGCATTGTATACACCTCTGCAAATTCCCTACCCTCGTTTACTGCCCTTCTACTCTATCAGTATATAACTTTGTGTTCCACTCCCTTCTCTAGTTGTGCTGTGTTTGCCCATTCATTTTTAAGTGCTCGGACTTAGTTGAAGTTTCAACTTCTCTACCGTTTCCTTGTAGTTGTAGTACAGCTCACAGCCGCGGGAGGTTTATAGAATCAATATGGACGCTGGTTGCTTCTCATCTGCTGCTTCTCCTCATCACCAACAACCTGCTGCTTGTATAGAATGTTGATGTAGTTTCAGAACGCAATGATCCAGCAACCACAATTATCTAGAATAAATTCTAGAATGATAGTTGGGCATGACAGGTATTAAAAACCTATACTCCGGGGGGAACTTCTTCCAGGAACCGGCGTCCACATCATTGTAAATCCTATGGACCGTTCGATCTTTCATCTGATGGCTTAGGTTGCTCCCACCAACTTCTTACCGCACCGGATTCTTGTTCAAATCTGCAGCTTCTACTAGCTCCTTCTCATATTCGTTTAGCGCAAGCAGCTTCTATTTACTTAACTTCTCCTTAGCTTCTGGTTCCAGCTTCTCGCGGGCAAAAAAAAAAAAAAAAAAAAACACGACTCAACTCCTCCCGACCCTTCCCGTCTCCGCTCGTCTCTCTCTTTCTCCGCGAGCAGGGGCGGCGGCGCTTGGAGAGCGGTGCGGCAGCGGCAGCGGCGGCGGCGGCCCTCCTCCACCACCACCACCACCACCTCCTCCTCCTCTTCCTCCTCCCACACGAGGCAACGGCGGCGGCGGCGGCGCGACGCAGCGGTGGCGGTGGCGCGATGCAGCGGCGGCGAGGCGAGGTCTCGGCCTCATCTCTTCTCCTTCCTTTCGGCCTCGGCGGCGCTGGCGGGCGTCGGTGGCCGGCGGCGCGGCCAGCACGGGCGGGGTGCCGGCAGCGCGCCACGGGCGGGCGCGGCTCGGCCGATGGCGGCGCTGCGGCGGCGCGGCTGGCCTCCTCCCTTCCTCCATCTCCATCTTCACGCCCCCCGCAGCTCCCTTTGCAGGTGATGTTCACCATGTTCCCTAGGTTAGGGTTAGGGTTAGGGTTAGGGTTTAGGGTTACGGGCGGCGCGGGCAGCGAGGCGCCGGCACGAGCCGTCTCTCTCCCCTCCCTCTCTGCTCTCATCCTCGAGCAGCTGAATTTTTTTTCCTGACATTCATTTTTTTGCTGAAATTGTTACATGCTTCCAGAGTTTGATCTGACCAGCAGGCTCTCTATTGATGAAGAGGCATCAAACATCAGGTAGGCAACAAAAACTTTTCAGTTGGCCAAAATCAAAGTTACCAAGGGGCAGAAGAACGAAGACAAACAGTGAGTAAGATAGTTCAGGCTAACATCACTGACTAAGGTAAATGCTGCTACGAACTTCTGAGTTTCAGCAACGACAACATGACCTTGGCTGCTGGTCATTTGATAACATCTAACTAAATAGCAATTGTTTGTGTAGGGCTATCGGTTTATTGAAAACAATCAACAAACAGTTTTTCCTTCTGCTTTTCAGTATGAGCATGTCTATTTCACCTATGACATGAGCTAGCTTTATAGAGCTGCATATTTAGAAATTCAGTTCATCTACACTCTATCCTAAAATCTTTGTTCATTGCTCTGAGAGAGCCTTCACTGTATAGACATTTTATTTCTAACCTCTACTGACAGGTCCTTAGATCTGTGACTTACACTTATTACGTAGTTCAGCAGCACCAAAGATTGAATATCAGGCCTTTGGTAATATCATGCAGTTTGGGAACTATGTTCAGTGTTCCCTAGGTTTCTTGAAATAAGATTTTACATATGTTCAGCGTTCAGCAGCACCAAATATTATATTGCAGTCTTCTATAATTATAATATTCAGGCAACCATATAGCTTACAACATGCTGGTTATTAAAAAAAAATAAAAAATCAATTTGCAATTTTCTAATGGTTCCATATTGTATTCTGCAGGTCAGTTTTGCAGATGGCATTGCACCATTGCAACAACTAATGTGCTGCCATTCCTATCTGAGAATGTTCACAAGGCAAGTGCTGAAGCAGGCAAACTACTGGATTCCACTTCATGCAATGCAGGTGCAATGCCGCTACTTATTACTCCAGGTTCAAATATTTCAATGCAGACTCCTCTTTCTTTCGGATGTCATCTGGTGATTACATTCATAGACAGATGGGCAACCAAATATTTGGTTTTGGGTTGCAGTATTTGTTTTGTTAGCTCATGGACTGATATAGTACCATTCAATCTTTGAAGATACTAACATTACCTACTGGGAATTTGATTTTTGGTTTTATTGCAGAATGTAATTGAATCCTAAGTACAGGGGTTGATTATGCCATTATTTTTTGAACTACCAGGTCAAACTGAGATTACCTCTCTGGATTCCTCTTTATTGAACTGAAGGTATGAATCTACAGGCCATAAGGACAATTTTACAAGTGACTATGATTATAGGAACATGAGCTTTTTTTAGCTGTGCACTGTTCATTTACCCTCCAAAGCTTGTTCTCAGAAGAAAAAGTTGTTTATTAATTATAGAAGCCTGTTGAATTGTACCTTAATAAGAACAATGTTTGGTGGGATTGCTTGCTGTCACTTGGTGTCGTTTTAAAATTTAGTATGTGACAACCAGTGTTTCTGTAGCCCACCTAGGAAAAACAAATTAACTGTTTGCTCTATGTCATCTTTTCATAATTCGAAATCCTAGATTGATTTGAATACATTACTTTGCCTTCATATGAGTCTTATTTGGCTAGCATTCTTATACGGTCTTTGCTCCGCTGCCAGATGTCTCCTATGAATTTTGTCTGAATTTGTAGGCAATAATATACGTCCCTATTTTGGTTGTCATCTAATGAAAATTGAAATACTAGATCCCCCCTTTTCGATAGGGATCTATATTTTCTCTACTGCCATCCCCTATGTTCACAAGGCAACCATAGCTCATTTAGATAATTTTAGGTGTAGTACACCTTTCCTGATATGTAGTGAGGTCTGTCCTCGGCAATTCAAAATTCATATCTTCGCACTTTATTGCTTTTTGGTGTCCATGTTCTGATATAACATAGTGCCTGACACTATCTAACACCAACCTCTCCGTCTCTTGACTTTTGGCATGGTTAATATAATCCAAACATAGTAAACTAATTCCAGTTTCAGTATAATAATTATTCTTTGCATTTTGTATAGAAACTCAAAAGAAGCATATGGAACTTGGAAAGGATGTAGTGTTCAAACAGATTTTCGACCTCACAGGTACTTTCATTTCTTTTTATATCAGCTATACCCTATCAAAAAGTTCAATTTCTCAAATTGTACGTATTGCTCATATAGTAGCCCGGCCAACCGAGATATATTCAGATTAACATCAATTGACTAAGGCGAACAAATCTTTTTTTAGTTCTTTTATTTGTTTCTTTCTTCTGTTGTCCCGTTTTGCGTAAATTGTTTTACGTTCAGATGCCCCAATGAATTGGTTGGTAGACATATTTTCCTTTCCTGTTATAAACAGAGCATGGGTTCTTGAATTCTCATATTTCCTTCATTTTAAAGGACATCTTGTTGTCATATCTACATAAATTCATCGTGAGGTGCCCTTTCTTTCATAGATCAAGGGTACCTATGGGATATAACCAACTCAAATTAGTGCCCATTTTTATATTGGACACCTATACTCTCGTCTTTCCTATTTTTGTTACTGATTCTTTGCTTCTGTAGGGGAACATTACTTTTGATTGATAACAAAGACATATAGGGTTCATGGCGAAGTGTGCGTCCATAATTGGAAGAAGAAAACTATATTTATTTCCATTATTACAGTAATCATGTACATGGAACCAGTGACTATTTGTAGTCATAGACGGATCGGTAAAGGGCCTACGTATAGGGCCCATACATTCGTTTTTTTTTTTCTGAAATGTTATGCCTCAATGTGTTCAAGCTAAAGCAAGACCACCAAGTGCTTGAATGGCTACAAATTTAGAACTCTTATAACTTCACCAGCAAATTTATTTCTTCTAGCTGTGGATTTGCTGGAGCATGCATATTTTGCTCTCACGATTTGCAGTTCCATATTTATTGTTCTTGATCTTCTCTGTCTCATATCATGGCTGAAGTTTCATGTACATTGTACCTATTAGGCTGTTAACAATGCTCCAGCCTGCTAAAAATATTGCTGTTTTTTTAAATGGTACCTAATTAGTGGTATAAAATCTTTGTACCAATTTTCCTTCTCACAGAAGTTCAGAGTTCATTTAAATTCCTACTTATTCTTCTAAATTTCCACTTCCATCGTGTGGATACTCCTGCCACCTTTCTATACCTACCGTCGGTTAACGTCCACAATTTGTGCTTGCCTTGCTTATTTGCCGTACCTCAGTTTACATCTATATTCAGTTAGTTCATCAAGGTGCCTGTAGTACCAATGCTTTGGTAGTGCATGAAGGTGCCTGTAGTACCAACGTTTACATCTATATTCAGTTAGTGCATCAATTTGTTGTTAGATCATTTTGGTGTGTTTGCAGCTGGTGCAACTCATGTTCCTGGGCCATTCCATTCCAAGTGTCTCCAATTTGATTTACACCTCTTTTGTGGAACAGATTAATTTTCCTCCAAATTGGTGGAATGTCGTCCTGCTAAATAATAGCAGTACCAGTAGAGCACTAGAGCTACAATTTTTCTTTTCTTCTTATTTTGTCCTCACAAGATAGTTCCAGTGGATTATGGTGATATATGTGACACAATTGTCCAACCTCCTTTGGGCACCTGTTACCTTGAAGTGAGTCATTCATGAGAAGATCTGTGCATATATTAGATGATATAATTCTGGATTACCTATTTAGTCCATCTCATTTGCTTGCAAAAGTTAGGATTATAATCTTAGTGTTTTCCCTCTACTTCAGTTCACAGTGTTAGTGCAACTAAATGTTGTATTCCACATGCTGTTTTCAGGTCCATGAAGTTGTTATAAAGTACAGAGGAGAAAGATTCAACGAGGTTTCGCATTACTTATTTCCTCCCTTTTTGGTCTAAGTCAATAACAGATCATGAAAGTTGTTCAAATCTCATAATAGTCATGGTGCTGGTCTTGGAGAAATCTCATTCTTGGTTAATGGACAACTAATGTTATTGAATAAAGTTGTTTTCTTATGATCATTTTCCCACAATGAATTCAATCCAGTCGTCTTACAAGCTATATGTTGGATCCACATGGAAATCCAAAATTGAATGGTTGGTCTCCTGAGTCTTAAGACAACTATGGCCATATATAAACACACGTCTAGAAATTATCTTGGCCATGTTCATGAACATAGATAGAATGATGAACGCTTAACTTACCACATTCAGATATACAAACCGTGCTCGCTGACTTTTTCCATTGTGAGCTGTGCAATGTATTAACCTGGCACTTTTCCTGTTTTCCATTAAAAAGATTGAAACTGCATATTCCATAGTTGTTCAATGTCCACTAAGTTATTGCATCAAGAGATCTATTGGCCATGAAACCCAATATATGGATTTACTTTTCCGGGTTTTAAAAAATCCTTTTATTTATCAGGTTCGATGCACTGGCAAGCATCCTATTTTTCATTCTGTTGAACTTCATCTGTGCAAGTTTGTTGAAACTTGAACTTCACCTGTGCAGGATAGTGTTTTAGCCGAGCTACAGATGATAGTCCCAGACTGCCAACTTAAGAGCATGATTTCAGAGCAACACTCTGGTACGACATGATAATTGTCTAATCATATTCTTACATATATCGTTCATTAATTTTCTTAAATCATGTCAAAGATTGTAATATTCCATATTGAGGTGAAGGAAACAAACGGGAAAGGTGATGAGATTGAAGCTTTGTCATCAGGACAACAGAAGATCAAACCCAAAAACTCAGTTTGCTGAATTATTAACATTCCATTGAGGCACAGCTCGGCGCAGGTGCTGTCGTGGGGCGCCGCGGGCCAATCGCCGGCAGCCATGACCACCCCCTCTGTGCAAGCTCCTGCAGCAAGTCGAGTGAGTCCTCTTCCTTTCTTTCTCTCTCACTCTGACTCTCTACTGATGTGGCATATGCATGGTGGCAAGCTCGATTTTGCCATGGATCTGGTGTGCTCCTCCTTTCTTCCTATCACTGTACATAGTTATTATTAATTTTTTTTGGTTCTGTACATCCTGATCTGCTTTGGTTCGTCTGGATTTGAGAGGAGAATGTTGTTATGCCACAGATCTGAGCACATGAGCCTCTCAGTGATGTTTTTGGGTATATCGTTTGCATTTCAGTCATGTGCAGTGATGATTATGATTTCCTATTGTTATTACGCTGAGAATTGAGGGAATGGGCAACTTCTATATACCATGATTGCGCCATAAATTTGGTTTTTGTTCCATGTAATTTATCATGGTCTACCTTGCTGCTTGGTGCACATGATGGAAAAGTTCTTTTTGTTGTATAGCCTGTGATGAAAATGAACTCTTATATGGCTAGGAACAATAGGCTGATGATCTTTGAAGGCACATGGCTTCATTGCTACCTATTTATTCATCCTCTCACATTTCTGCTGCAATTGGCACCAATTGGGCTACGCACAGTACCAGAATTATTATCGTTCCCCTGATTCCATCTAGGACGAGCAGATCTGATTTTTGCTCTTGTTCATTATTTCGGTGGCATGCACGCCCCGGTGTTTGCTCATTGCTAGGACACTCAACTCCATTGTTCTCTGTATGTGCCTCCAACTTGGATTCCTGCAGATGCTATTTTCGGTGCATGCCCTTGTGCCTTACTAGAGATCAAATGATGCCATTTTGTGAATTTCTGAGGCTACTCCTATTCCCTGCATTCTATCTATTTTTTATTTGCCGTGCCCTTGTGACAACCTGGACATTTTTCTTAATTCTAAGGTGTCAGCTTAGCTAAATTTTGCCTTGTTTACAAGATCCTATCCATACTTTTTGCTAGCCGGGTGTGGAGCATAGGAAACGATCAAAACAGACCCTGCTATTTCCTCTTCATTGTGCAGGTTGCTGAGTACATCAGGGGCCCACCTCTTATTTAGAAGCAACAAAGATTTACGTAATAAAGCGTGGGCCAGTGCAAAAAGTGTATTCTTCTTCCAGCTTATATTTGGCTAACTTTTTGAAACTTTTGTTGCTTCGGATCACTACAATTGGTTCAACCAAAAAGTTTTAGCAGGTGGTCTCGCTGCTACTCAAGTTTGCATGGTAATAATCTTGCTGAATTTTTTATGATATATTTGTTGTTGTAGGTTGAGGATCTTTCAAGGATTCCTAAACTCTCCTCTATGATTAATGGTGGCATGCGTCAAGTATCTAAAAGACCCCGGGAGGTATTCTGTAACTAATTAGGCGTTTATGTATTGTATCTCACTTTTAAACAACTTTTGTTTTCTTAGTAAATGTCTACTTCTTTACAGAACGTCAATGAAGTAGGCTTGTCTCTGTTGGAACTGACAACAGGTGCTGCTACCATTCAAAAAGGTAATTCGTATATTTTTGTATATTGCCTGCTCTTTTTGCCTTTTCTGTTTGTACAAATTGTAAATTTACTCACATATTTAAAATTCTTCAAATGTTTTTTTGCCAACCATTTGGCTATCTGCAAACCAGTTTCTTATTAGTTCTACGCGCACACTAATTCTTTGTGGCGCCTATTTCAAATCTGCACTAATGTTTCTTACTGGTCAATAAGTGCTTCATGATGTCCCTTAAGCCGGTTGGACGTATGTTCAGCATTACACTTGGACATATCGTTCCTGCACATGCTTGGCACCTAAATTTTTACCTTGTCAATAGGTCCTGTTGATCTTAGTTCATCTACCTTCCTTTTGTATTCAGGGTCTCAGGTGACAAGTGGTTAGATTTTGCTGACATGCGGTTAGATTACTCTAAGGTGACGTCTGCCAACCCAAGGGCCAACACTTCCTCAAACCTTGGGGAGAGCACCTTGTCAAGTCCAGTTCATCATTTTGGTGAGTTATCCTCTCCCTCAGCCCTTCTTAGACGTTAGATTATATTCTTTCACAATAGATCAAACTGAATGTTGCATGATGTACCTATGTTTGCTTTCCTTGTTCCCCGTGTTCAAATAAAACTTTTATCTGTTCAGATGGCAGGATACTCAGAATAAAAAAGGTTAACAAATATTTGTGTTACCTCTCTTTGTATGGATCACTGCACTACGAAACGTTAGATCGCTTATTAGTTGTGTGTTTTAAATCAAGTTTTAGTTGTTTGAATGCCAGTGATTTTAGTTGTCTTTGAAATCAAGTTTTAGTTGTTTGAATGCCAATGATTTTTTGCTAGACATTCTATTATTGCCATCGCAGCATTGCCTCTACACTGTTTCAGTTAGCCGGCGACCACGTGTCTACGTGTCTACATCTTATTGCCTCTTTTAACTTCAACCATGTATGAACCCTGTTACTTAGAGGCTTTTTTTTAACATGGGTGCTCTTGTGTCTTCTTTTCAGCACGGCCAAATCGACTGCGCCAAATTTGAAGCGATGAGGCAAGGCAACAGAGTTTGGATTTGAGTGGTAACCAATAACACTTCCTGTGACCATGACAGATGCACCTCAAGTACACCTACAATCTTGTTCTCTTCAGTCATCCATCACTTCTCCATGACTCAGAGTTTGTGTTGTAGCATGTACAAAAACAGAGCGAATCAAACAATTTATTTAATAGTATAGTATTTATATCCCAAATAAGTGTAGCCTGCCATGTAATATACAATTTGTCAAGAGAGTTTGGAGTTTTCACATCATTCGAAGAAAAATAATTGTTGATATAAATTATCCTATGTACGTACACTGAAGCATTACTAAACAGAGTCTTTTGTGTACGTTGTGTACAGTCATGTGTACAATCAAACTACAGACCTTGGCTATGCCTATGCCTGTCAAATTATGAACATCAGCTACCACCTAAGCTACTCACCGAATCAAAGTAACGCGCACGCAAGCGTGCGCCTTCCACTAGTCAGGATATGCAAAGGTGCGACAAAAAGTTCACAGAGCAGACTTGGCCTCTGCATCAGCAGCTAGCTCCTCTCTGATGAAGACCAGAATTGAAGCATTTGTTGATGGAATCCAAAGGCAGGAAGAAGATTGGACATCGCCCCTGCTGACCATGCACAGGTGACGTGTCCATTGTAGCGCCCTTGCTACGCCTTGCTACAGCACGTCTCCGGCACTCAGATTAGCTGCACTGGGAGACTGCATAGCTCCATGTAAACCTTTTACTGTTACTCGAGCTGCAGCGGGGGACTGCAAAGCTTCCGCAAGCGTTGCGTTCCTCCACGCGAACGGCACATTTACGTGAGTACGGATGAAACGCAAAAGGACGGCTGCGGGCCCCTTTGAGGAGAGAGAAGGTCGGGGGGAGGAGATAGGGGAAGGAGAAGTTGCGCCTGCGCCCGCGATCGACGGAGGGGAGAGCGTTCTCGCTGGCCGTGCTCTTCGGTGTCCTCCGTCGGTACCTCCACCGCGCCGGCGAGGGCTGCACGCCCCGGCGTCCCACAGCCGTCGTGGGAGGCGCCGCCGGAACTCCTCGACTGCGCGCCCTGCATGAGAAAATTTTTAGATAATGGATTTAAAATCCGGCCTATACATCCGGGGATGTACACAGCCCAAAATTACAAAAGCGAAAGAAAAGCCATAGTCCTATAGAATGACCAGGACAATACAGCAAAAATGCTTCGACCCTCTATTTGAGAGGCCGTCCTTGGCTTGCTCTTAACGCCGCAGCTGAGACCCAAGTGTCGCTGTCCAGGGCATGGCTAGGAGAATGTGTGCTTGTGTTGATGCCTTCAAGAAGATAAATGACATCCACAGACGCCATCATCAACCAACGAAAGGAAGAGGAAATTGCAGCGAAGCCTCCAAGGGGGAAGATGACGTTGTGCGTCATCGCCGCCGGCCCAGCACCGCTAGGCAGGGTTTTCACCCGTAATCCAAAGTCCAAAAACACATTCAAGCCAAACCTACATACAACAGATGCCGGAGAATCGGCAGGGTCTTCATCAGATGTCGCGAGGTAGCAGAAAGCGTGATGCGGGGGCTGTCCGATGTGATGTCGTAGACGAGCGCCGCGATGTACTCGAGGCCGAAGGATGACACCCAAATCCGCCCAGCAGGGATCCGGCTGGCAGAGAGATCCCGGACGGGCACCTGGCCAGGACGGGAGGCCTAGGACATGGCGGTGGTTGGAATGCCACCGCGACCCCAAGCCGAGGAGGCGGCACCGAGCTCGGGGCCATGCCAGGCCGACGAAGCCCAGCGCCGCCCCGCCCCTGAATCCACCGCCCCAAGCCGGACCACCCAAGCACGCTACAGATCCATGGAGGGGAAGGCCGGCTCCGGCACGGAGGGGGAGGGGCGCCGTGCCGCCGTGGGATCGCGACATGGCCGCTGCTCCCGGAGCCACTCCGCCGCAGGACGATGTAAGACGCGGCGGTGGCATGGTGAGGCCGGAGCGGGTCGACGAGGGGCAGGGTAGGGCCGCGCCGCCACGGATCAGGGTTGGCGCGGCCGCCGCCGCAGTGGATCGGGGAGGTGCATCCAGCGCCGTCACGGATCACGGATCACGACCGGAGACACGCGATCCGCCACCGGAGAGCCGGGCCGGAGAGGCCGGAGGTGAAGGAGAGAGGTCGGGGGGGGCGGGGGAAGGAGAAGGTGGAGACACGGCCTTGCGAGAACTCGGCGAGCACGGCCCGGCCGCCGCCCTCACGGCCGTCCGCCGGGTTGTGCCGGCGTTGGGCTCCGGCGACGGCCGGGGAGGCGGCGAGGAGGGAGCGGCGGCGAGTGGCGGCGCTCGGAGGTGCCGCCCGAGTCGCCCTCGGGTTGGGCGACGCGGGGGCGACAACTGGAACCCCCCGCATGAGAAAATGCCATCTATACTTCCTCTCATGGTGAAGTTTTATAAGAATAGTGATTGAAATACTATACCTGATTTTTAAAGGGATGTTGAAAAGCGCCATATATCAAATAAATGGCAATGGAGATATTGCTGTAGTGTTGATAAAAAGTGATAAAGTTTATGCCTAACTAAAGCCATGCAACAGAAAGAAAGACAGACAGTTAATGCCAGAAACCAAAATAAAGCTAGAAACCAAAATAAAGCCACATGACTGTTCATGGGCACAATATAAGAAATTAGAAATGAGCCAAGAGGATGAGCAAGATCCAGTATGCTTTGTTGACTTATACTTACTAAAATTAGTTTACGCAATTGCAAATCAAATATTTATATCTACTATTACATATGCAACTTAATGGATAATTGCCTAATTGGATATGAACTTTATATCTACTTCATTGGGCACCTGCACCGCGGCGGCGGCGGGGGGGGGGGTGAAGCAGGCAGGGAGACGCCGAAAAAGGAGCACGAGCGGCGCGTTGTGGTGAGGAATGGAAGAGGACTACGGCGACGGCGGAGAGCACCGGTAGTGACTGCGGAGTCGGGATGAGGAGCGAGAAAGGAAATCTGGGGGAGAGAGAGGCACGAGACGAGATGGAGAGAGAGGAGGGGAAAGTCGACATGCATAGGCTGAAAAACGAGGCATGTTTTCCAAGGCAAATTCATCAGGCGCATTTGGGTTGACCGATGGGCCCCACGTTGAATAAATAAAGGAAGCAGCGCATGCAAACATCGGGCCAACGTAAATCACGAGAAAATGCTGGCCGTTGAGATAGGCTGAGCACCCGCACACACAAACGGGATTTTCGGGGTGTTTGTCGCTTTCAAGAAATAGTATTTGGGATTCTTAATTCCTACTCTGGCTCCTATATATTTGCTTGACCTTACTTCGGTGAATTTGTAAGAGCTTCGGCGCAGCTCTCTCTCTGTGTTGCAGCGTGCAGGGAACTACAGAAGGTGCTCGGCCATTTCAGGGTGCAGGTAACTGAATTATTCAGAGCAGCAGCGGCGTTTATTTCTTTGCATTTGCAGTTCGGCAGCAGTTAGCTAGTGCAAAGCTTGATACGTAAATTGATTATCCATCTTGAGTTATTCCTATCAAGCTATAGGAAGAAATCATTTTGCTTGAGTTACTACTCTCGGCTTGCAAAGTTGCAGCCTAGTGTTGATGCTTCCTGTGAATGATTTCATAGAATTCAGTGTGCACAGATCTCTCGCAGCTTCAATACTGTAGTAGTGCTTGCACTCAGCGTGAGCAGCCCCACGCTCATGAGTTTTTTTTCCTAGTGTGCACTGTCAGTTCTTGCAGGTTGTTTTACTGATCCATTCCTAGTGAATTTCCGGTCTATAATTCCGAAGCTCATTGTTTTGTCCGTGGCTTGTGCGATTGTGCTTTCATTTAATTTTCATCTGATGCTTTGGCTTTGTGGTGTCCTGCTGTGTTCCTAGGGAACATCCACCCACTCTTTTGGGCCGTGGACATCACGGTGTTGTGTTTGCGCGTTTGGCGATGAAGTTGGGACAGTGGCCTAAATATTTCGTGAGAAATTTTTACGGCTCCCATTCACCCTCCTCCGGTCGCCGTTTTCGGTCCTTCACACTCCATTAGAGCATTGTTGAGTTTTCAATTCTGCAGTATAAATAAATCTACATATGGAGGATAGGTATAGTTATGGCCTGTTGTGGTACAAATTTCATTACACTATTAGGGCACGCCTGACAGCAAACGGATCGCTTGCATTAGTGTTAGCAGAATAGTCAATGTTCCTCACAAGTCAGAGGCAATAGTGCGTATGTTCCGTCTGTCAAGCATGGCCTAATTAATAGTAATAGTAGTAATAGTATCCGTCCTCCCTCGTTCATCTTGTGCCTCATGCTCTGTCATACCCTCTGAGCTAGGATATTATTATCAACGGACTCCACACACCTTTACCTCCAGTTCAACCTGCATTATCTACACCTTTCTCTGCCTCACCATGTTGCCGGCCGGCTGCCAAGTGCCATGTCCACACTACTATACGGTTCACGGGGATCATGCATATGTAATAAGGGGGTAAAACTCAATGTAATGTTTCAGTTGATCTCATACAACATTTTACAGATACGGCTGGAAGCAGAAGGATTACATGCCACGAATAAACTAAATTTGCCGCTGCATATGGTGAACGCGTGATGCGGTCACGAGCCGAGCGGCTGTGCTTGATGTGCCGCTGAATCATTCTTGAGGGCGTGATGGGAATGGGATCATATAAGCCGAGTGGCTGTGCTCGGTCCTCTGCCTTCGCTTATTTGTACTGTGCTGCTTGCTGCATGGTGCTGTAGCCTCCACGATAAACTCCGGGGCTGCGTGGTGCTGTAGAAGCGGGCGTGAGAATCAGCACGCCAGTAGTGCCATCACCCTTTCTTGTCTGTGGCATCTTGTCCGTTGCAGATTTGTACATCATAGTACCTGCCATGTCTAATTACCTATTGTTGCAATGGTCTAAAAATATGTCGATCCTATCTTTTCGTAGTTGATTGATGATGACTCATGACTGTGATCTGAAACTACATGTATAAACAATTTTTCAGTGATGAGTAGAAGCCGCAGTGTGGAAGAACAACTGACCTCACAACTTGCTTGCCACAAATCTTATATGAGCACTCCATTAATCCTCTAAAGCCTCTTAAATATGGTGTGGAATGACTGTAAAAAAAAAATGGTGTGGAATTGAATGTCGTCGGAAGAGAAGAGAGAATAGTAAAGTGGGATAATATGCAACATTTGGCGAAAGGGGCTCTAGCCTAGTGCCTAGAGCACCTGAGTAGCGCTCGATAGACCTAGGTTCGACTCCGTGTGAAGCGAATTTAAACGGGTCTACATTATTTTTTTTTTTTAAAAAAATAGGTTAGAGCTTCCCTTGCTGACTTGGGTGAAAATATATGCAGCATTTGCTTGTTTTTGGTCTTGGCTTCTGGTTGGACGCGGTTGGTGCTTGTGGCACCAGAGTAGCGCTCATATTAGAGTCTATAACAGTTGAGTTGTATTTTTGTTTTTTGTTGTTTTGTTTCCTCGTCTAATAAAAATCCAGCAAATCTCCCTTTCTAAAAAAAGATTGAGCGTCCTTTATGTATCTCCTAGTCATAATTTAACTAGCTGCACTTATATCCAACTCAATCAACTCAATCAACACGTGTTAGGGTAGATATTGTTTCTATCACTTTTGATTTTCTGTCGACAACATTATAGTCCCACACTATATATAAAGGTCAACACCTCTGCAAAACCTGTACCCTTGTTACTGCCCTCATATTCTATTAATATAACTTTGGTGTTCTAGCTACTGCCTTCTCTAGTGAATTTTTTTTTATTTTTAGCATTTTTTGAAAACTATTTAGATTTTTGACACGGGAAAATTTTTATTTTTAAAACTAGCACATTTTGGCGCGCCACTGTTCATGGCGCGGCCAAATAATACCGTCGCGCCATGCATGGCGGCGCGGCAAAACTGCAACCGTGGCAGCGCGAACACTGACGTGGCGAGCCTGCCGCGCCACCATGCATGGCGCGGCTAGGTTGAACCAATCTGCCCAGCACCTTCTACAGTTTTGCATGAGTATGTGTGTGAGAGAGGACAGAGGAGAGAGAGAAAAAGTGCCAACATGTGCATGTGTATATGTGTGTGTGCGAGAGAAGAGAGTGAGAGAAAATGCTGTTGACCCGGTGGAGTGGAGGGGATGTGACGGAGAGAGAAGAAGTAGGGACTACTCCCTCGGTCCTAAAAATAGAGATGTTTTAGATTTTCATGCCACAAGTTTGTGTACAATATTTATATCTTTAAACAATTTTGTTAAAAAATAGATTTAAAGCTCTTTATATCATTTTATATATTATTAAGGTTATTGTAAATATATTAGTTTGATGGTGTAAATATAATATAAGACAATGTTAGTGCGCGAAAAATATCTGATTATTGAATGGGGCTAAAACAACCGGATGGTGGGTATACTGATCCACGCACACGATACTACCTCTGTTAGAAAATAAGTGTTATTTTGAGTTTTCGTGTCACAAGTTTGACTCAAATTTTAGAGAATATATGTAATATTTATATCTATAATTAATTTATTTATTTAAAACTAAATTTAAAGATCTTTCGATAGTATTAATTATTAATATATAATTAATAATAATTATTTCTTAGTAAGCGAAAACGATATTTATTTTAGTACGGAGGCAGCATGCACATGCTGCAGTCATTTATCTCTTTGTCTCACGGGCATCCATCCCATCCATTTATCTCTCCAGTTGCCTCACGCATGCACACATGCTGCACTCTCTCTCTCAGGCACACATACACATGGACTGTACCATGCTCTCCCTCACACATGTATACACTGTACCCGGTATAGAGGGGCAGGCTTGCATTATTGCGGCACATCCGCGCCATGCATGTTGGCGCGGTAGGCTCGCCACGTCAGCGCCAATGCTGTCACGGTTGCAGTTTTGCCGCGCCGCCATGCATGGCGCGACGGTATTATATGGCCGCGCCATGAACAGTGGCGCGTCTAAATGTGCTAGTTTTAAAAATAAAAATTTTCCTATGTTAAAAACGTAAATAGTTTTTAAAAAATGCTAAAAATATAAAAAAATTCTCTCTAGTTATGTCACCCATTCACCAGTCTCGTCATTTTTAAGTGCCAAGGCTCAGTTCGAAGTTTCCACTTCTCATCCATTTTTTTATAGCTGTAGTAGTAGTGCTCTCTAAGGACCGTGGAATCAATGGAAGTTAGTTGGATGCATCTCAATTGCTGCTTCTATCTATCACCAGCAACCTACTTGTTGTAGATGTAGTTTTAGTGCAACGATGATATGTGAGCCGAAAACTCTACAGAAAATTCTGCCTTATTTTTACCCTTGTTGCTTGATGGTTGGGCATGGCAGGTATCAGGATATCCAATGGTGGGGCAGGCACTGCACCAGAAAGGCTTGCCCTATCCATCACCAGCTACATTCTCTCTGAGGAAGGCCAGAGTTCAGATAATGGTGGATGGGAACCCCAGCCATGAATATTCCCGAATCCCTTTATCACGTAGCTGGGGGAAGAAAGCGTGTGGCACCTTCTTCCATCGTGGACGCCCTTCCTTGGTGCCTGCCCACCATCAGCAGCAGCGCATGAACCAAGCCGTGGTGCCACTGATTCAGTCGGCCTCACTCCCACCAAGTCAGGTGTGCAGCTTTTCAATTCCCATAGTTTCAAGCCAGTTCATAATGTATATAACGCGATGCTAATGTACATATAATTTTTGTTTTGAAAGGAATGCTAATGTGTACCACAACAAAGTCCATTAAATACATCATTTTTCTCTATGTATGTTAATAAGTATCTTAATAGTGTATAATATTTCTAGATTTGTAAACCAATTTGAACCATTCATTTATTTATTTATTTCTGTAAAGAGAGGTTTCGATTTCACCAACAAAATCATATTGGCTAAATATTTCTTGGTTCATCTGGTTATACAGAGAAAAGTAGCAGCAGCTAATAAAAAAAATGTAGGAGAATGAACATGTGGCGTAATATGTTGTTTTAGGGAAAAAAAAAGATAGGTGCTAACTGCTTGTCAGGCTAATCACCTTCCTGCACCATGTGTTGTGCGAGCCAGGCAAGTGATGCTAATCTTTTTCCAGGTTCGGGCACCAAAATCAATGCTCAAGACACCAACCACAACCAGAACAATGCAAGTGGTTATAATCTCTGTCCAAACAAAGGCAGTAAAATCCATGGTCAGGACAACACCAACCTACACGATTCTGGCATTTTAATTTGTTCATCCATGTATACTATATGTTTCTATATTTGTAAGGCCATTTTTTTGACCGAAGTTTAAGACCATTTCGAACCATCGATTTATTTTTCGTTATGTAAAGAGAGATTTGGATGTCTCAAAGAAATTAAAATAATATTAGCTAAATATTCTTGGTTCATGGGAATATATGGAGAAAAATAGAAATGGCTAATCGCGGTTGATTTAAAGTCGCTGGAGTTTGTTCCCACAACAACATTCGGACATCCGTGGCTTCTTCCTGTACGGACTCGTAGCCTCAATCTGTTTTTCAAAATAGCCATTCACATTCACGAAAATCAAATTGCAGTCCAGTTTGGATGCGAACTACAGTGCTTATGTTCATTTTTTCATGTAACATCCTGTTATTTCAACGTGAAGTCGTCATTTTTATGAAAAAATGCCTGCAGGAAATTTTGCAAAGGACACCCCAGCAGCCAGCCCCAAGCCCCCGACCCTATCCTCTCCACCCCACTGCCCCTCGCTGTTCCCCCTTTTTTTTCGCATCTCCCGGCGCGTCGTCGCTCGACCATGGGGAGCTGAGCGAGATCGGCGTGCCTAGACGGGAACAGCTCGCCGGCCTCCGTGGAGTCCCCGCTCGCGACCCACGACGCCGGCCTTCCGATGGTGGAGGCCTCGAGGGGACATCCTGCGACGCTGGCCTTCCGATGGTGGAGGCCTCAAGGGGATCTCCTGCGACGAGGACAACGGCGACATTGGCCTTCCGATGGTGGAGGCCTCGAGGGGATCTCCTGCGACGAGACCTCCTGACGGTGGAGGGGATGTTTGTGCGAGGTGGGCAACTTGTCCTCCATGAATATCGGATCAGGTCTACTTTGGTGGGCAGCTTCGGTCTCCAACGTCCGAGCTCCAGATCCCCTTACCGTCGCCCTTACCCACCTCACCACCACACGCACACACTAAATTCAATATCCTCTGCTCCCAGTTCAGGAAACAACATGATTTGACCATATGCTACTTAAGTGGACAGCACAGATTGCTAATTTTTAGGACTATTGGTACATTTCATCTCTGCGCGAATTAAATGTCATAAAAAATCCTTAAGAGTTCGTTCGGTTACTTTTCATTCCCAGCCGATCGAGTTCTTCACAATTTTGTATAGCGCTGGAACCGTTTCAGGCACGGTCAGGTGACGAAGGTTTGAATTAATTTGGCTTCAGCTAATGAAAAGAAGGAGAAGACCAAGTCTCTGTTTTTTACTTATACTATCAAAACATGCTGTAATAGGGCCTTGTAGTCTGCGACTGTGCTTTTGGGGGTTTTGAGCGGTTTAATCTCTTGCTCTGGCTTGGGGAGGAGCTGGGAGTAGTATCTGTGTCAGCAGAGTCTGTATGTGCGCTTAGCGCCCTGAACCTTGTAATGGAGCTGGTAACCCCAGCTGGTACCTTGCGTTTTGCAGCTTTCAAAATAAAGCTGGGCACATAAGTGCCTTTGGTCTAAAATTTGGCTTCAGCTGATTTGTATAAAGAAAACTAACATGATCTCTTACTATTTTGTCTCAGTTCTTTGGTTCCTTATCTTAATAAAATAAATACCAATTTGGTATTGACAATGTTTGCTTGCAGAGCATCAATGGCTCCTTGATCACTTTGATCCCTAAAAATGATAATGCAATCAAAGTTGCAGATTTCAGGCCAATCTCTTTATTGAATACTTCAGTGAAAATAATCACCAAGCTTCTTGCTAACAGGTTACAGTTGGTGCTCCCACAGCTCATCCACAAAAATCAGTATGGTTTTATCAAAGCTAGGTGCATTCAAGACTGTTTAGCTTGGTCCTTGGAATTCTTGCATCTTTGTCATCAGTCTAGAGAAGAAATTATAATTCTCAAGCTTGATTTTGAGAAAGCTTTTGACAAGGTGGAACATAGGTTCATGATCAAAATTATGGAGCATAAAGGTTTCCCTGCTAAATAGATATCATGGATGAAATCTATCTTCTCCTCAGGTACCTCTGCAGTTCTTATGAATGGTGTTGCTGGGAAAGTTTTTCATTGTAAAAGAGGAGTAAGGCAAGGTGATCTCCTATCACCACTCCTCTTTGTGTTAGCTGGGGACTTCTTACAAGATCTACTGAATGCTGCAAAATCTGAAGGCATGCTCAGTCTACCAATAAATTTACCCAATGATCAAGATTTCCCAGTGCTTCAATATGCAGATGATACCTTGATTTTTATGAAAGCTGATGCTAGGCAATTATTCTTTCTCAAATCATTGTTGAATGCTTTTGCTGAGACAACAGGTCTAAAAGTCAATTTTCAAAAATCTATGATGGTCCCCATTAATGTGGCAGAGGACAGGATGGAAATTCTCTCAAGAACACTAGGCTGTGCTAGAGGATCTCTACCCTTCACTTATCTTGGCTTGCCTCTCAGTTTAACTAGGCCAACTGTGGCAGATTATTGGCCTTTGGTCTCTAGGTGTGAAAGAAGACTCACCTGTATTTCAAGTTTCTTAAGTCAGGCTGCTAGATTGCAGTTAACAAATGCAGTGTTCAGTGCCTTGCCCACCTTTACAATGTCAACTTACCTACTGCCCAAAACAGTTATTAAGCAGATTGATGCTTTTAGGAGGCACTGTTTATGGAGGGGATCTGATGTGAATAGTAAGAAGCCACCAAAAGCTGCCTGGCCTATGGCTTGTGTCTCCAAAGAAAATGGTGGCTTGGGAATTCTGAATCTGCAAACTCACAATCAGAGCCTACTTTTGAAGAACCTGCATAAATTCTTCAACAGATTAGATGTTCCATGGGTCCATCTAGTATGGGCTACAAGATACTCAAATGGAAAGCCTCCCATAAAGAATAATAAAGGTTCATTTTGGTGGCGTGATGTACTGAAACACCTTCAGTTGTACAAAGGTATGGCTATGGCTACAGTGATAAATGGCTCATCTTGCTTGTTTTGGCTTGATTCTTGGAATGGCAACTCCCTGAGCTCCTCTATGCCACATCTCTTTTCTTTTGTGAAGAATAAGTATAGTACTGTACAACAGATTTGTCAGTCAGAGAATCTCCATGATCATTTCCATCTACCTCTTTCTAAAGAAGCTTATGATCCGTACAATGAACTCTTGCTGATTGTGGGAGCAGTTGAATTACAAGACTCATCAGACACATGGTCTTACATCTAGAATTCCAATGTTTTTTCCTCAAAAAAAGGCCTATGTTCAGCTCATGGGAACTCGGCAAACTCATCCAGCATTCAGGTGGCTCTGGAAATCTAAATGTCAAAACAAAAAGAAGTTTTTCTTCTGGCTTCTGCTCAATGATAGACTTAGCACAAGGGATCTTCTCAGAAGGAAAACAATGGTCCTTGATGATTACACATGTGTGCTTTGTGATCATGCACAGGATGAGTCTTTTGGTTCATTTATTTCTATCATGTCCTTTTGCTAATGCTTCCTGGGCAACTCTGGGTCTCTTTATTCAGTCCCTTCTTGATCCTTTTGGCACTCTCAACTCTTTCAAAGAGCAGCTACAATTTACCTTCTTCATGGAGATTATTGTGACAATGAGTTGGGCCATCTGGATAGTTTGTAATGATGCTATATTCAGGCATGTGCCACCTTCAATTCAAGGATGTAAAGCAATCTTCAAAAAGGAATTTGCTTTAGTTATACTAAGAGGAAAAACTAGTGTCGCTCCATTTATGTCCCAATGGTTAGAAGCCTATGTGTAATTCTTTTAATTTTCTTCATTTCCTTTTGGGTCTCATGAGACTTTGTTGTAAGAACTGTTCTTTAAATTCAATAAAAGCACAGTAGGGGTGAACCCCCTCCTGTTTTACTTCAAAAAAAAAAAAAATTGGTATCATTAGTTTTGATGGTCCTTACATTCATTCCTTCCCTGTGATATTTTCAGTTTGTAAGAATATTACATATAGCTCCTCTCCCTATCCAGTAGTATATGGATCTTCTCCAAGAGTCCACTGTGTCCAGTTTCATGCTTTAAAGGTCTATGTGTTGTTTCCTTCTTTAGGCTAGATTATGAGGTGCGATAAAGAAACGGCAGGCAAATAGATGAGGAATAGTATTAGTATATATATATGGTCGTGTGTAGCTATTTCCATTATTTCAGATACATAATGAAATTGGTTCAGTTCAGTATGTTATATAATAAGGACATATAGACTATTTTGAGTTACCAAACTTCCACCCTACATGATTTCTTTAGATTAAGATACCAAAGCAACATGTTTTAAAAAAAAAATCTAAAAAACAACATGCTTTTTTCTAGGTATATATTACATGGAGCAGAATATGATGCAATACGCAGATTATTTGTTGTGACCGTTGTTGTGGCATGTTTACTTCATATAGAATATAAATAGGAGGATAAAGTTCAAAAAATATAGCAGGCAGATAGAGAAGGAATAGTATATGGTAGTATGGAGCTATTTTCATTTCAGATACAGAATGAAATGGTTCAATCCGGTATGTTATCTTTCTGTACATGAATAGAGAAAGAATATGTTCACAAATAAAAAAGAATAGAGAAGGAATAGTATAAGGTAGTATGGTTCAATCCAGTATGTTATCTTTCTATTTTAATTTCAAATCTGCTTCCAGGCTGGTTACTAATCAGAACTTGTGTGTATAGTGCTAAGATTAAGCTTTGTTCATCTAACATTATGTAATGTTTATCCTTGGATATTACATAATAAACAAATGATGTCGATTGTTATTTTGGTATTAATATTTAAAATATTATTTACCATTATACTTTATCTCATTATTAATCTCTTTAATCAACTTGCTGAAATTTAAAGTTGTGGAATAATGGAGGTCACGATAGGGCGCCCGAAGGACGCCTGATGTTCTAGTCAACAATAATTCTGAAGGAGAACGAACATATGGCATCAATATATGTTTTTCTCTAGGAAAAGGACCAAATGCCATCCAATGCTCCACTAATGTCAGGATAGCCACTTTTCTGCACCAGGCCTTGTTTGGCTCAGACCATAACGAAGTTGTCTGGCCACGCAACTTTCCCTAAGATCTCCAAACCAAACATGTGCCAGGCCAGGCGTTCAAAGACACGAGTGCCAAAGCCAGGTGGTGCTAATCTCTGTCCAGACACAGGCAGCAAAATCCCTACTCTTTTTTTTTTTTTCGATTGCTCAAAATTCCTACTCAGGAGTCAGGACACCAACCAAATACAATCTTGGCACAACACAGCCGAAGTCCTAGCTAGGCATTTTGTTTCCAGTGTTCAAACCAAACAAGCTTATTAACTTATAAGATAACAACCACTACTGGAAACAAGTGATTTGCCGAGTGTAAAATTCTTTGCCGAGTGCCAAATGTCAAGCAGTCGACAAAGAGCTTCTTTGCCGAGTGTTGAAATCGGCAAAGACTTGCACTAGGCAAAGAAGCCTTCTTTGCCGAGTGCCGAGCACTCGGCAAAGTCTTCGCACTTGGTAAAGAGGTTTTTTAAAATGTATTTTGAGGCACTAAATTAACTCAAATGAAAAAATTTTGTAATACAAAGTTGTCTAACTTCATAAGATCTACAAAATTTGTTTTGGTCATTTCCCATTTGGCAAATCGATAGTAATGTTGTTCACAAAATTTATATTTCTCTCTAAGTTTAATGAAACAACAAGAGAGATAAGATTTGTGAACAATGTAAGAACCACCATGTTGGATGAATAAATGACTACACAACAAAAATAATCTTGGTAGATCTTGAAAACTATTAAAATGTTGTAGTTTAAAACTTTTTCATTTCAGTTCATCTTGTCATGCAAAATAGGTTTGAATTTCAAAAAAATTAAAATTCGATTTTTTCAAATAGCACAGATGGAAAAACACTCAAAATAAACTTTGTAGATCTCAAAAAGTTACAAATCTTGTCATGCTTTTGACTTTCAAAAATTTAAAACAAAAGTTTAAAAGAAAAACAAAATTGTTTGTCGAGTTCCCTTCCTGGACAATTCGAAAAACACGCAGCCCATTAGGCCCAACGGCCCCAGGAGCCCTGCAATATATAAGCACCCTCCCTCCCTCCCTAGAGTTTGGCCAGCCTCTCTCACTTCGTCAGCGCGGCAATCCCTCTATCTCCCTCCTCCTGTCTCACTCTCTCTGTATTACTCCTCCTCGCCCACCCCCCTGGTGCACGGAGCGGCGGCCCTCGGCGGCACTAGGCGCGAAGGCTAACGGGTCGCGGCGGCACTGGGCACAGTGGGTGGCGCGAGCAGCGGCGCACGGCAACGGCTCGTGGCGCGGCAGCCCGCGGCGGCACCAGGCGCAAGCGGCGCTAGGCACGGCGGCTGGTGTGAGCGGCGGCGCACGGCGGCACCGGGTGCGGAGGCTCGCGAGCAGCAGCGGCACCGGGCGATGCGGCTCGCGCGTGCGGTGCTGCTACTCCCTCTAGATCCGGTGTCTCCGGGCGGCGGCGATGTGGATCACGGTGGCGGCGGTGCACCTCCGTGCCCACGATGACGCTGGCGGCGTACCTCCATGCCCACGGCGACGGTGGCGGTGCATCGCCACAAGCCCACGACACTGGCGGCGGCAGCGACCCCCTGATGGGCTCGGCGGGCCCGTGGATGGGCTCACCGGGCGGCAGTGGTTTTTTTTGATAATTCTTTGCCGAGTGTCTTTTTGGCACTCGGCGTCGTTATCAAGTGCCCCGATAAAAGACACTCAGCAAAGAGCCTTTACTGTGAGAAATTTCCCCGGAGGCCCTTTGCCAAGTGCCGCACTCGAGAAAGCCTTTGCCGAGTGTAAATGGCTCTTTGCCGAGTGCAAAAGCACTTAGCAAACTGCCTGATTCCAGTAGTGAACTATGGACTTTTGTTCCCTTTCTTCGAATGCGTGAAGGTTGCATTACATGCATTTGAAAGCTCCAAGCATAATACAGAATTTGGTTGATCTTTATGGCGCGTTTGGATAGTGCCCAAACCACGCCGCACTCACCGAACGCCGTCGCCGCACTTTGCCTCACGTTTGATGCACGCCGCAGCCTTGAGTCAAAAACGCAGGCCCCGACTCAGCAAGAGTCGGGTGGCCGATTTGCTCGCTGCACTCGGCGTAGCCAGACTCGTGGCGGCAGCGGCACAAGCGAGAGCCAAACACGCGTTTAGTTCTTTACTCTCTAAAAAAACGAACAGGAAGAGCATTGCTCATCTATATACTACCAAAAGGTATGAAATTATAGGCGACAAGTTGACGACCTTAGCTCACTATTTATGGGCCTTTCAGCCTCTAACCATGGCCACATTTTATATGGTTGTCGTGCTTCATTCCACCCCGTCTCTTCACTATGTATTCGGCTATATTGTAAGCCTAACTTGGCCAATGGTCCAATTTGCACAGAAGGTAGGACCATATATAGTTTGAAAGATGGAGTTGAGGAGATTTCTTTATTGTTCATTAATCATCGGTATGCATTTTCCTGACAGTGGTTTAGAATGGGAGGTGGCAGGAAAGGGCCTGACTACGCATCTTTACAAGATTTCCGTGGTTCCATCTTCCACTTTTTTTTGGAAGATTTAGACGTATTGTCTTCAATTTCAGTTTCTGTGACAAATCTGTCAATTGAAAAACAACGTTTCTGTCGCAATAAACGTCTATTGAATTGGAATATTTTGTGGTTTCCATCTTCCACTTTTTTTGGAAGATTTATACATATTGTCTTTCATTTATTTTCTGTGTCAAATCTGTGGAAATAAACAAATCTTTTCCCGTATCTTCCACTTCCTGGCTGACGTGGCCAAAGCTAAGCCAAGTATAATATACAGAAACATCAACTTGAGAACCAAGAAAAGGGAAAGACGCCCACGCAAACTCAGAGATGCGGCCGGCGGCGGCGACGCCATAGCAGCAGTAAAAAGAAGAGATCGAGAGAGCCCCCGGAGGGAAAAAAAGGCGATGAAGACTAAAGGAAAAGCAAGACAAAACTCCAATCTGACGCCAAGATCGCAGGCAAGAGAAGATCAATCACAGGTATAGCATTCGCCCCCCTCTCTCTCCCCCAAAAATCCTTCTTAATATTGATAGAAAAATTGCTGATACAACAAGGATCTGCTATCAGATATATCTCCAAATAATTTACTGCTCCCACACAGGGCACTGCGTACATTTCCACTTATTTCCTGACTAGTGTTGTTCACTCCAACCCATCAGACAAAAAATCACACTAGCGGCCTAGCGGACTGACATTGCAATATTGCCTTTCAGAAAGAAAATCTGCAAGGACCACTTTTGTTGGAATGTCAGACTGGAGAGAAATCAAAGCTGCTCACAGGCAGGACAGTGCATGTCAACTTTCTTATGTTTTTTGGCTCCAATATGAGAGCCAAAATTGAACTCTGAAAAGCATACCAATTCTGCAGCTGTTTTCTGTCCAGTTACAAAACTGAAACTAGACTGTTGTGGAGGCACACTGGTTTCAGGAGTAAATTTTCTCTTAATCACATCAGGCACTGATCCTCTACTGAGATCATGAAATTGAAAATATCAATGACAATGGTTCAGATGCAAAAAAAATGTGTTCCTTTAATGGCCCTGTAGTAATCAGACCTAAAGTTAAGTTCCGAGCAGAGCAAGACAAAAAAACAGGAGACCTACCACAAAAATGTAGTGTTGTAGCACATACCTACACAACGCCCCCTTCTCTAATTTCCATTGTCATTGATCTTGAAACAACATCATGAGAGAGCAAGATCTTTTGCAGTTGGAGCATATCGTTCCATGAACCGTTGACCTTCGCTATTTCGAAGGATACCACCTTCACCACGGAACCTGGTGACAAAAAATGAGAACAGGTCATATAAATTCACTCGGTTTTTGGCCTACTTTTAGCAAAAGTTAAAGACTCAGTTTCATGTACATTGTTGCAAATACACACCACAAACACAAACAGGGAGTGGAGATTGCATAAAGTACAGAAAAGTGGGTACTGGAGATTACCAAGTCACTAACATATAATATTTTTCTGGGGAACAAGGCTTACAGATGTTTTGAGGAAAAATCTATCACCACGAACTACTCTCCTACATGACACCATACAGAATGAGGTATGATTTCCAAATACAAGTTTGTGTAATCTTCTTTACAAAAATTTAGCAAAAGATTAACGCGTATTCCAGCAACTGATATGTATGAATCAAAAAATTACAGAATGCAATGTACATTACCTGAAGTAGAATTGCAGAAACCGAACCCAGATCAATTGTCGTGGAGGTAATTTTCAATAACATCACCTATTGAATGGAAAAAACATCATATTGATAAAATACTAATTCGAGTTTCACATACAGGATATTCCAAGCCTCAATAATTCTCTGGAAAATGAAGAAGGAATGCATAATATAGGACAGGTATGTTCTCCATTATCAAAATACCTAGTATTATCATTTCTGTGCAATGTCATGATGATAACAAGTTGAGATTGAAAAAATTATGATGCAGACATCAGTTGAGACAAGATTACAGACTTCTGAAGAAAAAAACAGGATTGATGAAGACAATTTTTTCTGGGAAGAGCAAAATCCTTGGAGTCAAGAAATATTTGATGAAATGAATCTTGAACCAATATGTGTTGGATATATACATGATGCTACTTAATTTTATATTTCTTATTAAAACAAAAATGGACACTAATACACCTATTTATTATACAAAAAAAATTAACTTTGCAGGAAGCTAATGGGCCACAGGATCAACCACACGTCGCAACTGCAACAAGCAGAAATCAATGATGACACAAGTATAGGAGAAGAAGACATAGAAATATTCCTGGAAAATGATAAACAATAAGAAAATACAAAATGTGCAGTAGAGGTTCAAGAAAAGGACATACCAAGTGTGGGAAAGCAATTCAAGTCATATGAAGATGCACAGAAATTCTGCAGTGAGTACTCTGGGATGGCTGGGTTCTCCCTAGTCGTTGCAACAAATTACCATACTAGAAACAGAAAAAGAAAGGGTGAGATGACGAGTTTCACAATGAGATGCAACAAATTTGGCACAACAAAGGTCAAATAAACAGAAAATGAAGGGGTAGAATCAATAGTTCCAGAAAGAGATACCAATGTCATAATCAAAACAGCCATAAAACAGCCATGAAAATGACAAATCTGAAACCTAAAACTGAAGACTCAAACACTAACTGAAAATGAATGGTGGGATCAAATTTGACTCATAAGACTCAAACAAACACATACTGAAACCAGCACATACTCAAACTAACTTTGACTGAAACAAAGAATTAATCCTCAAACCTGAAACAAAAAATGAAAGTACTAAAGTGACCTGAAAACTAAAACAAAAAATGAAAGTACTTAAGTGACTGCAACTGAATGGTGGGATCAGATTTTAAGACTGAAACTAGACTACTCATAAAACTGAAACCAGCAAAAACTGAAACTAACTTTGACTGAAACAAAGACTTAATCACTGACTCAAAAATAAATGAAAATAAGAAAGAATGACACCCTAACGACATGTCATACACTCCTTTAACATAATCAGGTGAAATGAGCAGCCTCACATGTTCACACTGAAACTGCAATCACAGAAGAAGTAAAAACAGCCATATAGACAGTTTTCCAAACTGAAATGAAAGAAATTGGAACTGTTAGCTCCAACAAATGCAAACTGAAACATAGACTCAAAGTAACTGATTTCAAAGTGCATATGTAAGATAGACCTAATTCAGCTAATTTGATAGTTCCAATAAATGAAAAACAAATCTGCATATGGAAGACTGCCAGATCCCTGTTATTAGACTGAAACATAGAATTAATCCTGAGACTTAATCCTGAAAACTTAAACAAAAACTAAAATTACTTAAGTGAAAATGAGAAAAACTGAAACTGACTCTGAAACAAACAATGACATGAATGAAAACTAAACTGAGATTGGAATTATCCTTACAATCAAAACAAAAAATGAAAATACTTAACACTCTGAAACTGAATATATGGTGGGATCAAATTATAAAACTGAAAATAGACTGCTCAAATCACTCAAAATAGTACATAATGAAACTAACTTTGATTGAAACATATAATTAATTCTGAGACTTAATCCTGAAAAATGTAACTAAATCTAAAATTACTTAAGTGAAAATGAGAAAAAAAAGAAACTGACTCTGAAACAAACACTGACAAGAATGAAACTATTGTGGCTGAAAAGAAACAAGTTACAGAAATATATAATAAAAAGGTTTAAGAAATTAAAAAAAACATACTAACCCGCTGCATGACTCCGAGCAAGCTCACAAAATGCATGGTGATGACGCAACCCCTCTTTTGTGACATGGAACCTCTGCCCCGGGTCTGTCCTGATCCCATATATTGACTCATCACTGATTATGTGTTGCTTTCGCCAAGTCTTCTACAAGTAACATAAAAGAAATGGTAGGAGATGCTAATGATGAAGGTCACTTCACTTTTCTCTGATTATGTGTTGCTTTCGCCAAGTCTAATACAAGTAACACAAAAAGAAATGGTACTGAATTATAGGAATATGCTGCACAACTGTGTGAAGTGTTCAGCTTGATACACTTTTTATATCATGAACTGGTGAGTTGCATGCATATCTCCCTTATCTTTCTACAAATAAAATCGTCAAAACAAGAGGCTCACTCACCTCTGCATCACAAAGATAAAGATGGCTGAGACATTGCATATATAGCATTCTGTTCTAGAGCTATTACCAAACCTAATTATAACCATTCTAGAGAACGCTATATAGCAAATGTAGTATACTTATTAATTAAAGCATTAAACCTGAACTAAACAGAATTCCGTTGCAGCAAAATACCAATACAGAGGGTAGAAAGAGCAGACTGAAATGGTTCAAACTCTGCTGCAGCAAAAGAACAGAGTGAGAGCAGCATATTATTACAGAGCAGGATTTCGGACGAGCGCCATCTCAAAATGGATTATGCATTGGCTCAAACTGTGTCTACTAAAATCGGGTGTGACAAGTGTCACCTAGTCCTAAGACACAAAACAAAAGTAAAGAATTGGCCCCTGTCAAACGAAGTGAAAAACAGAAAAATTTAAATAACTTCTTATGAAATTGGTATTGTGTGCCTAGGATATCAGAATACAAGTACCAAAATCATTCGAGCTCATTCCCATATTCAATGTTTGACTTCCAGTATATATTATGGATACAAAAACACAATTCTAAATGAGCAAATCAGTGGATAGAAGATGAAAAAACAGATACATAAACAGATCAGTAACAAATAGATCCTACAACCCAGGCGGAATAGGTGGAAAATGAATGGAGAAGGAGACATCGAAACACAGTCAAATATACAGAACACAGATGCGCCTAAACAAAACACACATCAGGCACACCCAACCATAGCCCCTCCCCACCGTGCACAAAAATCCCGTCCTGCCCCAACCCCTTGGCGAGGTCCTCCAACACAGATGCGCCTCAAACTCGTCGAGCAGGGGTGCTGCCGGGGCAGCCGCGGGCGCGCGGACCCCCCCCCCGCCTTACGCCTCCTCGAGCTGCATGTCCGTGCGCGCCGCACCCCGCCGCCCCCGCCTGCTCACCAGCCAGGGAACGCCCCGCTACTGACGCCGGCGAGGCCGCCGCGCGACGGCGGCGCCATCTCCCTGCAAAGCACCTACGCAGCCGACTACCCCTAGCCGACGAAGCACACACAAACAGAGGATGCGACGCGAAGGATGCAACTGAGCCATGGCGACGCGAAGGAAACAGATGAGAAAAAAACACATACCTCGCCGGAACCCTAATTTTCGCCGGTAGCCGGTCGACGCGACGGCGAGCGGACTCAATCGCCGCCCCCAACCCCCACCCCGCCGCTACCCCCTCGCGCGAAGAGACGAAGGCCTTGTTTAGTTTCCCCAAATCGGGGTTGCCAATTTGGCACAAGAAAAGATTCCCCATCACATCAAAATAGCGGGACACACGTCGTAGATCTTAAATTTAGATGAAATTAAAAACTAATTACACAGTTTAGTTGTACTTAGCGAGACGAATCTTTTGAGCTTAATTAGTCGATATTTGACAATATTTCACAAATACAAACGAAATCTTCAATCACGCTTATTCAAGTGGCACACGCCAAATTAGCAACCCCCAATTTGGGGGAACTAAACAAGGCCGAAACTCAAATGCCACTACACAGAACACGGAGAAATGGAAGGGGATAAAAAATCAAGCGGCGTTTTCAAAATGAGACAAATTAGGCGGGTCCCACAAACAATCCCGCCTGCAACTGACCTGGGTCTCCGCAAATAAACAGAAAGCTAGCACGAATCTTGGGGCGTATCGCAGCCGGACAAATGTGGAAGACGACGGGAACAGAATATCTTTAGGAGACGAACAGAAATCCCGGCAGGAAATTGGAAGGCCCACCAAAGGAAGATGTAGGTGGAGCCGTTTAGAATGGGAGATGGCAGGAAATTGGAAGGCCCGCCGAAGGAAGATGTAGGTGGAGCCTTGGAGACTGCTTCAGAACTAGCCATCAAGTTCATGGTATTTACTGAGTGCCACACTCGGCGAAGTCTTTGCCGAGGGGAAACTGGACTGCCGAGTCGAATTACACTCGGCAAAGCCACTGTTTCCAATAGTGTAACTAGTCCATTATAGAATTATTCCAATTCCATAGCGTAAATAAATCTATAAAGATTAATACAGCTATAGAGTTTGTCTAGCTCTACTATTGCTACTACTTTTTCCTTTGACTTCCACCATCACATCTCTGCTCGGTGAAAAAAAAATGTCTTTCCCAAAGCTGCGTGAGGTTTCCAGGCCCTCCTCCCCGGTGCCCTTCACAGATCTGTATATTTTTTTAAGGTTCACTCAATATAAATTATCCCCGCCATGAAGTGACAGGTTCATGTGGTATTGACTGAACAATCTATTGATTGAATTATTGGTATTGACTGAACAATCTATTCATTGAATTATTTTGACAGGGCTTTTACTATGTGCCTCAAACAAATAGCCGAAATGTGTTCTTTTCTTACATTTTTCTCTATATCTATTACCTAATAATAAAGTAAGAAAATTTCAGTCCGCCACTTACGTCAAATATTTTCTGTCCGCCTCCTCCTGTACGTATTCTGTCAGCCTCCCCTTCTCCGTATTCTGTTAGGATCGCAGTACTGTAAAGTTTTTTCGTTAACACAGTACTGTAAAGTTTTTTTTACGTTAACATAAGGAAATTATTAGGAGCTAGGAAGATAAAAAAAATATTGGGTTCTAAATATAGATATGATAATTATAGAAAAAACAGAAAAATATCAAACTAATTTTGTTAGCTTTATAAAAAATAATCTATTCACATAAGTTATGATTTTTATTTGATTGTGTTTTGTCTTTCGATAATGGCCAAGAACATATCAAAGGCACACTCAAAATATGCGGAGGTAACTAAGGAGTAATACAATGAGGATGTCCTCGTTGTTGGTAAAATATGCGGTCATTAAGAAATGGAGTTTGCTCTTAACTAAGATGTAGGACCCAAAGTGATAAAGGTAAATAAACAAAATAGTTCCAAGGTGCATAACTGCTTTCGGTAGTTGTTGCATAATAAAGCATTAACTGAATAGTGGTGGTTATAATAATGCTTCAATCTTAGTTAATACTAGCATATAAAATTTTGCGTCATGGATCCACGGTTGATTCTGATCAGATTCTATAGCTCTTTTATATTAAAATTGATCTGATAATTATGATTGTATTTTGATTGAAATGGTTCATATAATAATGGAGAGCAACACTTACTTTGGATTTGAGCTATAGTTATCAATGGTGGAAGATGAGATCATTATTTGAGTTAAATCAAGTCTACTGATCTAGATAATTTTTTCTCCCGTTGCAATGCACGAGCATTTCTTTAATTAATCTTCAAAATTTCCTACACATTTTTCTGTCTGCCAACCACCTTTTTGTCCGCCCCTAATTTTTAAATCCGCCCTTCGAGTTCAATCGGACTCCTCGCCTCGTTGACTATGATTTTTTGTCGGAAGCCAAGTCGATATACAAATACAAATACAAATTGGTAAAGCAACAACTCATACTTCAAGTCACAAACAAGATACAAATCCAAATCAAATTACCTCAATAAGGTTACAACTCCTTAGATCAAATCAATCCAAACAAATGAAACCAAGAATCTAAGAACCTCACACCGATGGAAGGTGTTGTTGAACCGGTTCATCAACGAGGTGGAGGCAGGGACTGCGATGAGGACATGGATGGCGGGTTCGACACATCAAGCCGATGAGGGTACGAAAGGACGTAGATGTCAGGTGGGCCGGTGGAGAGATACAGGGGACAGCACCAGCTCCGGGCTGTCCATAGCGGCACTCCGAGCCTGCGAGGCTGAGAGGAAAGATGGTGCGACGTTGTGGGCACAATTGAAGTTGTCGTGGCTGGTGCTCGGAGTACAAAAAATGTAGGCAAAAATTATAGAAGTTGTTGTGGGCACAATTGTTTATAGGAAAAAAAAATATAAACAATTAAAGTTGTCGTGGGCACAATTGACGTTGTGGGCACAATGATTATAGAAAAATTATAGCTTTTCAAATTAAATTCTATAAAAAGCTAAAATATAAACAAAAAAATATGCAATGGTCTTGTCCTCATCTATTGTTAATGTTTGATAATTGTTTCCTCCCGTTGCAACGCACGGGCACCTTTGCTAGTAGATACCATACCACGATTTGATCATTGATGGTCACTCGGACAAAACTGCTCCACATATTGTTGTATTTGTTGTGCTGTGTGTTTTCTATTTGGCTTCTACGATCAGTTGTTGTGCTTCTGGGCTCTGCAATTGCCATCGACCTTATTATTTTTTCCTCTACAAACTATAATGCTCTATTCAATTTACTTTGGCTCAATATATGCTGACCTCGAACCTCCAGTTGTGAGTCTGCAAAGTTCTGTAATTACGCTTTTGTTTCACCTTCTCTTAATGGTTTAATTTAATCCAGCAAATTGTATTGTCGTTATCTTCATAAACTCATCACTGCACATGATAATTCCTAAAGGGGAAGTTAGCGTGCATTACTTCGAAAATAGGTCATGGTATGTCTCAATTTGCTTCAACCTCTGACATGTTTCATTGGCAGCTTAAATGTCCACATCCCTACAAAGAATGAACCACTTTAACCTTTCAAAACCATGCACCGCAGCGAAGCGCGTGCGCGGGGGGGGGGGGTCGTCTACATTGAGCATATAGATATAGTTATGACTTATAAGACCGTGGTACAAATTCTCGTATATTATACTATTTATTATGGCACGCCTGACAAATGGATCGCATGCATTAGTGCGTTAGCAGAAACCCATCCATGCTTAGCAGAGCCATTAGTGCATACAATCCATCTGTGAGGCACAGCCTAACAGTCCTTGTTCATCTTGCGCTTCAAACTCTGTTCTATCCTCTGAACTAGGCTATATCAATGGACTCCACACCTCGCCTTCAATTCAACCTGCATTATTTACACCTCTACAAAATCTCTGCCCTTGTTACTGCCCTGCTACTCTATTAATATACCTTTGGTGGTCTGTTGTATTCCTGCATTCAGTGAGGTCCTGTCAATTTTGAAGTGCTGGAACTCAGACACTCTTTTGAAGTTTCCACTGCTCTCCCATTTCCTTCTACTTGTAGAGCTCCAGGAGGACAGTGGAACCAATGTAAGCTGATGCTTGTCATCATATTCTGCTTCTACGTACCCATCAACATTAGCCCCCCTCCCCCCTGACGACCTGCTTGCCTCTCTTCAGAGGGTTGGATCGCCCACGCATCAGGTGGGAAGGAACAACTGCTGTCATTGAGGGGGTGGGGGCGGCCGAGGAAGCCTCGGTGCTGTCCGCACCTTCGGTTGTGCCACCCACCTTTCCTACAGCGGATACTACCCGCTGTTGTTGCAAAGGAGGTGGCCATCACGAAGCTGCGCCTCAGGGGAGCTTATTGGTTATCTTTCTGGGCTCAGCTGCAGCGTGACGAGTAAGCCAAGGACGCCCTCTCCATCATGAGCAAGAAATAATTGCTTTAGAGATTTCAAATAGAGGAGGAAAGCAATTATATCGTTTGCTTTAGTGTCCTAGTCTATGTATAAGACTTTGGCTCTCTCTCTCTTTTCGCGATCCGAGATGTAATAATTGGCTGTGTACATCCTCGGATGTAGAGGCCGCATATTGTTTATCCTTTATCTAAAAAAAAAACGTAACCATCATCACCAGCAACGTGCTGCTTGTACGTGTAGTTTCAGAACACGGTCATCCATCAAACCACTGTTAGGTTGATCTCCACCGACCCAGTCCAACGACTAGGCTGGACCCTGATCCACGCCATGATCGGGGGCGTCCAGCCCAATGCTTGGCTGGTGGGCCCCATCACACAGTGCTTATAAAGAGGAGGTGGGGGCCACTGGCTCCTGTTACGAGGTTCACCTACAACCGCCACTCCCCCCCCGTCCTAACCCTAGTCCGATCAAGAGGGGGCACTGCCAGTGACGGGAAGCCTCACCGGCATCACCATGGCGTCGACTCCACCGGCGTCACCACTACATCGACCCTGAAGTCGACGCCGTCCCTGGGGCGTCACCGGACTCCACTGCTACCACGACACCGACGTCACGGCATCCTCCTCGACGAAACCCCAAGGTCAGATGTCTCTGCTCGTCCCCTATCTCACTCCTATTCTCTCTGTTGCGTGCACCGTGATGGTGCACCAGAAGTTCGACTTATTTATAACAAATACCAAGAACACCTCTCTGATCCACACCTAGATCGATCCTAGAATCTTTCAACCACAAAAATATAGAGCGAGTTCTAGCTTCGTATAAAGATGGGCATGGATGGTATCAGGATATGCAAAGGTGCGAGTTAGCTCCGTCGTTGAAACCATCCTGTTCTTCGCGTTGGGCTGGGTTTCTCTACTAAGCCGCTGGAAATGGGATTTCTTGGAGGTTTAGTTCCATGGATCGAGGCACTGGGAACCGAGATGCTGTTTAATGTTGCTTTCATTTGCAGAATGTTTTGTGGCTAATAAAAGTTTAGGAATTCCTGGAGACAAATTTATAAGGAATAGTATTGCTCAAGAGATATGAAAAATGTGCTCCTCCTGTTCCATCAAAAAAAAAAAAAATGTGCTCCTACTACTGTATTATTATATATGGAAAATGTATTGTAACTGTAAGACCAACTGGCTAATGCTGCATGGAAGGTAGAAACATAGTTTGGAGGTTGATGTCGTTTGAGGAAATTTCTTTATTGGTCGTTATTCATCAGTATGAACTTTCCTGAGAACGGGAGCGAGGTGGCAGGAAATTGGGAGGTGCGCAGATGAATGTCATTGGAATCATCTCCGTCCTACCAGTGGGGTAATAGACAGTCATTTCTATAAAATTAATAATATCTTTTTTGGAGTCAGATGAGCGTACAAGTTTCACGCTTGGGTGGAGATCCTTAGCCAGAAACTGTTTTTGTCGATCAGTTTTTGGCAGAGAGATGATCTTCCCAGCAGCTAGTATATGCATGAGTCATGTCATGTGTAATCAGTCCACGTAATGCGAGCTTCTGTTCATTCATTGCTCGCAAAAGGCTATAGTGCTGTTCATTCATTGGTCACAAAAGAAGCTACGAAAAGGATGAGCTCTGCATCTGTTGGTAATTGGTACGTGAAGCTCCAAGCAGCTAACTGCTCCATTCCAGCATTGCGGAGTTTTTGTTCCACAGTGATTGGTAGGCCTAGTGTGGTACAAAGTCCTTTTTTAGAAACTCATTCATGGCAGTAGTAGTGCATGCCATCCTTGTGACAGGCATGGGGAAGGTGACTCAATGTGGCACTACACCTAGCCATCCAGGTTCGGATCCCGTCGGGAGCGAATTTGAGTGCCTATTTTCTTCTTAATTAAAAAGCCCCTAGTTCCTCCTAGGTTGGGTCGAGGGTTTTTTTTTTTTCCTTGTGACAGGCATGGCCTAATAAAGTCCATCCTCCACTCCTCCCTCCATCTTGTGCTTCATGCTCTATACCCTCTAAAAGTATCATCAAGGCACTGAAAATGCTCTTCATGTTTAGAATGGATAGCTGCATTACAGTGACATTCATGTTCTTTATGCATTACCTTTATTAGTTCTTTACTCTCTAAAAAAGAAGAGCATTAAGCTGATCTGTACTGCCACGGCTTCCAAATATGAGCTACCAATTGAACACCCTTCACTATCTTAAGCCTCTCCGTTCGGCCACCACTTATATATATGTCTGTCGTGCTTCATCCCACCCCATCTCTTCACTGGGTACTCAGCCATAATAGCAAGCCCAACTTGGTGAATGGTCCAGTGCTGCATAGAAGGTAGAACCATAGTTTGGAGGATGGTGTTGAGGAGATTTCTTTGTTGTTCATTAATCATTAGTATGATTTTCATGATGATAGTGGTTTAGAATGGGAGGCTCCAGGAAATTGGAAGGTGCACTGAGGTCTTGCCTAAGCTCCATGGTGCACAAAGCGGTAGTGCGCAGAATAGTTTTTGCGCTCATGCTCGTAGGATCTATAGCCTCATCAATGGTCGCACCTGTACTATGTGTGACCAGCACCCTCCATTCCCGGTTTCGCCAGTATTAGTGGAAAACTATTGACACGGGACTTTTCGTCCCCCCGGTGAAGTCGTTCAAATTTTTTTGATTACTCATCATTTGATTAAACAGACATATTACCAAAATTAATGAAGAAATTTGGTCATTTCTTGCATTTATTTTTATATTCATTCATTAGTATATTAATGCCAAAGTGAAATAAAAGAAAATATATAGTTAAAGAATAAAAGATCACTAAATTACGCTCTCCAACAAAGAGTATCTTATGCTTTTTAATAGCACAAAATCAATTAAGTTTAACAACTAATTTCACTAAATTGTAAGATCCGTCAGTGCATATGCCTCTTATTATAGGGATAGCAAAGATACAAGTTGTGTTTCCTAAGATTATTTTGAATGAAATGAAACATTCTGAGAAACCACTCTGAAAGATAAGGGATTGTTATTAAGCTGTAAGACTCAATAAAAACAAAGAAACAAAATCATATATGGATATCTGCTCCAAGAGCCCTTAAAAATGTAGAGATACAAGCTGTCATTTAAGAGAAGCTACAACTAAAAATATCTACACTAGTTGCCCACATGCTTTAACTCCATGCTGAACTTTCACATTAGCGATTGAATTATTCTTAGTTAATGCGAACACCATCTTAAGATTAATTGGTCACTTTTAGATTACAACAAGAAGATTTTGACCTATCTGTTTCATTTAAATCTTGTTGTAATGGTCAAGTTTTACTAGTACTAGCCTGCTAAAAGTGACCAATTAATTAGCAGGAAAAAATCTAGTTTCTAAACAACATCTAATTCTGAAAAATGATTATCGATCCATACATGAACATTATGGTTTCTTATCATATAAAGAAACAACATCTACCATTCTACAAAATATATGATGCCCATTGCCCAGGGACTCCGGAGTAGTGCAGAGAAAGAAAAATGGATCATGCAAATCAACATACATATAGGCCGAGGAAAGATGTCTCCGGCTGACCACGCCCGCCTTTCTCCGCCTACTAATATAACTTTGGTGTGCTACTCCTTTCTCAATAGTTCTGCTGTGTTCCCCCATTCAGTGCACTAGTCCCAGTCATTTTTAAGTGCTGGGACAGTTTGAAGTGCCCACTAATCTCCCTGGAATAATCAATGCAAGCTGGTTGCTTCTCATCGTCTGCTGCTTGTGCCCATCACCAGCAACCTGCTGCTTGTAGAATGTAGACGTAGTTTCAGAACGCGCGCGGTCATCCAACAACCACAAAAATCAAGAGTTCATAGCTGGGTATGGGAGGTATCGGGATATGCAGAGGTGCTACAGACCTTGTAGCAACCAGACTTGGCCTTTCCATCAGCAGCTAGTTCCTCTCTGATGAAGGCTAGAGGTGTGCTAATGGTTGATGCAGCGACTGCACCGACCGTGCTCAGGTGAGGACGTGGTGTTGTTGACGGCAAGCTTGCTCTGACCTCTGAGGCTGCTATGGCACGTCTCCGTTAGGAACGCCCATCTTTCTCTGCCTCACCAGCTTCTGTGATTCGGTCAACAGCAGACAGTAGCATTTGGATTCTTGAACGAACACGAAACATCGTCGAGACCCGTTTAACCCGATGAGTCTAGCTAAACCGCTTTTGTGGCTTTGCTCCTATCCACGTCAATTTGACTGGTTTTTTCAACTAAGCAACCGCTGGAAACAGGATTTGTATAAGGTTTCCGTGGAGGCAGCTGGGAACGGAGATGTTTTGCTTTAATTTGCAGCGTGTTTGAGTCTGATAAAGATCAGAAATTCCATGAGACAAATTGAGTAACAGGATTACAAGAGACATGGAAAAAACTTGCTCCTCCTGCTTGTATTATTTTATATGGAAAATGTGCCACCTATTCTCCCAATTCTCAATTTAACATTACTTATGAGCAACAAAATCCAGGTTAACCGTACCCTCAAAACAAAATCAACTATACTACAATAATAGAGATGCAATTTTTCTATATGTGAGTAACAACAAGGCAAATGTGGTTTGTCAAAAAAAAAAAAACAAGGCAAATGTGCCAAACAAATTGATATAAGGTATCTAACTGTGAAAGACAGAACCCGGCCGGAATTAGTTTGCGTTTGTGTGGTTTCAAAAGCTTTTGTTGACTTCTTAACTTATATATTTTTGGATTCTATAAGTCACCACATTTGTAATATAAATTTAGTTGAGAATGCTGGCACATCATGGAGCTACTAGAAAATGTATATGCAGTTTGTTTAAGGAAATATATTTTCAAATACTAACAGTTTTTTCTACCCTTTAGAATTCTTTTGTGAACTTTATTTCACTGATGCTTTGAATATTCTGTAAATTACAAAAAAACTCTTTAGCATTCCGGATTCAAACATTTGGGCTTGTGCACCAAGCTGCTGTTGAATTAGTGCGAAGCAGTTTAACAGCATGTAAGCCGCGTTATTTTTTTTTTCCGAAGTCGTGCTCTTGGCACGTGGCTCATTAAGAAGAGAATAGAGTTTTGTTATACAATCCGGCTGATCGAAGGGCGAGGTGCCGCCCGATCACCGGACGACACACTGACACAAGGCGCTGGCTAAACGGCGGAGCTTCGAGTGTTGTAGCTACTTGCGAAACAGATTTTGCCCAAAGAAAAGAAGACGGCCCTATAGAGACGGAACTAAGGCAGCATGGCCACTGCCAGAAGCGGCGCCAGAGCCATGAAGGCGCCAGAGCCATGAAACCGGCGGACACCCAACAGCCTGCCTCCTCTCTGTTGCGCTCTACCACGAGGCTTGGAGCAGCTGACGCCCCCTGGAAAGTCCTCTTGTTGCGTTCCTTTCAGATCATCTACGTGGCCAGCAGGACAAGCGAATCGAAGCCGTGTCGTAGGTCTGCAGGGAAGGATTCCCTGGTGGATAGCCACCAGTCGTCCAGGCGGTCCTCCTGCGTTAGGGTGTAAGCCGCGTTATTAATCACAACAAGCTAGTGGCCGGGTCTTCGTGTGGGCTGCCGCATCTGCGGGCGCGCATGCTTGCAGCTAGCCAGCTACTAGCTGTTGGGCAGTGGGGACGTCGGGCAGGCCGCCACAATCCACCCCACCACCGTCGCTTGTGGGCATTCTTGATCTGTCTGAGTATCCAATATGCCTATGGCTGTCCATGGTTGTTATAGATTTGTACATCCCAATACCTACTATGCCTAACTATCTGTCATTGCAATCGCATATATCGATCTGATCATCTTGTGGTTGATTGAGGATGACTGTGATCTGAAACTACACGTACATGCAATTTCTCTGTGATGGGTTTAGAATTGAACGGAGTGTGAGGGAACAGCTGACCTCACAGATTGGGTGCCACTAAGATCTTATATGAGCACTCCATCACATCCTATAAAGCCTCCTAAATGGTATGAAATTGAATGTGGTCAGAAGATAAGAAAGAGTAGTAAGAGGGATGATATGCGCGTGGCATCCATTGGATAAGTCGATCGGGTGTCCCATATATATATATATTCCATATTTTCCAAGTCTTGGATGTCACTATTTATGAGCCTTCAACCTCTTCATCAGGCCACCCCTTATTATATTAGTGCTGTGCGCACTCCATCTCGTCTCTTCTCTAGAAGTGTTGTAGGTACTTGACTATATTTTGTAACTGTGTAAGCCTAACTAACCAATGGTCCAATGCTGCATATTGGCGACCAGATGATGTTCATTAATCATCACTATGCTTGATAGTGTTTTTAGAATTATTGCATCTCCAAGGGTTATATATTTTTAGTTTTGCATTTGATAAAGTTTGCAAAGTCTCAAATGAAAATGGTTAGGATAAAAATGCGTGATCTCCAACGGTTTTGCATTTTCACTTGGTATTTGAGGGAATTTTGGGCCCACACTTTTTTTCCGGAAGGTTTTTCTCTCGGCGCGTGATTTTCTTCGTCGCCGGTAATTCTTCGCGCGTCGCGCGCTTCGTATCGCGGCATTCCTCGCTCAGCCGTTGTCGCCCCGTAGGTCCTCGCGCCGCGTCGTCCCGGTCCTTGCCCGTCATGAACCTCGCCCCGTCCTGATCCTCGCGTCAGCCGTCGTCGTTCGTCGTCGCGCAAAGCTTCGCGGCAAGGCTTCGTGGCAAATCTTCGCGGCAAAACTTGGCGGCGCTCGCGCATGGAGGGAAGGCCGTGACTCGCGCCGGTGGACGGAACGAGTCCCGAGTCGCGCGGACGTGGGGAGGAGTCACGATTTCAAAGCCTGGGGGGCTTGGCATATATGCCAAGTCTAGACCTCTAAATGCCAAGTTATGCAAATTGCAAAGTCTAAATGCAAAACTATTGAATAGGCTATTTTAAGAATTTTTTTTCCAAATTAGTGAATGCAAAGTCTGAATGCATAACCCTTGAAGATGCTCATTCCATCTCTTCGCTTGCACTCAGTTATAACTGTAGCCCAACATGGCTAATGGTCCGGTGGTGTATATAGAAGACACAGCCATAGACCATAACTTCAAGGATGATGTTGAGGAGATTTATTTATTATCCATCAATCCATCTGTATGAATTTTCCTTGATAGTAGTTTGGAATGGGAGGGTGCAGGAAATTGGAAGGTGCACCTAAGGAATGTGTGGGGTGGACCTGTGGACATCGAATTGGAGCTAAGCCATCAAGTTCAGCGCAGTAATTTCTGTTCTACTAGTGGGGGTCATTATTAGTGATAAAAGTAATTTCTATAGGTTACATGAGTCCGTTGAGCTCTACAATCAAACCAGCTTAAGGCTAGTCTCAGTGGGAGGTTTCATCCCACTGTTTCCAAGACATAGTAACATTGGTATCTGTGAATGAAACAACTCTCTCAATGAGATAGTTTCATTTCACAGTTTCATAGACTCATTGTAGCATTTAATTCCTGATTTTTGTTGTGATCATATATGCTAGATGACTTTGTAGCCGCTTAGGCTAGTCTCAGTGGCAAGTTTCACCACACAGTTTCCAACACCGTGAAACTTTCATACGAAACAAGAGTCTCTCTCAATGCAAATTTCATAGCACAGTTTCATAGGTTGTTTTAATATTTTATGGGTCCCATCATTCCTTATCTTTCCTATCTTTCCTTCCTTCCGCAAGCTCAACCAAGGACCGAGTGCATGGAGCACGCACCGCGACGACGGAGCTACGGCCGTGGCCAGCGAACGCATGCGTAGAGCAAGCGTCCGCGACTGCGATGCGTGGCCAACAGACATGCCCACGAGCTCGCGACCGTCCAGCGGACTCGCGCCCGCGCTCGCGACGTCGGAGGAGCGATTCAGCGGCGGATCGGGCGGACAGGGGACGCGCACGCGGAGCTGCGCTTGCGACTGCGACGGATCCTCGCCCGCGCGGAGCGGCTCGGCGGCGCAGAGCTCGCGGCGGCGTTGCGTAGCGGGCAGCAGGCGGATGCACGCGTGGAGCCACGCCTGCGACGACGGAGGAGCCGTGCCCGCGCGGACCGCTCAGCGGCGGCGCGTGGCGGGCGGGCGGCGGACGCGTGAGCAGAGCCGCGCCCGCGACGGCGAGGGAGCAGCGCCCGCTCGTGGACGGCCGAGACGCAGAGCTCGTGCCGGCGGTGGAGCGGGCGGCGGTGCGTGGCGGGCGGGCGGCGGACGCGCGCGCAGAGCCTCGCCCGCGACGGCGAGGGAGCAGCGCCCGCCCGTGGCCGGCCGAGGCGCAGAGCTCGTGCCGGAGGTCCTGCCGCACCCGCCCGTGGCCGGCCGAGGACCCGTCCCCGCTCACGCCCCCGCCACCAGAGCTCGTGCGCGCCGCCGCCGGATCTCCGCTCGTGCCCGGTGCCGAAGCTCGAGCGTGCCTGCGCCTCGGCTCCCGCTCGCGCCCGGAGCTCCCCCCGAGCGGCGGAGACCCGGCGCTCGCGCCCGCGCGAGGCGGAGCCGGCGGTCGGCGCTCGCTCTCCCTCCAGGACGGACCGCGGCCTGCTGGAGCGGCGGGGTCGCCATGAAACGAACGAAGCCTCTCAACGCGAGTTTCGTTGGGTTTCACGGTGTTGGAAACAACGCCCAGGTCGTGTCGTGGGGATGAAACGAATCCTTTCTCTCTCCTCAGAGTTTCATGAAAAAAGTACAAATTTTCTTACGTGGCAGCTTATTTAATGTGCATGATACCCTCATGAAACCCCCATTAAGACTAGCCTTATGTTCAAATACACTGTGCGGCTGGATCAACCGAAAACACATGCATAATCTATCTCAGGCCAATCACTGTTCTTCTCGACCTATAGGATCCTTTTGGCACAACACTAGATATCGTGCATACATGAGTCAAGACATGTGTAAGGGAAGCTTTAGTGTTGATTCTAACCATCAGTTCATGTAATGTGAACATAACATTAATTTGGTTTCTTAGCTCTACTCTATATATATTGTTGTCTGTTAATTCACTGGTCGCAAAATAAATCACAGAAAACATGAGTTCCGACTATTGGTACGCGAAGCTCGATGCAACTAACACTACTGGGATCGCGCGCTTCGCCGACAGCTTGAAGCTGTCGGCTAAGCCTTCAATACTGTCGGCGAAGGCTTTCCCGACAGGGTTTCACTGTTCTGTCGGGAAAGCCCTATCGGCGATATTTCTGTCGGCAAAGACCCCTTTCCTGACAGGCATGTGAACCCAGTCACGTGTTCTGTCGGCAAAGGAGATGTGGCCCTTTGCCCTTTGCCGACAGCTGACGTGGCTGTCGGCAAAGGGTTTTTATTTTTATAAAAAAAAGAAAGTTTCATTACAAGCCATAATTTCATTACAAAGCCAATCAACAATGCATAAGGAATCCACTGATACATACTCACAAGAGAGCAGATCAACAATGAATACATACTTACAAGAGCATAAGCAATTTACAACTCTATTTGATACAAACATGCACAAGGAATTAGACCAAAATACTTCTAGTTGCTTGCTATTATCATTCAAGGCATCTAAATCATCCTGATTTTAACAGCAAGTAGAACTGCACCTTGCAAAAAAAAAAAATCTGTCATGAAGTTCCTAGTTCCTAGTTCCCATGCCCTCACTTGCCTCTGCTAGATCTTTACATGTCGTACAATAACCTGAGTATAGGTAAATTCATATAGTCAGTGCATCTCGATATTTTCTAAAATCAAGCTTGTCAAACTTCGAAACAGTTTTAGATAAATTGTGACCGCAGAAGTGCACTACCAAGACATATGTCATGTATAAATTTGACCGCAGAAGTGCACTATCAAGACATATGTCATGTATAATTCAATTAAACAAACTAAAAGTTCAAGAATTTTGGTAGTTGCTCTAAGATTTTTGCCTACAATAAATAATATACACCCATCTCTTCAGATACCTCAACTCACTACCAGAATTCCCCATTCATACTATTGTACTTGTACCAAATGATTATTAAGTTGCCAAAACGAGCGAATTGTTATTTGTCAAAAATAAAAAATAAACGAGCTAATTGTTTGGCTACATTAATCGGTACTAAAAATGTTTCTTATGATGAGCATAGTATGTAGTATACATTTCTTTTCTGCATGATGCAATGAAGGATATTAATTTTAGTACACCTACAAATTACCAAACTAACATATCTTTCTAGGCATTTATTCCACTTATGTCAGACTCAGAACAAATAAAGTTGAAAGTTAGAAACTTATAATGCACTCCAATCTAGGTACTCTAAGTGCCTCTATATTTTTTCCTTTGGTAAAAGTCAAGCAAGAAAGGAAAATAAAAAGAAGCTAACTAAACCTACAAAGAACAGTTACTACAAAAAGGAAAAAGTACACCACATTGACTTACCTCACCAAAGCCAGGTTCTGTGGTCCCTCTCCTTCCTGTGATTCCCATCAATACAACCTACATGAGGGTTTTCGTAGTTAAAAATTATGAAAAAAAACAAACTTTTCAGCCCAAGTTGAATTATTTATTGTTCACAGGAATAGAAAACAAGATGGCTTATCTTTTTTTGTAGAATATAAGATGACGGCAAAACATACAAGGTACATTCTCATACCTTCTGAACCAGAAACACATCTATACTAACATGTAACAACTAAGAAAGCACAAAGTATACTTCATGTTAGACCACAAAAACCAGAGTTTAAAGGGATTTAATTATTCCTGCTGCAGAAACAGGACATAATCAAGCATGCCCAAAATACCACCTTTTACTAGCAAGTATCGACAGTCAATAAGCTATCTTCTTGAATATCATGGCTTAGGTTACATACATGACAATTCACAAACACCTCCACTTGAAGCCATGTCACTTGTTACTAGCAAGATCCAGAGTAGTCTATATTGAATTATGAATACCACCCATTACCTAGACTACACAATGAATGAATTGAGGGGACAAAATGTACCACATTCTGATCATTCGTGCATACCAGAATTCAGATCCAACCAATACATGAGCCAGGCTACAGGAGCAAACGCAATGCAGGGTACAAATACAAACCCCAAGGATATGATCCAAGTGAGGAGGGCGCATACCTGCAGCCGTTGGGGAAGGCGCAGAGCACGCCGTCGCCGCGTGGGTGGACGGCCATCCTGTACGGCACCTCCTCCTGGGTGTTCACCTCAAGCACCTGCGCACCACCACCACAGAACGCCAAACAAATCAGCACGGTACACTCGGCCCTACCCTGGATCGGACGGAGTGGGATATGGGAGGAGGACGGATTGGATGGCTCACCGTGTCGAGGGAGAGGGCGGGTTCCCCTGCGGCGGAGGAGAGGGCCGCCACCACGAGCTTGTTCGGCACGCCACTCCGGCCCTCCCCGCCGCCGCACCCGAGCACGGCCATCGGAGGCGGGGGAGAGGATGAGGAGGCATCCGCGTCCGCCTCGGTGGCGAGAGCGTCGGGCTGCTTGAGGATGTGGGCCAGCGGGAGCCAGGCGGTGCAGTAGATCGGGAAGCCGTAGGACTGGCTGTGGCTCTGGCCGCCGCCTCCGGGAGCCGCCATCGCGTGGAGGAGGGGAGGGTGAGGAGCGCGCCCGGGTGCCGGAGGAGGTGGCGGCGGTGGCGGCCGCCCGGGTACCGGAACCGCCCTCACTTGCCGGGTGCCGGAGGAGGGGGCAGCCGCGATCTCGTCGCGGGGAGGGGAGGGCGCGGGCGGGGGGGGGAGGAGGCTCCACCACCGGATCCGGAGGGGGCGACGAGGTTGAGGCGGAGAAGGGAGCGGGCCGGAGGGGGAGTGGGGAAGAGAGGGTGGCGGCCGGTGCTTGGGAGTGGGGGTGAGGGAGGTAGGGTTAGGGTTTTTTATATATGGGATGGGGGAGCAGGCTGTGATGGGCCTATTGGGCCGGCTCCTTTGCCGACAGGTCCGAGAAGGGCCGTCGGGAAAGCCTTTTTTTATTTTCTATTTTAAATCTTTCAAATTCAAAAACATGAGAAGATCTTTGTCTTTTGAAATTCAAACTTTTTATATTGTCCTAGTATAATGTTTAGAAGCACATGTTCAAATTTGATATTTTTATAATATTTTGCTATATTTCAATCATTTATTTCATTTACTTGAATTTTTTGGATAATTCAAAATTGAACTACAAGTATATAAAATAATGAAATCTAGTCATTCAAAAAATTATGTTCATATTGGAGAGTGAATATTATGGCCGTATCCAGGAACTCACCCAAAATTTTGAACGACATGTTTAGGAAACATGACCATTCATTTGCGGGAGAAGTGTTTTCTAATTATATAAAATGCAAATGAAGTCTGTAAATCACCAAACTTGTCGAGGTGTCATGTTATCGCATGAAGAGCCTATGATAAAAAATTTAGAATGTTTCGAGCAAGTTGTAATGTCGGATGTCTAAAACCCAGACAACTCCACATGCAACCACAAGTGATCACATGTGGAGATGTGTGGGTTTTGAGCATCCGACGCCGCAACTTGCTCCAAACTTTTTTAAATTTTTATCGTAGCCTTCACATGCGATAAAATGACACTCCGACAAGTTTTGTGATTTTTCGACTTTGTTTGTATTTTATATAATTTAAGAACACTTCTACCACTCCTGGACCGTCTTGTTACGTGGACAAAGATTTTGAACATTTGGGTGAGCTTTGGGACACGGCCTCAAAACACACTCCCCAACATGAATATCATGTTTTGAATGCCTAAGTTTCATTATTTGATGCACTGCCGCAGTCAAATTTGGATTATGCTTAGGAAAAATCAAGTGAACGAAAAAATTAACGAAATATAGCTAAATGTTGCAAAAAGGGCCCAAATTCAAACATGTGCTTGTAAACAATGTAGCAAGGCAACCTAAAAAGTTTGAAGTCAAAATTCGAAAAAATGCAAACTCTTTGCGACAAGATAGAAAAGTCATCGGCCAAGGCGGTTCTTTGCCGACAATGTAAATCCTGTCGGGAAAGACAATCTTCGCCGACAGCCCAGTACCTGGCTGTCGGCAAAAAACCCTCTTCGCCGACAGCATAGAAAAGCTGTCGGCAAAGGCATTTCTTTCCCGACAGCAGATTGTGGCTGTCGGGAAATAGCCGGTTCGCCGACAGCCCAGATCCCAGCTGTCGGCAAACCTCTGGGCTGTCGGCGAATCGCCAGTTTCCCGTAGTGTAACGTCCACACAGCTAACTGCTCTATTAGAGCATTATTGACCTTGCAGTTTCACAACATAAATAATTCTACATAGAGCACATGTGTAGTTATGAATGATAGGCCTATATAGTATGGTACAAATTCCATTATACTATTAGGCCACCTCTGACAAATGGATCGGATGCACTAGTTTTAGCACAAACTCACATTCACTACCGGCATCATTGCCGACGGCTGAATCCTTTGCCGATGGCCAAGGAATCAGTCGTCGTCAAAGAATAGCCTTTGCCGATGGCCATGGCCCGCCGTCGACAAAGATTTCATTGCCGACGGCCGGGCTGTCGGCAAAGGAAAGCCATGGTCAAAGGCATTCTTTGCCGACGGCCGGGCTGTCGGCAAAGGACAGCCATCGGCAAAGGCATTCTTTGCCGACGGCTGGGCCATTGGCAAAGGCCAGCCCTCGGCAAAGGAGGCCCAGGGCCAACGGCGGCCGATGCCGTGCCCTTTGCCGACAGCCGGGCCGTTAGGCCGTCGGCAAAGGGGAAGGCTCTTTGTCGATGGCCTTCATAGGCCGTCGGCAAAGTACAATTTTTTTTTATTCCCAGTTTTTTTCTGGTATCTTCCTACAGTAAATACATTCCAACTTCAAAAGTTATGACAATTTTGAGTTTTTTAGCTATCTTTCGTTAATTATTTTGGTTTCTTTGAATTTTTCCGGTGACTCCAAATTTGAACTGCAGGTACATGAAATAATGAAATTTTTTTATTCGAAACATGGTATTCATGATGTTCCGAGTATGTTGAGGCCGTATACGGGACCTCGCATGAAATTACGACCATGTTGGCTTCGTAACATGAGGAGTTACGTGCACGAGAAAGTGTTTTTAAAATATATAAAATCCAAACGAAGTCCCAAATTGATGAAACTTGACGAGTTGTGTTGTCATCGCATGTGGAGGCCGTGGTAAAAAATTGAGAAAGTTTCGAGCAAGTTGTGACGTCGGATGGCCAAAACCCAGACATCTCCACTACATGTTCCTGTACCTGGTCTGGTAAGTATATTGCCTGTTGCTTTAGTTTGGGTGGCCATCCTGCAGGTACTAATTACATCACTTGTCCTTTGTGTAGGAATCGTCGGCGGGTTCGAACCCGACTCCAGGTGCCAGCCCTCCACTGGGTCCTTCTCCACCCCACGGCTGGCCACCATACAAGACCTTCCCCACGCAGCAGTACGGCTGGCCTCCTCCACCGTTGCAGGGGCACTCCGGGCCTGCAAGCTTCCCTTAGCCGCAGAAGGGGCACTACTGGCCGCAGGAGCAGCGGCATCCGAGTTGGTCTCCGTGGGAGCAAGGTGGGGGCTGTGGAACCCCTGGGGACGGCGCCTCGAGCTAGGTACCTTCACTTCTCGCTTTTAGAACTTCATCGATGAAGTTGTGGCACGTCGGACATGTTTTGCCGATGTTGGACATGTAGCGATGAATTTGGACATGTATGCATGATTTTAGACATGTTATATGTGGTTTGGACATGTGTCGATGAATTTGGTCATGTATGTATGAATTTGGACATGTTATATGAATTTGATGCTGAAATATGGTTTAAATGGTATATTGTTGCGAATATATGAGATAAAATGTGGGTTATATGCCATATAAATGTGGTGCAAATGCAAGAAAACAGAAAAAAACAAAAAAAAATCCAGCTTGTTTTGTCAGCAAAGCCCAGCTTTGCCGACGGCGGGCTGACCGTCGGCAAAGTGACCAAAGCTTTGCCGGCCAAAGCCCGTTTTTCGTTTTTTTAAAAGAAAAAATAAAGAAAAAGATATTTGCCGATGGTCGGCCATTGGCAAAGAATTTAAAAAAAAAAACTCCTTTGTCGACGGCCACGCCACGTCAGCCGTCGGCAAAGATGGCCGTCGGTAATGACACGTCGGGTGACGGCCGCCGTGGCCGTCGGCAAAGCTTTGCCGATGGCGACACGTGGCGTCGGCAATGTCCCCTTTGCCGAGCAAATCTTTGCCGACGGGGCTTTGCCGATGGCCATGTCAGATTGCCATCGGCAAAGCCTTTGCCGCCGTCGGCAAAGGTGCTGGATCCGGTAGTGATTCTGCTCCCGGATTAGAGGCAGTAGTGCATGTGATCCATCTGTCAGGCATGGCCTAATAGGGTCCGTCTACCCTTGTTCACCATGCCCTTCAATCCCTATCATATCCTTTGAGATAGTATTATTAACGGACTCCACACACACTTCGCCTTTAATTCAACCAGCATTATTTACACCTCTGCAAAATCTCTACCCTTGCTACTTCTATTAATATACCTTCGAAGTTCTACTTCTTCTCTTAGTCGTGTTACTTCTATTAACATACCTTTCGAAGTTCTGCTTCTTCTTTTAGTCATGTAACTTCTATTAATATACCTTCGAAGTTGTGCTTATACCCATCACCAGCAACCTCCTGCTTGTAGAATGTGGATTTAGTTTCAGAACATGGCGATGCATCAACCACAAAAATCAAGAGAAAGTTTTAGCTTGATAGTTGGGCATGGGAGGTATCAGGATCTGCAGAGGTGCGACAGACATTGTATCAACCAGACTTGGCCTTCCCTTCAGCAGCTAGTTCCTCTCTGATGAAGGCTAGAGGTTTGCTCGAGTTTGATGGAATCCACGCCGACGGTGCCGTCAAGGAGTCGGTCGTGGCATTCTTGCTCTGAGCCTGCTACGGCGCATCTTCCGACTTTCTCTGCCGCGCCTGCGACCGATCAGCAACATATAGCTGCCAACCAAATCAGAATCAATTTTTTAGAGAAAACAAATCAGGAATCAATCACTGCCGCTTTTCTTCCTGCAAGTCATAATCTTAATGTGTTGGGTCGTCTGGTCTGTCTGGAACGATCTAATTTTCAAAGGAATACCTCCAAATCATATGATGGCTAAAGCTCTTTACTTCAGGGAGATGAAAATCCTTTCCCTAAGGGTTAAGGCTGCGTTCCGTGATACCTTTGATTTATGGATTCAAGATCTGTTGTAATCTGTCTCCTTTTCCTTATTTTTTTTCTTTGCTTCTTAAGCTGAGGCTCTTGCTCTTCTGTTGTGCTCTTTTTTACTCTGTTTTTTAATAAATTGCCTGTAGGGGTGACCTGCCCTTCCAGATCCATAAAAAAACAAACAACACCGTCTGGATTCAGAAAAGAAAAACGGAAGTACGAAACGTCATCAAAAGACGAAACCTGTTTAACCCAACTGGACTAAAGCGCCTCTGTGGCTTTGTTCCTCTCCACATTAACTGGACTGTTTTTTTTTTCTACTAAGCAGCTGCTGGATTTGTAGAAGGTTTCCATGGAGACAGCCGGGAGCAGAGACGTTGTTTTCCTATCATTTGCAGTGTGTTTCGGTTATGATAAAGATATGGAAAATGTGATCTTAAATGTTATGTCTACTCCCAAGTCGCAGCCAGCACCTAATCTCCAAATTCTCAGTTTAACATTGTTTTTTACACAATTCCTATACTACAGGTGCCTGAAATTGATCTTGATTTCAGGCGCCGCTCTGCATGCGCCAGAGAGCATGTGCTATTTGCTGGAGAAGGCCGGACAGACAAAGGATCTAGGCGCAGGAGGAGAACAGCATGCTAAGAGCATCTTCAAGACTAGTCAAATTTACTGATTTAGGTAGTTTCTAAAATAAATTTAACAATAAAATACCAGAGTACTCCAACAGACTTTGTAAAGGAGTACTCCAACAAACTTTTCTTATTGCTATTATGTGCACCTCCTTTGCCTTGCTATGTTGCTACTCTGTTAATATAAATTTGGTGTGCTACTCTATAGTTCGGTGTTGTGTTTCCCCATTCAGTGCAGTCCCAAGTCAGGTTTAAGTGCTGGGACAGCTTGAAGTGTCCACTTCTCTCTGTGGAATCATTGCAAGCTTGTTGCTTCTCATCATCTGCTGCTTCTACCCATCACCACAACCTGCTACTTGTAGAATGTAGATTTAGTTTTAGAACGTGGTGATGCATCAACCACAAAAATCAAGAGGAAGTTTAGCTTGATAGTTGGGCATGGGAGGTATCAGGATACGCAGAGGTGGGGCAGACATTGTACCAACCAGACATGGCCTTCCCGTCACCAGGTACTTCCTCTCGGCTGGAGGTCTGACCGTAGTTGATGGGATCTGCAGCCATGAACAAACAACTTCGCCGACCGTGCCCAGGAGAGATGTCGTTCGTGGCATTCTTGCTCTGAGAGCTGCTACAGCACATCTCCAGCAACCACGCTCGCCCTTTCTCTGACTCACCTGTGAACAGGCAGACACAGCCGGCAGCCACAGCTATGGTCAACAGCGGACAACAGCATCTGGATTCTGGAACGAAACCGTCTTCGAAAGACGAAACCCCTTTAACCAGACGAGTCTAAAACCGCCGTTGTGGCTTTGTTCCTCTGCACGTTAAATGGACTGATTTTTCTACACTAAGCAACTGCTGGAAATAGGATTTCTGGAAGGTTTCAGTGGAAACAGCCGGGAACAGAGATGTTGTTTTGCTTTTCATTTGCAGTGTGTTTTGGGTCTGATGAAGATTTGGAAAATGTGATCTTAAACGTTATCTTTACTCCCGAGTTGCAGCCACCACCTATTCTCACACTCAATTCAACATTATTCTTTGTTCTCTACTTTATGAGCAACAAAATTCAGGTTAACCATACCTTATTACTGGAAAAAAAATAACTCTCTTTTTTTGGTCACAAGTTTAATGGGTAGCAATAATTTTTAAAAGTATGTAAGTAATATTTTCCATAGTACACAAACACAGAGATTACGGTTGGACATCCGTCCATAGTTGTATTTGTATATAGTGCTTGCTCTGTTCCAAGGCGCAAGGTTCTCATTCGAGATCCTTGTTGCCCTTTACTTAACCATCGTTTCATGGACTTTTGATGGCAGTGGCACACGAACAAACAAAAATACTAAGTTGTTGTCTTGAGAACTATGCTAGTTATCTGCCGAGCATTCTTGTATTATTCAGTGGTACTAGGGACTTCTCTTTTAATCTGATCATACATAGCATGATTAACTTCGGACAAAAAAAATATCATGATTAACATGTTAGTGCTAAGAATTCCCAAATAATCAATATATGTGTCTGAATTTTTTATCCGGTTGTGAGAACAAGACGTCCCCGAGAAGAACACATATACATTAACCGCAGTTCAATTTTGTTGCTGGAAACAACTTTTCTTGACCTGATCGAGGGAGAGTATTATTTAGTTTTTATATACAAGAAAGACTCTAAATCATGCTGATAAATGATAATGTCAACCATGCTTCATACACTGACAGCTGTGCATGTCCTGCCCTCTGATAATCTTTTTTGTTCTGAACATTATGAAAACTGACTCCTGCTACTAACGTTTCACTCTAACAGCATTATATATGCATCACTGAATACTTGGTGTGCATGCATAAAGTGTTTCTCTTTTTACTCTTCCCTCCATCAACTATGCCTCTCTTCTCTTCTCTTTTTACTTGATTGTCAGAGTGGAAGTTAACCTGCTGCAAACCTAATTTGCTTGACAAATAATCTTGCTGTAATGAGAATTGCCTGAGCTCCATTGGTAGAGGATCAAGCTGTCCCTGCAGACCAACTTGAACGAAAGTTACTGACAAGTGGCATCTGGGATAATTATTAGGCCATGTTCGATTAAGCCGTGGCCAGCTTTGTGCACTGTAGTAAGTAACTGAAGGACCGGAAATGGCGACCCGGAGGGGGGGGGTGAATGGGAGCCTCAAATTTCTTTTGAAATATTTGGCCTATGTCCCAAATTCAAATCCCAAGGAGCAAATTAAAACACCGTGATGTCCACGACCCAAACAGTGGGTGGATGTTCCCTGGAACACAAAGACACCACAAACCCAACGGAAGCAGACGGAAGTCGAATCGGAGTTCAAACGACAAAGATGAGAGCAAAACAGGAAATCAAAGATAGTAAAAATCCTCCAGAAAATCTACAATAAAATTGTTCATCCTCCTGAGCCAAGTCGGATCTCTTTACTCGGCACTCGAAGATGCACGGCCTACCAACAACAACAGCTAGCGGAAGCCAAACACCTGCAGAAGAAAGAAATAGCAGTAACAGAAATCATCATCTTTATTCTCATCAAATCACCATGACTAGCATCTCAAGAATTCACTTTGGTACTGTAGCTTGAAAGGGACAAGTCAAAGTGGCAAATTTGATTCACGAGAAGACAAGCTACAAAGCAAAATCGAATTGTTCTTGCGCTGCTGCTGGACACGAGAAGCAAGCTAGCTAGCGTTGCTTGCTGCTGCACTGCTCTGTACCGAGAGCGAGCAAAATTGATAACTCGAACAACAGGGAAAGGGCCAAAGACAAAACGACAGCAAGAAGCAAACTTTCTGACAAATTAAGAGAAGCACGGAGCAGGCACAGTGACTAATTTGAATGAACGCCTAATCTGCCGGGAGCGCACTGCGCTGATGCTATCTAGGCACCTGGTTCCCACAGCAGATTCCTGCACAGCTGCGCCTGCAAGATCTGAAAATACGAACTCAAGAATCGAAGCTCACCACCGGACTCAGCATGATGCTTCACCGCTCGGCACAGAGAATAACGCTGCACGGGAATCGATGGGGGCTGCTATGCCCAATCCCAACTGCAGCGACAAACTCTGGAGAAAAATAGCTTCAGAAAGAACGCACGAACAGAGGAACCGCGAACTCAAGAAATAGAGGGATCTCTCTCGATTCAACAGCTCTTGAGCTGAGATTTTGTACAGATGAAATTCAGCTAGTCATGAACAAATCCCCCAAAAATCATCACTCGAGATGAACTAGAACTCCGGCAAATTCAGATCATAGCCAAGAACAAAAATAGGGAAAATAAGCCACTTAAAAATCACAAGAAAATTTGTTAAATCCCGGAGGACAAAAGGAGGATTCGGGCCTCCATTCCCACACAAATATTTCACAAAAACAAGAACGAAAATTTCAGATTCTTGGACCTCTCTCTCACATGGAACCCTAGCTCTAGAAGGGAAAAATGAAAATGGAAGAGGTGAGGGGGAAGGGAGACCCTCATCCTTTATTTATAGGGGCAAGTCTATTTTACATTCCTTCTTTGCCCTTGGATACATGAAAAGCCACACCCACTTAGCCAGGGCATAAGGGTCCAACTCGGGCTTCACTTGATCCGACGGCCACCGCGCCTCCTCACCGGTAGCCTTGCTTCCAAGCAATCTCCCCGATGCCGCCACGTGTCGTCCGTCCGCATCGGACCTCCGCCCCCGGTTTTGAGGCGCAAACCGGGAAACCCGCCGCCGATGGTTTTGAGGCGAAACCACCAAACCCTCCGCGAGTAGCGTAGCCCATACGCATCCCCCGCCGTGTACACTTGCGCTCGTCGATGTCCCAGTATCGCCACCACGGCCGGCCACCCGGTCCTCGGGTCCCTCGATCCAAGCCTCACGTCCGCCCTTCACCGCACCCGGTCCATCGGCACGGCACGCCCTACTTGATCTTCACCGACCGTCGACCACCGTCTCCGAGCTCGACACACCGCGGACAACATGAGCCAAGAGACACCATTGTTTGACACGAAGCCGCGTGCCACGGTTAGTAAGACTCACACACACACGCCTTGTGTTGGCATGTTGACGATCACTCATCACACAAAGGTCCACACAATGGTTATGGTAAAAACCATGTGTCCTCAATCTCCCCCTTGATGAGTGCATTGTCAACACCAACACAAACCAGAGACAACCCATCCAAATGACCAAGGGCCAAAGAAAAGCAGAAAACGAGTCATTTGCAATGAGCAAAGCAAAGTCACAACTTGGTCCCCAAAGACATGGGCAACGGCTCGACGCGACCAAGAAAACCAAAGCTAGCCCTCAAGAAGAGGCAAAAGGCTCAACACCACTAGCAAGGCAAAGAAAACATGAAGAACTGCTAGACCCTCAAGAAGAGGCAACGGCTCAACACATCTAGCAAAAACAGCTCAAACTGGAGTGCAAGGCAAAGAAAACATGAAGAACTGCTAGACCCTCAAGAAGAGGCAACGGCTCAACACATCTAGCAAAAGCAGCTCAAACCGGAGTGCAACTCCCCCTTGACAAATGCATACTCACAAATGAGCTCTCTGGATTTGTGGATGTTTCTCCCCCTTGTTGGCACATGCACTTATCAAGATTAGATCAAAAGAGACTGCAACTCCCCCTCAAATCATGCCATGAAGGAAATGCAAAATGACAGAGCTTCACAAGTATAGCAATTTGAGTACATGGATGATCTAGCAAGTATGGCAAGTGTATAACAAATGGCACAAGACAAAACCAATGCTCAAGCCGATCAAGTGGTACGGAGTATGAAACATAAGCATTTGATCGGGTGTTGGGCATTTTATAAAAGGTGTTCACCAAAAAGAATAGCACCTGGCACATGTAAGCGGGAGATCAAACAAGTGCTAACACATGTATACAAGAGTGAACTACCCCATATAACGGTCACACATCATGTCTCAAAGATACACTTAACAACACTTGTAACTACAACATTGATCGAGTTAAAACAAAAGTAGTTAACAAGGTTTCATTTAGACATGTGTAAACGAGAGGATCCAAAACTGTCCGCCAAAAGATTGTTTTTATCATGTTTTTCAACCACGCCGAGTTCATCCCTTAGTGCAAGTGGGAAGCTGTCTCGTCACGAGTGGTTGTGGACTAGCACTACAATGCCCAAGTTCATCTCACTCGAATGAATGAGAAGCAATCTCGTGACATTGCCGTGGGACGAGAAAAGATCCAACTCAAAACTTTTCATCATTTCTTAGCTTAGACATCAAGTTTTAGCACAAGATTATCAAGAGATCCGAGCTAAGTGAATGACTCAAGATACATGAGACATAGCAACTCAAGCATACATATGAAAGCAACAAGGTTCTCACAAAACCTACACATGCTAGTTGCCATCTCAAAGGTGAACATTTTTCGGGTTGCATCAAGATTTAAGCAGGTTCACATTTAGAAAACAGGCTTAGCTCATAACATGTAACAAGTGATCAGAAGAAGCCTAAGCCGCAAGCTCCAAGTGACATACACAAGACATACTAGCAAGAGCATGAATGTAATCAAAAACTACTATAGTCATGAAGCTCAATAAAGATAATATGATACATGATGATATGCAATATGATACACATGTAAAGCCAAACAAAAGCAAAGAAGAAAGCCAAAGATCATACTATACATCAAAATACAAGCTACCCTACTCTAAAAAGGGTAGCAAATGCCCAACTCCGCTCTCAAGTGGGCAAACGGGGTTTGATCGAGGGGCTTTGTGAAGATATCGGCAAGCTGTTCATGGGTTCTCACAGTCAAGGTCTATGTCTCCTTTCTCTTGGTGATCTCTCAAGAAGTGATATCGGATCTCAATGTGCTTGGTTTTTGAGTGGAGTACTGGGTTCTTAGCAACGCTAATGGCACTAGTGCTGTCACTAAAAAGAGGCACTTTCCTAAAGTTCAACCCATAGTCTCTCAAGGTAGCAACCACCCAAAGCAACGAGAACAACACGCGGCCAGCCAGCGACATACTCGGCCTCACAAGTGGATTGGGAAATAGAAGACTGTTTGCGAGAAGACCAAGAGATCAACGACGAACCCAAAAACTCACAAGTTCCCGAAGTGGACTTTCTCTTAATTCGATCACCCGCATAATCGCATTAGAATAACCCGAAAGAGAAAGAGATGAAGAGGTCGAGTACCATAGACCAAGCTCGGGACGTGAAGCGAAGGTACCGTAAGATGCGTTTGACAAACTGCCGATGCGAAGTGCGCGGTGAAGACTAGAAGCGTGCGCAAAGCGACGGCGAACCGGATGTCGGGCCTTGTCGCCGTCGAACAAAGAACGACCCGATCATGCTTTGCGGTACTCCTTCCGGTCCACGACTTCTCCTTCTAGATCAGCATCCAAGGCATCGTGATCGACATGGGAGTTTGAAGTGGCTTGGCATCACCCATGTCGAAGCGCTTCGAAGATCCTTCGTGTACTTGCCTTGATGTACAAATGTCCCTTCTCGAGTTTGCTTGATTTGCAAACCGAGAAAGAACGTCGACTCACCCATCATGCTCATCTCGAACTCCCCGCTCATCATATCTCGAAAACTTTGCAACAAGAGCATGTGACGAACCACCAAAAATGATGTCATCGACATAAATCTGCACCAAGAGAGTGTCACCGCCATGCTTGAGGAGAAACAAGGTTTTGTCAACCGACCCCATGGTAAAACCCTTGCCCAAAAAAGGACTTCGTACGCTCATACCACGCTCTTGGGGCTTGTTTGAGACCATATAGGGCTTTGTGGAGTTTAAAAACATGGTCGGGATGCTTGGGATTTTCAAAGCCTGGGGTTGCCTCACATACACTTCATCATCTATGTACCCATTCGTAAAAGCACTCTTTACATCCATTTGATACAGCTTGAAACCTTTCGAAGCCGCATAGGCTAGGAAGATCCTAATGGCTTCTAAACGGGCAACATGTGCAAAGGTTTCCTCATAATCTATCCCCTCTTTCCGACGGTACCCCCGAGCAACCAACCTAGCCTTGTTTCTCACCACAACCCCATCCTCACTCGCTTGTTCTTGAACACCCACTTGGTTCCTATGGGATGACACCGAGGTGGAGGTGGCACTAAAACCCACACTTGGTTTCTCTCAAAGTTCTCAAGCTCCTCATGCATGGCATTCACCCAATCTGATCAGTTAATGCCTCAACCACTTCTTTGGGTTCGAAATTTGCAACAAAAGCGGAATGTGCAAAGTGCGAAATCTCATAAGATCTGTTGCGAGTGACCCGCTCATTTATGTTACCGATCATGGTTGAAGGAGGATGGCGATGCTTTGAATGTGTCGCGGTGCTTCCCTTGATGAAGACGCCTCCCCTCAACATGCCCGCCTGGAGCTCCTCGGTGTGCGGTGGAACAAGCCGAGGAGCCTCGTCGTACGGTCCCCATGTGGTAGAAGATGTGGGAGTGGGACCGTCAACGGAAGTAGTCGTCGCAGGGTCAATCAAGGGCAGCCGGTGGAGTCGGCTCGGGATCACCCCAATCAGCATCGTCCCGCTCCTCCTCCACAAAAATGCTCTTGTTCATCTCCCGATCACCCGCACTCTCAAAGACAAGAAGAACAAGGTGCGGTCTCGTCGAAGGTGACTTCACAAGTCTCCATGACATGGTTAGTCTCAAGATTAAGTACTCGATAAGCATGCGAATGAGATGCATAACCAAGAAAAATCCCGTCGAAGATCTCGATTCAAATTTGTCTAAGTTTCCCTTCTTCAAGATAAAGCACTTGCACCAAACACCCGAAAATGGCTCACTTTTGGCAAACGGTCAAACCGCAACTCATAAGAGGTCTTCTTCGTACAAGCTCGAAGGAAAATGCGATTTGAAACATAACAAGCCGTGTTGATTGCTTCAGCCCAATAGCGCCTAGGAGTCCTATGCTCATCAAGCATCGTCCTGGCCATCTCAACAAGGGTCCGATTCTTGCGTTCAACAATCCCATTTTGTTTGTGGGACATACGGCGAGGAAAACGATGTTCAAGACCTATAGATGAGCAAAAAGTCTCGAAATGAGTATTCTTGAATTCGGTGCCATTGTCACTTGCGAATAGCTCGCATGGCATGCTTTGGTAACTCATTTTGCAACCTTAAGATCAAGTCATGAACATGAGTAAAAGCCTCATCTTTGCTCTCCATGAAAAAGACCCACGAATAGCGAGAAAAGTCATCAACCACGACCAACACGTACCACTTTCCACCATCCGCCGGACCCGAGCCGGACCTACGGTGTTCATATGTAAAAGCTCGCCGGGCCCCTTGGTCATCACTTGGTTCACGGGAGGATGAGAAGCTGCAATCATCTTCCCGTGATGGCACGGATGACAAACAAGATCCTTCTCAAACTTGAGCTTGGGCAAACCCCGAATTAGATCAAGTGAGCTCAATCTTGCAAGCAAGTCGAAACTCAAGTGACCAAGTCGCGGTGCCACTTCCCGAGCTCGAGGAGGAGTTTGCCATCAAACAATGCGGGAAAGACCAAATGAGCGAGAAAAATCAAAGCACGAAACACTTTCCCAAAAGGCACAATCTTGCAAACGAGGTTCTCCCGAGCATCAAGAACACGACAAAGTCTTGGCTTAAATCGAACCTCAAAACCGTCATCAAGAAGCCGAGAAACAGAAAGCGATTGAAGTGCAAATTTGAAACCAAGGCCACATCCTTAAGCACAAAGTTCTCATTCGAGACGGATGGACCCACGTGAAAGCACTTTACCCTTCTTTGTTATCCCCAAATGTAATGTATTCACTACACTTCATTTGGGTGAGGTCGGAGAACCATTTTGAGTTCCCGGTCATGTGTCGAGAGCAACCGGAATCAACTAGCCACGTGTTCTCCACCCTTCATCCCGCATCAATAGCGAGACATGGGATGAGCAAATGATCCAACACTGGGGTTAGTAAACCGAGGAGAAAAACCGGTGTTGGCTCATTCGCCCACGAGAAGTGTTAACAAAAGCATCATGCATGCCATGTCCCATTTGAGTAGAGTGATCACCACGACGAGAAAACGTGGTCCGCTCATCCCCGTAAGACGAAAGCCACGGTCACGAGATCCAAGGTCATAAGAAAAACCCGAACCCCGCCGGCACGACCACCTCGTGGTCTCACACCTTGAGGCCTAGATCCTTGAGGTGTTGCACCTCTTGGCCTAGCACCGTGCCTCTCGAAAACGTGGAGCAAACACACCATGAGTAGAGTTATGGAAAAGCTCATACTCATGCCGCTCATCTCTTCCTCCGAAAGCGAACTCAAACAAGTGACCATCATGGTGACAATAATCACGGTGATACACCTCTCTCTTTGGTGATGGTTTACTCACTCTCTCATGGGTATGGGTCACTCTTTGGGTTTGCTTGTTCTTTGGAGGGTTTAATAGAGATGTCGGGAAGTGTGTCAAGTGGGTTCCTTAGGTGGTTTGGCTTGGGAGTCCACACTTGTTTTGGAGGTGAAGCTTTGGGAGGTTCCTCAAACACACCATCTTTCACACCGGGCTTGTTAGGCCGAGGTGGAGTGATTTTGATCAACTTGGGAGTAGTGGAAGGCTTGGTGGATTTCTCGGATGCACTCATACCACCGTGTTCACCAAACTTACCAAAAACATTTTCACCCTTCCCACCTGTAGCAAAGCCTAATCCCGTTGTGTCGGTTCCCCTCTTGAACCGACTCATCATCATGCCAAGCTGCGGTTCACCGCAAGACAACCAACCGAGCATGGACCGAAGATTTGTGATTTCTTCTTCGGCCCTTTTCTTGTCATGCCTACAAGAGTCTAGTTCTAGTTCCAAAGCTTCACAACAAGCACATCTAGAAACTTGACTAGTTTTCTCTAGCATGGCAATCCTAGTCATTTTCTCACCTAGCTCGACTTGACTCATCACAAGATTTGCAAGGATTCACAGAGACAGACTTAGCCTTAACCTCATCAAGCTCATCTACCAAAGCCACATACTTGGACCGCACATCGCTAGGTTTGCCATATGAATGGCACAAGCATCACATTCGGACTCATCGAGATGTGCACCGTCTCCTAACGAGACTCTAGCTCTTTGACAAAGAAGCAACCACTTAGCCTTGAAATCTTTCCTCTCACGAGCGGCAAGCTTAAGCAGAGCATCTTGTCTAAGCAAAGTGGTAGTCAAGCTATCAACCTCAGCAGCAAGAGATTCAAGAGTTTGTTCTACCTCAGGCTCGGTGTCGTCGTTCTTCTCAATGCTTGGAGTAGACTCATCGAGCGCCATGGTGCAGTAGCCTCCAGGCTTGGAGTCAGCGAAGAAGCACAACCCGTTGAACTTGTTCTCGACCTTCTGCTCGGCCTCATCATCACTTGGAGGTGAGCCGCTGTCGGAGTCGTCGTCGAGATCGCTGAGGGATGCGAGGAAAGCTCGCTGCCTTGCCTCTTGCTTCTCAAAGTACTTCTTCTTGACAGCTTCCTTGTCGAATCCTCCCTTGTACTTGTACTTGTACTTGGGTGCAGAGGACTCGTGCTTGTCCTTGCGCTTGCTGTAGTCGTTCTTGTTGTTGTAGTGGTTCTTGTCGGCCTTGGGACAGTTGGCGACGTAGTGGTCGGGATCTCCACACCCGAAGCATCCTTGCTTGGTGATGCCACGCCGGCGATTCAAACGGTTGTTGTGAAACCGTGAGAACCGGCTAATCACCAAGGCGAGCTCGTCGTCCCCAAGAGCCTCCATCTCGCTCCTCCGTAGCCGAGACCCGGAAGACAAGGCAAAAGACAGTTGTGAAGGGTTAGTCAAAGAACTTGAACCTCCCTGTACACGAGACCAAAGCCATGGTAGGGGCGGGATTTCGATCCTCGCCGTGCGGTGGTCAATCTCGGTGGACTTGAGCTTCTTGACCGAATGGCTCATCCACGGTGAGAGTCTCATAGCCGGGCGATTCGATGATCGCCGAGACCTTTACTTCCCAAACCCTCCGATCTAGAGCATATAGAAGCTTAAGCGCTCTCGATGATCGTCATAGGGCATCTCGAGGGTTGTTTGCCCTCATCTTGTTCACGATGGTTTGAAAGCGAGTGAACAAAGAATCAATAGATTCACCATCGGTTTGAACAAAGTTCTCATACTCTCTCTTGTGTGTCTCATAGAGTCTGGTCTTGACATGGGCAGACCCTCATGATATTTCTGCAGCCTAGACCGATCTCTCGAGCAAGGTACAATCGAAACACGCTCAAATTCCTCCATAGAAAGAGCGAGAAAACAAGACAAGCTTACGGCAGTGTTGTTCGCCTTGTGTTGGTCGATACGTGCTTGGTCAACACGGGCAGCAAGTACCACGTAGTCCGCATTCTCACAGATCTCCCAAACACGCGAATCAATCCCTTGGAGATGCGCCGACATGCGGATCTTCCAATAGGGATAGTTCTTGCCATCGAAGTGCGGTGGCTTTCCAAGCCCACGGTTCTCCATGATGTCGCCTTCGGGGATCACGGACCGATTAAGGTGAAGTGATCCTTAACCGGCTCCGATACCAATTGAAGGACCGGAAATGGCGACCAGAGGGGGGGTGAATGGGAGCCTCAAATTTCTTTTGAAATATTTGGCCTATGTCCCAAATTCAAATCCCAAGGAGCAAATTAAAACACCGTGATGTCCACGACCCAAACAAGTGGGTGGATGTTCCCTAGGAACACAGCGAGACACCACAAACCCAACGGAACAGACGGAAGTCGAATCGGAGTTCAAACGACAAAGATGAGAGCAAAACAGGAAATCAAAGATAGTAAAAATCCTCCGAAAATCTGCAATAAAATTGTTCATCCTCCTGAGCCAAGTCGGATCTCTGCAAAATAATACTGAGTTGGATTTTACTCGGCACTCAAAGATGCACGGCCTACCAACAACAACAGCTAGCGGAAGCCAAACACCTGCAGAAGAAAGAAATAGCAGTAACAGAAATCATCATCTTTATTCTCATCAAATCACCATGACTAGCATCTCAAGAATTCACTTTGGTACTGTAGCTTGAAAGGGACAAGTCAAAGTGGCAAATTTGATTCACGAGAAGACAAGCTACAAAGCAAAATCGAATTGTTCTTGCGCTGCTGCTGGACACGAGAAGCAAGCTAGCTAGCGTTGCTTGCTGCTGCACTGCTCTGTACCGAGAGCGAGCAGAATTGATAACTCGAACAGCAGGGAAAGGGCCAAAGACAAAACGACAGCAAGAAGCAAACTTTCTGACAAATTAAGAGAAGCACGGAGCAGGCACAGTGACTAATTTGAATGAACGCCTAATCTGCCGGGAGCGCACTGCGCTGATGCTATCTAGGCACCTGGTTCCCACAGCAGATTCCTGCACAGCTGCGCCTGCAAGATCTGAAAATACGAACTCAAGAATCGAAGCTCACCACCGGACTCAACATGATGCTTCACCGCTCGGCACAGAGAATAACGCTGCACGGGAATCGATGGGGGCTGCTATGCCCAATCCCAACTGCAGCGACAAACTCTGGAGAAAAAATAGCTTCAGAAAGAACGCACGAACAGAGGAACCGCGAACTCAAGAAATAGAGGGATCTCTCTCGATTCAACAGCTCTTGAGCTGAGATTTTGTACAGATGAAATTCAGCTAGTCATGAACAAATCCCCAAAAATCATCACTCGAGATGAACTAGAACTCCGGCAAATTCAGATCATAGCCAAGAACAAAAATAGGGGAAAATAAGCCACGAAAATCACAGTAAAATTTGTTAAATCCCGGAGGACAAAAGGAGGATTCGGGCCTCCATTCCCACACAAATATTTCACAAAAACAAGAACGAAAATTTCAGATTCTTGGACCTCTCTCTCACATGGAACCCTAGCTCTAGAAGGGGAAAATGAAAATGGAAGAGGTGAGGGGGAAGGGAGACCCTCATCCTTTATTTATAGGGGCAAGTCTATTTTAAATTCCTTCTTTGCCCTTGGATACATGAAAAGCCACACCACTTAGCCGAAAAAAGCATAAGGGTCCAACTCGAGCTTCACTTGATCCGACGGCCACCGCGCCTCCTCACCGGTAGCCTTGCTTCCAAGCAATCTCCCCGATGCCGCCACATGTCGTCCGTCCGCACTGGGACCTCCGCCCCCGGTTTTGAGGCGCATACCAGGAAACCCGCCGCCGATGGTTTTGAGGCGAAACCACCAAACCCTCCGCGAGTAGCGTAGCCCGTACGCATCCCCCGCCGTGTACACTTGCGCTCGTCGATGTCCCACCTGTCGGCCACCACGGCCGGCACCCGGTCCTCGAGTCCTCGATCCAAGCCTCACGTCCGCCCTTCACCGCACCCGGTCCGTCGGCACGGCACGCCCTACTTGATCTTCACCGACCGTCGACCACCGTCTCCGAGCTCGACACCTGCAGACAACATGAGCCAAGAGACACCATTGTTTGACACGAAGCCGCGTGCCACGGTTAGTAAGACTCACACACACACGCCTTGTGTTGGCATGTTGACGATCACTCATCACACAAAGGTCCACACAATGGTTATGGTAAAAACCATGTGTCCTCAGTAATTGTACCAACAAACAAGACCTCACACTTACTGGCCTTTCACCATCTCCATCCAACCATCTCAATATATAAGTAGTGACCATCTTCCGTCCGGTCTCTTCACCTGAAGGGATATGATTCTAGCTACAACAGAAATATGTGTATATATACTACGAGCGTAATAATTAAAGATGGCTGGGATGCAATTTGGGCTGATGTTGTTAAGTTTGAGTTGACTAGTTGTAATGATAAAGTGAGTTGGGCAATTGAAAAAAATGGGAAGTTTTCTGTAAAATCAGTTTATGATGCTTTGTATTCTTCATGTTCTGGACCATATCATAAAATAATTTGGAAGGAGAAAATTCCTGAGAAAGTCAAAAAAAATTTATGGTTAATTTCAAGGAATGCAATCTTAACTAGAGATAACCTTCTGAGGAGAAAATGGCAAGGGGATTCTAGATGTGCTTTTGCTCTTTTGAAGAAACTATAGATCACCTGTTTTTTCAATGTTCAGTGGCTAGAATTATTTGGATAGTGATAGCCAAGTGTTTTGGAGCTACTGGAATTCCTGTTAACTTTAGACAATGCTGGAGTTGGTGTGATAAATGGTTTTCCTTTGGTAAAGAGTATCATTCTTGGGGGGTAGCAGCTGTTTGCTGGGCTATTTGGAAATACCGAAATCGAGCTGCGTTTGACAAGATTTTGATTAAAGATCCTATTGAAGTTTATGTGTCATATTTGTGCACTTTTGACTCACTGGACAGGCTTATATGATGAATCTGAAAGAGAGACTCTCAAAGATGGTGCAAGTTGTTTGCTCAAGGAGGCCAAGAGGGTGTTGACAATGCATACAAGGGCTCCTGTGAATCAAATCTTGATGCTTGGAGATGGTGGGCCTGAAGGAAGCCTAAACTGACAAGAATGAAGACCTTGAAGATGATGTGGAAAAATCCGTGTCTGGGAGTTTGCTGAGTCTTCAGATCGGAGAGAAAGAGAAAGAAGTGGTCAGGTTACAAGTTGATTCAGAAGATGCCGGTTGGACGTCTTGCTTCATTAGGTAGTAGCAGTTTTTCAGTGTCTATGGCATTTGTTTAGCCATATACTTAAGGTTGCAGGCTCGGTGCTGGTTTTGTCTGGTGGTGACCATAGGTCCCAGCCGGAAAACGAAAAGAGAAAAAGTTTTGTTGCGCTTAGACCTTTTGCTGTGGAAAGGTTCCCATTCCAGCGATCAGTTAGGGGTGCAAAGTGTTGGTCGGGCCTTTCCTTTTTTTCTTCTGAGTTTCTGCTCTTATCTGTAATGCTACCTCTGTATTTCCGTTATTCGTAATGGAAATGGGTTTCTCTGTGTGGAAAAAAAAAAGAAAAAATATACTACGAGCGTATGAGGCTAGAACCATATATAGTTTGGAGGATGCCAAGGGGATTCCACTATTATTTCCCATTAATCCTAGATAGGTATGATTTTCTCATGATTATGGTCTAGGAATGGGAGGTGACATGAAATTTTAAGGCAGAACATCAGCTTACCGAGGGAGTGATATTCTTACCTAAGCACAGCATCCTGCTCCAGCAAATGCTGGCCTCCAACCTCCGTCACCAATCTACTGTACAAATTGCCACCACACACCGACAGCCTCCATCGAGCAGCTGGCGATGTTCACATACTGAGGCTTGTTTCAGTGGTTGGAATTTGGAAAGTACTAGTATGTTGGTGGCTGAGTGCGCGATGTACGCGCGCCGGTCTGTAGAAGGGCCAGAGAAGGCCCCTCATCGCATAGGGGCTAATCAACACCCAGCCATTCAGCACGCAGACGGCCTGCCGGAGGAAGTGGAAGCCAACGTGCACGTACACTCTCGACGCCCAGTTCTGTCGAAGCCGGAGGAGCCACGCGCCGCCAGAGAGTCGCATGGAGACAGAGGTGGATGCCGGAGCCGAACCAGAAACTCGTGATCGATGGAGGACGCGCATAGCCATGCAGGCTGGTGCTTGAACGTGCGACGGGGCGGCGCGCGGCCACAGCCACGGGCGATGTGGGCTCCGTGAGCCGAGGACGGGCGGCGAGGCCGCAAGCGATGCGGCGCGACTGCTATTGCCAACTTTATACACCTACGGAAGGGTAGGAATCTGTATTTGTATATAGTTATTACTGAGTTGTGATATTATTAGAGTAGCTTTTATTTTCTAACAACAACTTAAAATTACTTAAAATCAAATTGAGTCTTTTTACTATGCTTGAAATTTCCTCCCATTTCCTGTTATTTCCTCCACAAAAGTCTAAAGCTGCTTTAATTCTAGGCGTCAAGGGTATTTTGGACTTTTTGTACTCTCCCTACTCACAGCACCCGCTCGCCCTGTCCCCGTCCCCGACCCTCGTCCAGGCCTCCTCTTCCTTCCCCGGCCGGAGTCCCGCTGGCACAACTGCCAGCGCCGGCGCCGGCGCCGCATTCGCGGCTCTCTCCTCCACCTCCACCTCCAGCTCCCCTGCCCCCGCCCTCGGCGTGCTCGTCATCGCCCTCTCCCAGATGGGCCTGCTCGACGAGGCGCTGCACGTGTTCCGGCGCTGCCCGCGTGCAACGCGGTCCTGGACGGGCTCGTGAAAGCACGCAGGTGTGGGTGCGCCTGGGAGCTGTTCGAGGAAATGCTTAGACGGGGGGTGGTGCCCAGTGTGGTCATGTACAATACTCTTATCAATGCATGCCGGTACCAGGGTGATGTGGCCAAGGCTCAGGAGATGTGGGATCAAATGGTGGCGCGGCAGATTGACCCGAACGTGGTCACATACACGACGATGATATGTGTGCTTTGTGAAGAGGGGTGCATTGGTGATGCTGAGCGGTTGTTTAGTGCTATGAAGGAAGCAGGGATGCGGCCTAATCAGTACACATACAATGTGCTGATGAGCGGTCACTGTCAGAGAGATGATGTCAACAGTGCATTTCTGTTGTACCAGGAATTGCTGGATAGTGGCCTCATTCCAAATGCTGTTGTCTTTACAACCCTGATTGACGGTTTCTGTAAGGCGAAGAGGTTCAGGGAAGCAAAAGATATGTTTCTTGACATGCCCAGGTTTGGGGTTGCTCCTACCGTTCCTGTGTACAACAGTTTGATGGATGGAGCTTTCAATTCTGGAAATGCACAAGTAGCATTGTCACTTTATCAGGAGATGACTCGCTTAGGTTTGTGCCCAGATGAGTTCACCTGCTGCATTGTTGTGAGAGGCCTTTGTGACGGAGGGCAAATGCAGGTAGCGGCCAGGTTTCTTGAAGGAGTGAGGGAAGATGGTGCTAATCTGAATGCAGCTGCTTACAATGCACTGATTGATGAGTACTGCAGGAATGGGAATTTGGAGGAAGCGTTAGCAACATGCACTAGAATGACTGAGGTTGGAGTTGAGCCCAATGTGGTGTCATATTCCTCCTTGATAGACGGGCATTCAAAACTTGGGAAGATGCAAATAGCAATGGCTATATACACTAAGATGGTGGCTAAAGGGATTGAACCTAATGTGGTCACATACACTGCTCTTATTCATGGCCATGCCAAGAATGGTGGCATAGATGCTGCTTTTCGTTTTCACAAGGAAATGATAGAGAATGGTATTTCACCTAATGCTATCACAGTGTCAGTTCTTGTTGATGGTCTGTGCAGAGAGAACAGGGTTCAGGATTCGGTCAGGTTTGTGATGGAGCACTCAGGGATAAAGTACAGTGATACTCATTCTTTCTTCTCAAACTTTACAACTGAAGAAGACCCTTTAATCCCAAACAGTGTGATATATATGACCTTGATATATGGCCTGTATTTAGATGGCCAACACTATGAAGCTGGCAAGCGTTTCTCCTACATGAGAAAATCAGGTATGACGCCTGATAGCTTCACCTATACACTACTGATACGAGGACAGTGCATGCTTGGCTATGTCTTGAATGCTATGATGCTCTATGCTGATATGATGAAGATTGGTGTTAAACCAATGAGGTACAAGATAGTCTGCCCTGAGATTTGGTCATGGGCACCACTGAATGACCCCCAAACTGTCGTAAGTATGCAACATATGCTGCACTTGCAGAGATTTATTATGGCCTTTCTCGTTTTGATGTGGATTGACATGGATTGAGAGGCATTGGCACAGAATTGAACTATACTTCTTGCCATTCCCTGCCAACCCTTGCGCAACCAAAAAGACCTCATACATATTGTACAGGTTTTAGTCAAGTTTGTTGGCATATGCACTAGAGAGGACGTCCAATCTGTAGTTAGGTGAATGTTAATTTAACTGTTCACCTGATGCGACCATCAGTGATGAACTGATGATCATGTATTCTTTTAAATATTGATGATGATTTAATTTCCCAATTTTTTTACTTATTATGTGATTATGTCACAAAAATGTGCATGCCATTTACCATGCATTTCTTATTGAAAGTGTCAGAAGGCATTTCTTTCATTAGCACTATGCTCAACACTGGTGGTATGAGGACGTGTCGTTCCTCAGCCTGCCCATGTTCAGCATGTTCAAGCGCCTCATCCAGGCGATGGAGGCCAAGGGCATGCGCGCCGAGAGCATCGCGGGGGCCATCATGTTCTACGCCGGCCGCTTCCTCCCGGGGCTCAAGCGCGAAACCAGCTTCAGCAACGCGCTGGCCAACTACGGCGCCGACGGCGGCGGCGGCATGAGCAGCCGCAATGTCACCCCGCGCGCCGCCAGCGTGTCCGCGCCGTCGGAGGGCGACCAGAGGTACTTCCTGGAGGAGATCGTGGCGCTGCTGCCGACCAAGAAGGGCGTGGCCTCCACCAAGTTCCTCCTGGGGATGCTGCGCAAGGCAATGCTCCTCCACGCCAGCCCGCTGTGCCGGGAGAACTAGGAGTGCCGGATCGGCGCGCAGCTGGAGGACGCGTCGCTGGACGACCTGCTCGTGCCCAACCTCAGCTACCACGTCGAGACGCTCGAGACCGGGTACACGTCGCCGGCGCTGGCAGAGGAGGGCGGCGGCAGCCTCGGGTAGCCGAGTGCCGCCGGGGCCGTGGCCTCGCGCCGCCTGGAGGAGGGGCCACGCGCCGCCGGGGACGGTCGATGCGGCGGCGCTGTGCAGAAAGTTTTCTTTTTTAGATAGCGTGAACACATCTATCAAATTACCCAACTACAACACTACAATTATTCATTTGACAATTATCAAATTACCATACTAACCTTGATTAGAAAAAAGAATAACGAAATGGAATTACTGCCCCTTTGTTTTGAGTCATAAAAATCTGAGTTTTAAAGGAAATGGGAAGAAATTTGACACACATGGGAGGAAATTTGACTCGTATGGCCCACCAGTTATACACATCAGAATTTCCTCCCGTTTCCTCTCTAGAATTTCCCCTCATTTCCTCCACCCTTTGTAGCCGTCGGATCGGTCGACGTGAGCCGTTGAATATTTCCTCAAGCATTTTAAAAAATCTCAAATTAAAAAGGTGCTCGTGCCGTATGTTTGGGAACTGGTTCTGCGCGTTTCGGTACTTCTCGGCACTTATTATTTTGTAGATCCAAGTTTCCAACCACCCTCAAACTTGTATTAGAAAGAGAACTCACTGTCCTTTTGACAGCAGAAATTCAATGTGCGGGAGTACTGTAGACTCCAGAAAAATTGCGGTTCTTTTTTAGCTTTTCTAGCACAGCTGACACTGCATCGCGCAGCACCAGCTCTGCGGCTGTTACATCTGTTAGAAAAGTAGGGAACGAGAGAGAGCGAGTTGATGCAAATAATCTCTGTTGTATTTCAATAAATAGTGTGTGTGTGTGTATATATATATATATATATATATATAGGGTGCATTTTCTATACTCCCAGGAGTATCTACTCCCTTCTCTTAACGGGTCAGTGAGAAACCCAATAGGCAGGACGGTTGCATGCATGGCGCATTTGAATGCCAGCAACAAGATCGGAAGAGCATATTTGAGTCGTGTACATACTTAAAAAATAGTATTTTTATATACTATTTTGGAATGGAGTATCTGTACATACATTTTGGAGTAGAGTATTTATGCATATTTTTTGGATCGGAGTATATATACATACATTTTAAAATTGAGTACGTATACATACACCAAGATTTAGATAGTATAAGTGCATACTAAATCACAAGATTGGAGTATATATATCTGTAGTATTTGTGCGTACATTCACGTATGAATATATACAAAACAATCAAAGAGTACGTATGTATTCATACAATTTTTCAGAATAAAATATACGTACATACTTTTGTGAGAAGGGAGTATGTGTATATACTCTTATTAAGAAAATTAGACCAGTATGTGTATATACGCATACCATAGTGTGCAAGTATGTGCATATACAATCTTTAGAAAAGTGTATTTCGTATTAGTATATACTTTTTTAGATGGAGAATACTACAGATTCTGGCTTGGCCTCCAGTCGATCAGCTGGTCCACGTTCACCATCTTGCCTGTCGCAGCCTTCGGTATGTTGTTGCCGATGATCATCATCTTCCTCACGGCCGCCTAGTTTTTCCTCACCGTGAATCAGAATGCATCTACTCTGGAATTTTGTGGAAAAGTTACTGATTAATTTTGATTGAGAAAAAGTCTAATCATTAGAAAGAATTGTGTTAAAACTTACAGATAAATCTAAGTGATTAAGAGTATGGATACGTACTGATTAAGATGCATGGTGTTGAGGGACGCGCCACCGTCGGGGTCGCACATCGCGCTGGACGGGAAGAAGGTCCGCCGTCGCGGCTGGATGTAGGGGACGGGCTGCCACGATCGGGCGTCGAGGGGATGGGCCGCCGCCGCCAGGTTGGAGAGCCGCCGCCTCCCTCGCACGAGACTGCCGGTGTGCATGGGGCGGTGGAGCGCCATCAGGAGTGGATGGTCACGGGGTGTTGTGGCCGCCGTCGCCACCATGCGTGCGATCCAGAAATAGGAACGAGAAAAATCCGGAGAGAGACGAGAGAGATATGCGTGGTCCAGTGAAACGTACGTGAGGAGGCACATGTATTTGTGCGGAGCAATAGGATCCTATTTTTTAGGATCGTATATTCCTAAACGGGTCTTCCAACCCATTAAGGAACCGCTGTCACGGTGCAACATGAAGAGAGGCGCGGGCTGTATTTGTGCGTGGCTTCTGGAGGGAGTAACTACTCCTAGGGAGTAGAAAAGGTAAATTTTTCTACTCCCTATATATATATATATATACCTACGTGCTATTCTACACCCAGGTGTAGATTAGTTTGTCTACACCAACTGCCTGTTATCTTGAGCCGTCTTTGATGCTGAGTGTCGGTATTATTCAAGATATTTCGTGATACTGACGGGTTCTCTGATCGATATCGGGCGCGATTCAAGTACTATTGATATTTCGGGTCGGTTTTAGTTACTGAGTGTTTTATCGAACAAATTTCCATAATTTACTCATATGTCGGTTTTTCATAATACGACGTGTGATCTGTGACGCGTCTGACTAATACTGATCATACTTATCACATGACAGTCATTACTCGGTATTTACGACGGTATTTACGTGTATTTTGTGCCTTGGTGTAGAATAAACTATTCTACACCCAGGTGTAGGGTGCCGATATATATATATATATATATATATATATATATATATATATATATATATATATATATATATATATATATATATATATATATATATATATATATATATATATATATATAGGACAGGTGTTTTATACTCTTACGAGTATGTACTCCTACCTAAAAGTAACGGACGCACAGTAACGGAGGAGGTGGGAACGTCGGGGCATGCGGCCCGCTAGTGGAGTAACCAGGTTTGGATTATTGAGTAGTGATCGGAGCAGCTGCCGTGAACGTCGGCCGACAGCTGCGTTTAAAAAATTTCAAATTTCACGTGACTGCGTCTTTCAGGTGCCTTTGCTGGACGCAAAGTAGTTTTTGTGTACGGACACATACTTCTGTGTATGTGCACATAGTTTATTAAATAATAAAGTAAGTATATCCTATTTGCATATACATGTATATGGGAGTAGATCCGTTCACATATATTTATTATTAGGAAATATGTCCATATACCTGAAAGAAAAGTATGTCCATATACCTAAATGTATCGGTATGTACTTTTTGAGTATGTGTGTATATTCCTATATAGTTTTGAGTATCCGTACACACAGAGTACATGGTTAAGAGAAGCATGAAGACATACATATTATTGCTGGTTTTGAGCATCCGAGGTATGAACACATACATATAATTCCTGGGAGTTTATACTTTTGAGTATCCGTACATACAGAGTACATGGTTAAGAGAAGTATGAACACATACATTTTTTTTTTAGAGTTCGCACATACATATTATTCCTGGGAGTATATGTACATACTCGCATGCCGACTGCATCAATACTAAATGAATTCTAAAATCTGAAATAACTAAATGGATAACCAGTGGATAGCGAAGACATCATGCTACAGCAAACAAAATGAGGATCAACATTTATTAATTGAGTAAGCCGATTTGTACCTTGCCGTTGCCACAATACTACTCGGCGATCAACTGACACTATAATTTGAAACAAGTAATCTGAAAGTATCAGCAAATACTAGAAAATTAGCTCATGCCAAGAAAATTGAGAGTATATGTCATACTGGAGCCTTGATGCATACCTCTTGTGCAGGCCATCTCTAAGTAATAATAGGAAAGTTATCAGTTGATACTTTGATCTAAGAAATGTATGTAAACATACTCATCTGGAAAAAGTACCTGAACATGCTCTTCTTTTAAATAGTAGCGCAACAGGGTGATGAGTAGATGGCCCAAAAGCATGTGTGACCAGAAATGATACAATCAGACAATTAACTGGTTTGTATTGGATATCAATCGAAATAACGAAGTGAGGACATGTATGAGGCCATACTACTTTTGAAGGGAAAAATGAGGATTATATGTACAGCAATTAAGTATGGGTTCATACAACATAGTGAAATATGTGTAGGGATGCTAGTAATAAGCAAACCTGCCAGGAAGTATGTATATTTGCTAGTGAGAACAAATAAGAAGAAAATAATTTTTTTAAGTATGTATTGTATAGAACATGTATCAAGTGATACACAAGTCTAAAAGTATCAAGTGGTACCCAGAATGCCTTTCAATTTATAGAGCAAGAACTAAGATGATTACACTCTGGATTAGGAATTTTCTCAAGAAAGATATTAGTATCCAGTGATACTCGAGGCTCAAGAAAACTAAGGGAAAAAAAATCATGAGATGCTGCTACAACCTTAAAATGTACTATATGTTTAAAAGTTTCAGGAGATACTACAATCTAAAAGTATCTGTGATACTACATATAAGCAATCACTAACATAATAACAGCTGAGCTTCTTTCAGTTATAGACTCAGAAATTGCTACTTCACTGTGCCATATACTAATCTGAGAAAAGTATCTAAACATACTTGTCTTTGAAACATGATATAATATATTCTCTAAACAGAGTACAAAATCCAGAATATGATCTTGTATCATTCCAAGCTTGCAAGACTTGTAAATGGGCTGAGCGTACTTACATAAATGAGAAAATATTAATTGGAGAAAAAACTGGTATGAACTAATACTAGTCCAAGATACTGCATTACTATGTACTACTATTAGCCCCAAAAAGAGTAGTAAATGTCGAAACTGGTGATCCATCGGGAGATGAATATTCAGTCGATTCCTCCGCCATCCGTCGCACATGAATCTGACACCAATGATGAGAGAGAAAGAGCACCTTCTTCCAGAGGAAAGCCAACGCTGTGCCTGGAGCCCCAGCCGCCGGCCTGCAGGGAGGGCGCGCCACCACCAATCTGCGGCGAGTGTCGTTGCTGCAGAATACGTAGGGGAGGGAAGGCAAGGGACGTACCGCACACAGCCCAGAGATGGTCGCGAGGAGACAGTATGCGACGAGACCGAGCGGCGTGGAGGAGACGGGCCGCCACGGTCGGGCGTGGAGGGGATGGGTCGCCACCGCCGGGTTGGAGAGGCTCCGACTCCGCTGCGCGACGCCCCAGTCACTGGCCCACAGGGATGGCGCGCCACCAGCCCACCACCACGCCCCTATCACCGGCCATGACCGGAGGAGATCCGCCGAGGAGGGTGCCTGCCACCGCCTTTGGGAGCGAGGGAAGAGGGCCGCAGCGATTGTCGCACCGTCGCCACGGGGAGGTGCTCCAGCGCCGCTGCTCGAAGAGGGGCGAGGACCGCACCCGCCGTCGGCGATCCAGACCGCTGGTAGGCACCGCCGGATCTGCCATTGATGCGAGGAGGAAGGAGGCGGCGTTGAGGTGGAAGGAGGGTCGTTGCAGCGTATCCACGATGTAGTGTGCCGCTGCCGCGGGAGAACGGCGCCGCCAGCTCAACCACGCAGGGCCCGCCGCCGGTACGGGTAGTCTGGAACCGGGATCGGAGGTTGTGACGGTGGGTGATGCCGCGAGGATCGGGAGGATCAGGCCTATTGTTATTGGTAGGATTAACGGGTCCGACTGTTTTAAACCCGTTAGCAATGGGTGGAACGCCGTCATAGACCCCGTCAGCTACGTTCGCACGCGGGGCAGGCGGACGCTCGCGTGCCTGTACAATTTCGGATGGGAGTAGATACTCGTGAGAGTATAATGGAATTCCTATATATATATATATATATATATATATATATATAGCATATGTGGGGCGATTCTGAAGTGCGGTAATCTTTCCGTATAGTACGTTCTACGGGTTAGAACGGGCGGTGGGCCGACGCGCGCCACGGCCCACGCGCGCGTACGGCTCCTTGGCATCGGTTGTATCGGCCGCGCGCCTAGCCTTATCCATCCATTCCAGGCAACATTATCCTTTCGCTGCCCCGTCCATCGAAGGCCGATGTGCTGCGCTCCCCGTCCACCGGCCCTGCGTTCTCGTCCGCCTGATCTGGAGACGGGAAGCGCCGGCGCCACGGCTCCCGTGTCCTGGCGACGAGCAGGCCATCGCTCTCCAGCAGCCCCAACACGCGGCCGTCTCTTCATTGTTGCGCACGCGTGCCTCGCAGATGATGGTGGCGGAGAAGCCGGCGCTGGGGTTCTAGCCGGAGGGGGACGACGAGCTGGAGCTGGAGCTAGCATCGGCGGCGGGCTCGCCCGCGCCGCCGCCCCAGAAGATGCACTCGCTGGACTTCGAGCACATCGGCTCGCTCGCCGCTGTGGCCGAGTCGCTCGCGCCCGGGAGCCGGTGGCGGAGGGCACTCACCAGCGTGCGCGGCAGCCCCCTTCCCTCCCCTCCCGTTGTGGTGGCGACGAGGGGCCTAAACCCGACGGCGCTCCGTTCCTCATCAGCCTGCGCGGATGGCGCGCAGCTGTGCGCGGCGGCCGCTTCCCCACCGGCGGAGCCATGGAGATGGAGGCCCTGTTGCCCTACCCCGTCCCCAGCCGGCGAGGAGGCTCTGCGTCAGGGGTAGCAGGAGCTTCGACGTCCGCACAAGCCCGACTCACGTCCTCTGGGGAGCTCGTCCGAGCGATGGCTCCGGCAGTGCCCGAGCGCTTGCATCCTACTCGACATCCATAGAGGTGAGACAGTAGCAGCAGGCCCCTGGGGGTGTCAGTGTCAGGCAAGCAGCAATGCTAGCGAGCCTGAAATCTGTAGCAGCAGCTTCGGCAAGCTCATGGAATCAGTCTTTCCTTTTTGTTTCTTTTTTCAACTTCTATTTGTTTCATTTTGTTGTTCGTGCTAGTTTCAACAGCATAAATGTTCTTGTTTCTCATAATATTTCTTCCAGCTTTCTTTGTTTCAATTGATGTGTTTTTGTTGTTTCACACGATTACGGCATTTTGTTTCAAATTTTGAATATGTTTTGTGTTTTCGCAAACACATGTTTCTGTGTTCAAATTACTCCGATTATTTTTGTTTCAAACCGACATCTACTTGTATTTCAATTCACAGTTTTAAACTGTTTCATTTTGCCTTTCCTCATTTTTCATTTTTCAAATTTTCGTTTTGCTCACTGTGTTTCAAATCCATTTTTCATGTTGTTTCAGCTTATGTTTCAACTCACTGTGTTGTTTCATCTAGCACGAAACTTTTTTTCCAGAAACAAACTTGTATTTCTGCAGTGCAAAGTTTGATGTTTCGCCAGCACAAGCTCTATGTTTTTTGTTACTAAGTGGTTTGATTTTGCAGAAACAAGGTGATGTTTCTGGAATTCATCAGATGTTGTTTCATCTTATGTTCCTTTTATGTTTCAGTTTAATTTTCAACTTGTTCCAAAAAAAGCTGATGTTTCTTTTATGTTTTCTAGAATTTATCAGATGTTACTAAGTGGTTTTTGTTCATTTTTTGTTTTCCCATTTTATTTTCAGAGTCGCGACTGGGAGGTTTGTGGCGGCCATGGAAGAACATGGGGCCGCGCGGGGGCAAGTGTGGGGCGCGACAACGTGGTGTGTGAGCGGGCGGACGCTAGAGTGGGGCGGGGCAAAGGAGGTGCGAAGGAAAGTGTGTGTGTTGGCCAGGGTGTTTTTTTGGAGGTGGGCTTGAACTGTAGATGGGCCGCGCGTGGACCACCGTTCTACGGATAGAACGTTCTAGCGGGAGCATCGCCCTTACAAGTGTGAAAGAGGAAGAGGGGGTAAAAGCCATCTCTTGGACTAATCCCAAATTGAGCACTAAATAATAATTCTCAACACTCCCCCGTGATCAATTTGCTTCTTGTAATCTTCACTGTTCATGTATTATGCATCATTACAAATCTTTGGAAAACCCTGTGGGAAAAACCAAAGTAATATCAGTATAGCAGGCAAAACTCCTTAAAACCCAATGGGAAAAACAAGGAGAAACACAATGTTATACAATTACCAATGTTATTAGACCCTTTGAGACAAACTCAAAACTTAGTCTAAAAACACCTTGACCATATAAGGTCAATATGCCTCAAATATCATCTTCCAAAACCCCTGGGGAAAACTAGATGATATAGCATATATCTTTATGTTGACATTGCCTCATCAAAAACTTTATATGAGAAACCTCAAAAGGAAAAACTCACATAAAGAAAAGAGTACAATGTATCTTATGTTCCAATATCATCCACCAAAAAACCCTATAGGAAAAATATGGATAATATGACATAACCTTGTGTTGATATTGCCTCATTAAAAACTTTATATGAGAAACCCAATGGGAAAAACTCATACAAAGAAAAGAGTGCAATATGATATTTGCAACAAGTTATTAATCAAGGAGATTCTCCCCCGATAATCAAATTATTGATCGGGGAAGACTCTCCCCGATACTTGCAAATCTCAAAATAATTAAATTCATACCAATATACTCACACATAAGAAGTGTGGAATATGGTAGACTTTGTGAATATCTATACAAGATTATTACAAGACTTAGTTTGCAAATGTTCATATGTCCATATTACCTATGAGACTGAACCATCTTAGTGCAAAAATATTGCGCTAAGTATAACTTGTCTCTATCTACACAACACAAGTTACACTATCTTTTATAGATAATGACCTTTGATTCAATAGAATCAATGCCACATAATCTTAATATGTGATATACCATTCTCGTCAAGCTATACACATTCATGTGAAGCCTTGTAAATACAATATCAGAATGATTATTGGAATAGCCACTAATGTCTATTTAAAGACTTTCACAAAAGTGGGTTTTCCATATTTATGTAAAGCCTACTTCAATGATCTGGAATTTGGGGATCTATAACCAGAATCATTATATCCACATAATCAGATCATGGATTATACCAAGACCGTATGTGCTATTTTAAGATATCAAAAGATATTCTTAACTTTAATCCACCAACATTTGGTATGATTAGTGCTGCTACTAGATAGCAAATCATTGCAAATAATATCCTACCAGGAAATTTACAAGATATATTAGCACATAAATAGTATAGAGATAATGGATCACATGTCCCAATATCTCATCACAATCACTATGGCATAAAGCAATCTTCCTCTATCATAAGGTAGAACAACCATAGGATACCTTCATATTGAATCATTCAATATGATGTGGATATAGATAGCTTTAATACAAAAACCTGGGAGAAGATACTTAGATCCTAAACACAAAATGAAATTTTGGTTTAGACCATATCTCCCATCTCAAAACTCCGTCTTCAGAGTACAACGTGCTATCAACATGGTTTATTACCAATGATGTCAAGATTATTTATAATCATATGACACTATGAAATCCAATCAGGGACTTCAAAAATGAACAACACATGTAATCATATCTTGTATCCCTTCAATTGATCAAGGAATACACAAAGTCGATTGTACCAAATTCGACTTAAGTGCCTCAAGCCATATAATGACTTAAGTAATACACAATATATGTTGCGATTTTGTATATGAGGATTGAGTATGTGAACTCCTTCTCAGAAGCTTCACAAATACTCCAAATCAAGTGATTATATGTGATCACTACATCTATCAACTGCAAAAGATAGATGCTTTACTGCCAATCAAAAGGTTGTATCGGAAATTTATAACTTACTATGGAGAATAATTTTGCATTGAAAATCAATGCATGGGCTTTGCGTAAACCCCTTATGCTACTAGTCTTGCTTTGTATCTCACCACCACGTTGTTCTCAATCCAATCTAGGATGAAAACATTTTGTACCCACAGTAAAGGTACCACAAGGTGTTGGCATCACAGGCCAAAAACACCTTTTTCTGGTGAGCAAGACTATCTCTGCATGTACTACATCACTCAACAAGTTCCAAGAAGAGTGAAAAAGCACTCGCCATGGTCTTATTCACTGGATGACTTAGAGTGTTGTATACAATTTATTCAGAGAAGTATGTGTCAACACATGTAGCCTTTATATGATATATAATTCTCCAACTATCAATCAAAACTCAAAATTCCCTGAATGACTCATCGTGACTTCCCAAAATGAGAGTCAGGGCTTTCCGATATCCTAGCATCAGTATTTAGGTGCACCACTGAGCTAGCTTGTGGATGACATTCATCCACTAGGTAATAACCAATATTTACCCATTAAGTATTGCCAACCATGAAGGTTGACCTGCATTTACTATCTTAGAAGGAAAACCTTCTATTGCTAGCATAAATAATCTTGCTTTATGTCCATACTTCTCCCCTCTTATTTGCAACGGGAGTTGAGTGGTTTTACTTATTACCACTACTCTTTCGGCACATACTTGCAATGGATTAATGTTCAAAAATGCATTTGGCAGCTTATTTGCAATATTATGCAAATCATCAATTCTTTGAACTCAAAGTTCAGTTCATTTAGTACGTGATCCTGAGCTTGAAATGTCATGCATTTCAAATATTTTCCTGGCATTATATATGGTACTAATCTCCCCCTAATGTCCGGAAAAGCTCATTATTATAGAACCAAAGCATACAGTTGTAAATAGATTCTCCATAAGAGATCTAAATACTTAACAATCGACGGAGATGTAAATCTCTGGTTGATCCCCAGTTTCCTGTGTAAACCCATCAATGTATGCCGCGGTGGTGAGAATGGTACGTATATAATGTAAACCAATTTTACGCAAATAGGAAATCTTCATGTATTCTCACGTACTAAATGCATTTAGGGGATATGCAGTTAATCATAAGTCAGGAGTGTGTAAATCTACCTGACCCCAACACGAAGTTGGTAAATAGCAATTTACTAAAAATGGCCCTGCTATGACCTTGATGTCATACTCATAGATTCCATTTATCTTTTTGGATATTAATTAAGCTTTTCTTATACCTTACAATCGTCATTGTAGGCAAAAAGTTTAGTAGTGTTCAGAATAATGCTCATAAGAAGAGGCATTATCTACCAAATGCATGGCTGAGCATGGATAATTCACACACTCTAGATCATCACAAAGATGTGTCTTTACAACACAAATATGTATCGACCCATACATATTCTCTTGAATATGATCAAGAAATCTATGAAATTTAATCCGATTTTAAGATAAGAGGGTCTTAAAATCTATTTCCCGTGGCACATATCGTATGCACACTTTGGGAGGACCATGACCAAAAGTATTGCCAATAATTTTCACGCATCCTTCGGATGGCCAAGTTGATCATTCCAAAACTTGAATGTATCAACAATGTGAAAAATTCTCATACGCAAACATGTAGTAGGGGGATGGTTGTATGTATAATACAACCAAAATGAGACTTATCTCTCAATACTTATATGCCATATCCAATGTTGTCATTTTGTGTTTCCAAATGAAAACACATTTGGATATCTCTATCTTGATAGGTATGAGTTTAATTAGGACATAATTAAATATCCTCAACTATTAACTCAATATCCATAAGAAGAATGATAGTGGCAAAATCGGCCAAACTATCATCGCATCATATCATCATGGCCAAAAATATTCCCTCTTCTTGTCATAAGAACCAGGAATATTTTGTTTTCTTAATTATAGAGTTTGTGGTACAAATGTCCACTAGGCACATATCATTCCATGTTGGAATGATTCTGTACAATCTATATATGACAAGAAATCAACGAAATTCTCGTCTAATATATAGAAAACCATAAATATTGTCAAGTATCAAATTCATCTATATGATACTCACAATATTATGCATTGACAACAAGTGTTACAACATATTTCGATGGACATTATTAAATAATATCAATGGACCATGAGATTATTTCAAATCTCAAAACATGTCATTTGAAGTATATTCTATGATCATGTTGTCCATGTATTTGATGTTCTCTTATGAGAAAAAGGAGGAGTGTTGTGACGTGATCCCGAAGGATCCAACACAATCAACCTCCTAAGTAGCTTTAGACTAAGATTGAAACATACTTCAAATCTTCTTTCTTAGCTACTATTTTATCCCTTATTGACTTTTGATATAGATCAACCTTAAATTTAAGAGTATGACATTTCTTAGCACTATGCTAAACACAACCACCTATATGACATTATTCTGTCATTGTGGGGTTCAACTTTATCATGACTCATTTGCACATTAAGCCTTTTGCTTCTACCATTGGAAGCAAATTGTATGAACAATATGACCATAGTCTTCTTAGTTTTAAAACTAGAAACACGATCCACTCATGGTTAGCCTCGAGCTATATGAGTTTTTTGATTGTTCATAGTACTCTTGAAGAGTATCCCATAAAATATGTGCATTTCCTTCCATAAGATATTCCAATGGATAATCTTTATGGATGTAGTGCTTGAACAAGTAAAGCACAATTTTCTTTGATCTATAATAAACAACCCCTAATTGAGGGTATTAAAATTATTAGTCTATGGGATAAAACCAACGTTAATGTCCATTGTCCATGTGGGGTATTGATGCCATCAAGAGCGAGTACAAGAGACTCCTCTGAAGTCAATATCCACATCATGTGACAAACCATTGATTTAATGATTTTATCGCTAAGGTAAAATCAAAATCACTATGGTGATGTTGTAATCTCTAATGCAAAATTTAGGGGATTTCATATCTTATCACTTTGTTTTGGATTGTTGGAGGTAGTTAATAAAAACCATCCAACAATTAGAGGTAATCACAAAGATGTGTAGACCTCATGAACAATCATTATTAATGTTGCCACACACATTGTAGATAATCTCTATGTTCGAAACATAGAGTAGATCTCTCGTAGTAGGCAAATAAATTGCTGATATAGGCACAGTCTCTTGGCTGATATATTCATATAAATATATCGCAACCAATGCCCAAGTCTCTACCACCTATGCTTAGCAATTAATAATGAATGATGGTATTCACCATAAAGGTGTACCATTCACATACTTCCAAAACACTAATTTAGGACAACACAATGTAGGTAGTCATCAAGTTTAAATAAATATGATGTAGACCTCTTAATGATGGGTGAATTCTCACCGTCATAGGCATGGTCAGTGGGCCGAATGATTCAATAACTCTCATTAATTGTCTATAAATGGTTAGATAATCTCAAATGCCAAAAGACATAGAGTAGATCTTTAGTAGTAGGCAAATAAATTTGCTGCCTAAGCACGGTCTCTAGGCAGAATAATTCATTTCTGAATTAAACGCAGCCTTTGCTTAGTACTCTACTACACCATGTATAGCACAAATTAATGATTAAACAATGGTATTCACTGCAATAGTGTAAGCCATAATCTTCTTTATTACTTTGTAATGAACATTATATAGGTAATCATCTAGTCCAATGGACATGATGTAGACCTTCAGTAATAGGTGATTAGATCACAGCCGATGGCACGGACTCTAGGCCGAGTAATCTCAAAGGATTAAGCGCAGCCAATGTCTCGGTCTCTATTACCTAATGTTCTCATCTCAAAATAATAGAGAGCCAATGCCTATATTTCCATCATTTGTGTTAGGATCCCAAATATATCTAAGATATGAATATAATAATTTTGCATAAACCATCATTAATTAAGAAAATCTTAATTAAGAGAATCAACCATTGTTAAATATAATTTTATGGAAAACTATCAAATTAACAAGGTTAACGAAGTACACGAATAAACATGCTACTGTACTAAATTTAACAAGCACATAGTGCTATAGTTAGGGAGTGGCATAATTAATGCAAAATCCGATAGGATCAGAGCAAAATATGCACTTCTATGTTAGCCTCACTAGCAAAATGGTGTGGCTGCCATTTTGCCTTTCTCAATTAGGCCAATATGGTCCTAAACACATCCATCAATAATTAAGTACAACTTAATTAAGAGGATTTGATTTTGTTGCAATTTAAATTAATTGCCATAGTGACAAAATCAACTATCATTGTATGCTTAGAAATGCGTATCACAAAAGATACGTGAAAGAGATACACATTTTTCTGGTCTAACAATTAAAATACAATGTACAGGAATGTACATATACTAAAAAAATATATAGACACAGAACATTTTCTAAGCACTACTATGATAGATCTAATTGCAATGGACCATCAATGCGATTTTTGATGATTTATAAGACCTTTGTACCAAAATTGCACCTTGTCATCAACCCACGGACATAACACAGAACGAGCGGTTCCAGATTGGAATCCTTGCCGCCGGCCTCGGATGCCTGGATGGCCCTGGGTCCAATCCAACCGCCGCTGTGTTTGGGCGAGCATTCGTTGTAGCCATGGCTCACGAGCCTGCCACAGCCCTTCGGTCGAGTCGCCCGTTTCTGGCTCGGGTCGACGAGCATGCACTTACCGTGCAGCCATGCCGTGGTCGGACAGTCGCCGCTGGTCGGCCTGGTGTGGACGAGCGCCACAGCCTAGCCCGTGCGGTCATCCTGCTGCTGGCTTGGAACATGCGGACTCAGGCCGCAGGTGAGAACCGCCGCCGCCGATCTGGCCCAGGCACATTGCCCCTCCGGCGATCTCAAGGACGATGTCGTCGCTCAAGCCATGAAGAAGCAGAGAAGATGCAAGTATGCAACTGCCACCGCTGGCCAGCCCAGACGTAGTCTTCAGGCACCAGTGTGGTCTTGTCCGATCCATTGCCATATAGATAGGTAATGAGTAAGAACACAACGAATTGAAGAAATTCATATATGTGCTTACGGTTTTGTCCGTCTCCATTGTTGCAGACTTGTAGAGCCAGCAACGACGAAGGAGATGATCCCGGCAATCTTGCAGCGATTATGGACAGCACCGGCGAGGCCGATGCATGGCCTTGAACAGCAACAGCGCCGATTCACCCTCGCTTCTATTCAGTCTGCATTATATATCTACACCTCTGCAAAATGGGTGCCTCGTAACTGCCCTGCTAAGCTGCTACTCTATTAATACTAGGTTCGTACCCGTGCGTTGCTACGGGTTTCAAAATCCACACAATTCTATGTATTTCCTATAATCCTTTGTATTTTTAGCACATATGAATGACATATCTTACGTCATAATGGTTTCGATTTGAGACATACATGGCTATCAAATAAACATCTTGTAGGCTATGCTTGTAGTTCACAACTTCAACTAAATGCCTTCCTTGAAGCCAATAATTAAGGGCAGTGGCGGAGCCAGCTTTTCATTACGACTAGGGCCTCTAAGAAGCCAAGACCATTGTACAGTACACAAGATGAGATGAAAAAAATTACCTACTGTCTAGTGAGCGGTGCATTCGCATCTTCCATCGCCTCGTCAAGCTCTGCATACAAATAAGATGAAAGTATAGATAAAAAGGTCATTTCAAAAGATTAATTATTTACTTGAACATACATTTATAGTCAAAATTTAGCTTACCGTTATAACGAATTATATTTGATAATGGTAACTTCTTCAAACGAGACTTCATTTCTTGAAAATATTGTAAGATGTCATCATCGAGGTATGCTTGCAAATACATCTCGCTCAATATAACAAATCATCCGATCATTCAACCATTCATTCCCCATCTTATTTGACAAGTCCTTTTTGGATTGTAGGTGAAGTCAATGTATGGTTTCTAGCAGCAGTATTAAGTAACTGTGCAGCACTTTGATCCCTTTTCTTATACCAATCTACCATCTCTAGAAAGTTTCCCTTGTTTCTTGATGTACAGGTTTCATCATGACCACGAAATGCATGTGCTTGCAACAAAAGAAATCTAACTACTGCCAAAATAATGAGCAAACGACCTCTATATTCTTCTTCCTCCTTCTTGCTGCCCCTAGCCATTACATGTGTCACACTTTGTCGCTGGTTTTTGTAAGACTCATAATCCTTTCTTGCCTTATTATGAGTAATAGAATTAGCATGATCATCAAATAATTTTGGTCCATCCTTCCAATTAGTGAACCCATTTTTTGAAAAGGTTTCACTACCATAGTTATCTACTGTTAAAGGTTTAAAAAGGTAACAATAGAAACAGTAAGCAGCATCCTTAGAAACACTATATTCCAACCAAGCACGATTTGTGAACCACTTATCAATGAACCTCCTATTCTTGCCATATATCTTTCTTACCGGATAGTTATGACCATTTGGTTGGCGTGGACCTAACAAGATATACTCTCTTTTTGCATCATCACGTATGTTTGGATGCATTTCCTCAATTGGTTTTCGAAGCCCGGGGTCTGCAATAATGTCTTCAGGAGTAAGGACATGATTGGATTCTTGCTCAGTAGCAACATCTGCAGTTCCAAGTGAAGCTCCAACACTACCATCTTCATCTTGTCTTTGTGTTGTTTCTGTTGAAGGTGGAGGTGGTGCTTGATTTGTTTCTTGAACCACTAGAATTGATTCAATTGAAGGAATTGAAGGAGCTGGTGCTTCAGTTGTCTCTTGAACTACTTGAACTGGGATTGAAGGAGCAGGTGCTTGAGTTGTCTCTTGAACCACTGGAATTGGAATTAAAGGAGGTTGAGGTTGAGCAGGTAGTGGAGCAGGGGTGAAATACGATTGCAATGTCCTTGGCCTCTTCTTCATTGTGTGGAGATCCTGTAAATCTATTAATCTAATCAGTTCTAATCAACTGAATCAAATTGAAGTATTGGAATTTCGAATTGAAATTGGAGTATCACAGTTCACAGAAACATACCAAGAATTGGGGCTGGAGCCGCTGATCGTGGCGCCCAGGCGGAGGGAAGTGGCGGCGGCGTGGCGCTCAGGACCACCACCGGTGCAGCGGCGGCGCCCTGCCTTGCCTGTCCCTTGCGGCGTGTCGGCGTGGTAGACGGAGAGACGGAGAGGCGCGCAGCAGGCGAACAGACGGACGAGATGAAGCCCTGCCTTGCCTGTCTTCTGCTCTTGCCTCTTGGGCCAGTGAATCTTCGTTAATGGGCTGAAATTTTACACAGGGGATGTGTTGCTCGTGGGCCGACGACTAGGGCCCAGGCCCTAGAGGCCTGGGCCGTGAATCCGCCACTGATTAAGGGGATTGTTCACACCTTTAGCTAAACACCTTATTTAAAGCCAATAACATGTACTAAAAGTCTACCATCAACACTGTTATAAACACTGTTTTGACCATTACTTCTAACACATTTATCAAATTTGAGTGAAAACAGCCTTGTTTGAAAAAAAAAGTGATCCGCAACTTCTGATTTAGAGGAATGCTGAGATTCTGCACAAATCAATCCCATAAAATCATTGATCAATTAGTAATCTGAAATCAATGTAAGGGTAGCCATGATTTTACACAATCGTTTCATCTATACTTGCAAAGACTTAACAGGTTCACATAAACATGATTTTTTTTCTTTCCCCAACTCGTCTTACACTATTTCCCTTGTGTGCCTTCCTGTCGTAGTTTCATAGGACCTGTACACCAAGCATCTTCACGTAATAGCAACCTGCCTTCTATTTTCTTTCCCCGACTCACCATCTGCTATTTCCTTTGTTTGCCTTCCTGACCATGATGGGTACTATAAAAATGTTGGGTTTTGGGCAGCCTTTCTTCTAGTTCCCTTGTTGATACAATTCCAAATAGTTAGTATGAAGAGCAATTGAGAAGTGAAGAGCTTAGTTGAACATTAACAAATGAAATCCTTGGTTGCAAAGCATGTAGTGCAACCAAGGCTAAATCGCTATCATGTTCATTCTTGGTTTCAAAACATGGAAAAGAAAATTTGACTAAAGTCACATCAAGCAAAACAAATCAGGTGAACTATAGATGAATTATTATTCATTCTTCATGTAAGAAAATCTTTACCTATAAGTACTGTATAGAGAATATGAATTGTAATGAACCAACAACTAATAGAGTAAACCCTCTTGCCAGCAATTCTAGGAATAACTTGCAAAAAACAGTATCTCCAAAGAGTGACCTACATATAGATTAATATTTAATAATACATTAACCGAGTATTATCAAGGATTTGTCAATATGCATAAACAAATGATCGACATGTCTACTGCTGGATAGCTAGCTCTTCTGATTGCATGTAGTACTCGATGATCGATCGACCGATCAATCAGAAGATCAAAGGCTACTTGATTTGTCCTAGAATCAGGGGTATTGTTTCTGCTTCAAGCAACAGAACAATATTATATATGCCCCCTATATATATCTTGGTATGGAGTACCGACTTGTGCACATTTTAGAATCAATCTAATACCAAGATAATCGAGCTAGCTGTGCACAAACATTAATCTGATTTTGGTTTAACTATAAGGCTCTTGGGTGACACTTGTACTATATTATCTACTTGATAGACAGAGAATACTGGTTTCTGGTTTTCATTATCCTGCTTGTGGTTACACCTCTACAGTCCTATACTTGCAGTCAAATAATACAGGCTTGTGAGGATAGGAGTTAAGAAATTGCGATCGAGAAACTTAAGGTTTAGAGAGGAAAATCCATATATCCTTGCTTAAAAAGGTGTTATCTTTTTTCTTTTGAGGTAACATGTTCTAGAATTTTCAGTTGTTTGCTTGCAATGCACTATATTAGTTGTAATAAATAGTTCCCAAATGTTGTGCACAAAAGGCAGGTATATCACTTGAAGAAATTTGCCAGTTAAACGTAATTGCTCGACTCAATGTTTCAGTACAGTTTCGTGTTAGAGCCATCTAAGCAAGAAAAAGTTGATGCACAACGAAATTACCGGTCACCGTGAGTGCTGGTCACCTAATGCCAATGCTCCTCCTTTTGATGACAGTGTCGAGCTCTGCTACGCCAATATGCAGGTTGAAGTGAATCTCGATTTCCTGATTTTCTGGACAAACAGAGACATTCATCAAGTAAGTGGCTTCAACTTATATCTGAGCATTGGTTGTAGCATTGGTTGCTCTCTACAGTTCCAATTCAGTCATGCATCATTCCTATCAAAGTGTGGCAATATATCTGAGCCTAACAAATTGGAAGCTAACCACGTATATAGTGCACTTTCACTAAACAGCAGTACATGCAGGGAAAAAAAAAAGAAATGAACTGAGTAACCTGACAGCACAATGGCTCATGGTAACCTGGTGCATCTGTTACCGAAAATATAGAGCTAGAAGTAGCATCTGTTTTCAGTCTTACTTGAGAACAAGTAGGAGCTGTTTTCAATTTTTATATAATGTCCAGTCTTTGCTATACAGTGACTTCAAATTCTTTAAAATATCATATTAGTGCCGCCTATATACAAGAATCAGATGGTGACCAAGTCCTGCAATACTCCAAAAAAGCTTAGTTCATAGAAGTCTATTAGTATCATAGTTGCCTACCGTACAAAGGTGAGGCCCTATATTAGCATCTGGCGTGTAGTGTTCCTATTTCTGCAGAGGCTTCTTAACTGCAGTTCCTATTTCTACACAGGCGGTTTAGCTACTTTGTTTCAGTTTCCAGAGTTCGTAACTGTATATATAGACTACAGTATCAGCTCCAACATTAAGTTCATTGGACGAGGCAAGTGCCATGGACACAATTGGGCTACAGTTGGCCCAAACCTGTAGAGCAGTAAATGTTTGCGATAACAAGGACCATTTACACAGGCATGACTACCAGCTATCTTAGAAAAACCAAAAGCTCCTTGATGTTGTGTAATGATACCTGAAACATGCTGGTGCAAACGGAGGTCCTGAACTCACCTTCCTCCGTTGTAGTGATGTTTACCTGAAAAAAATGGTGGCACGAGCTCAGTTGAGGACACAAAAAAAAATTATGGCACACCCTCATCCATGAACAAGTCAGAAGCAAAAGATATATGTAAGCAATAGTGGCATGTATGCTAAGGATACTGGAAAGCATCACATATCCTGATCCAATTTGCACTGCCTATCCAAATGCCAGCAAGGTGGGAACAGAAAGGATGAAGAGCAAAAGGGTTATGAAATTGAGGTGAGCACAAGGAATCTGAACTTGAGGTGGAGCAGTAAAATTACTGTGGCAACTTGGGGTGAGCGTTGAAACAACCTAAGTTTGTTTTCCACATGTGGTTGTCTATGTTGAAAGTAAATGGCCCTTGACTGAATGACTGGTGCTCAGTTTAATTTCAACAATGTGAATTTGCAGTTTCAGTCATGATGCATCGAAGCTCAGAAAGATCCAGCAAAATTATAGTTGACAAATTGTTTCCTGGTGAGCTCAGTCATTAGAGAACAGAATATTGCAAAGCATATTTGAACAAATAAGTTTACAACTAAGATAACAGATTGTGCCGGATCATGAACAATAAGGCATGCTGGCTGAACGGCAAGGAGGAAGAATTGGATTGCTTCTAGGGCGGTCTGCAGCAGTGCAGTAACCACATGATGGATGGGTTATAATTTACTCGACCTAGATTCTTGTGTTGATCGCTGGCCCGTTTGAAGTAAACTAACATGATCAATGGAAATAGAAGGATCTCAGTCCATCAGGTAAGACAAATGAGGCACATGTCAAACAATCGAATGTCCGAATGTGCGATGCCCAAGGTGCAGATTTTTCTATGAAGCTGTCAATTTGTTCAAGTGCTTCATAGGCGCATCTGCTGATTTCATGTGTTAGGCATTTCATCAAATGCAAAGAACACACAGCAAATATGTGTTGTCAAATGCAAAGAACACACAGGCATTTCATCAAATTTGCTATTCTAACAAGTAGTAGCTGCTGCACAGACTGAATACCATGCTACAAAACATCAAGTAGCAGATTTTAGCTGCTGCAAAGAATAATCATGGATGAGGCGAGAGATGAGGAAATCAGGTGGCCTGACCTTGCTGGGTTCCTGCAGGGCTGCAGCCGCTCCTCACCAACAGGATGAAGGGAGCAGTGGGCGTTCGGGCGTCGAGGCGGCGGTGGGTATGGCGCATCCGGCGGCGGCGTCGATATTGGTACTCCGCGTCCTTCAGGACGAGCGGCGACGGTTGTGGCGAGAGCACGGGCTGAGCGGGACCTAGGGTTCCGGCGACGCCGCGTTTGCGCGCTGGCGGTGGCGCGGTGGGCGGTTGTGAACCAGGCGGCCCTTGTGGGTCGAAGCTGGGCGTGAGCGGGCGGGCGCCGGACCGTCGTGCGGGCGCGCGGGGGCGCGTGCGGGCGACGTGCGGGAGGCGGCCGGCGGGCGGCGGTTCGCGGAGGGCGGCGGGGCGCGAGCGGGAGGTCGTGCGGGGGACGGGGCGGTTTAGGTTTTTTTTTTTTTTTTTTTTGACCGGAGGACCGGGGAGGGGTTACGATTACGCGCCGGGAGTAACTCGCGAAGGAGGTTGCGTGATTAGCGGAGGCATTAGCGCGGAGACAGGCCGATTACGCGGTGGCTACGATATCATTTCATTCTTTTAGGAGTAAGATAGAACTTTGGTGTGCTACTCATTTCTCTATATAGTTCTGTTGTGTTCCCCCATTCGATCAGTCATCTTTAAGTGCTGGGAAGTGTCCACTTCTCTCTGTGGAATAATGCAAGCTGGTTGCTTCTCATCATCTGCTGGTTCTACCCATAAACAGCAACCTGCTGCTTGTAGAATGTAGATGTAGAACATAGCCGATCATCAAACCACAAAAATCAAGAGTAAGTTCTAGCTTGATAGTTCGGCATGGGAGGTATCAGGATATCCAGATGTGGCCTTCCCTTCAGCAGCTAGATCCTCTTTTAATGAAAGCTAGAGGTGCGCTCGAGGTTGATGGAATCCACGCCGACCGTGCCCAGGTGAGGTGTCGTTAGTGGTATTCTTGCTCCGAGCCTACTACGGCACATCTCTGGAAGTGACACCCAACTTTCTCTGCCTCGCCCGCGACCCAGCAGACACCGGCCAGCAGACACGGCTAATTAACAACAGCTCTCGATTCTGGAATAAAAGAAGAAAGTACGAAACGTCGTCGAAAGACGAAACCTGTTTAACCCAACTGGTCTAAACCATATTTGTGGCTTTGTTCCTCTCCGCGTTAATTGGACTGGTTTTTTCTGCTGGAAACAGGACGTGTAGAAGGTTTCCATGGAGAAACCGGGAAGAGATGTTGTTCTGCTTTCATTTCATCATTTGCAGCATGTTTTGGGTCCGATGAAGATATGGAAAATGTGATCTTAAACCTATGTTTATTCCCAAGATGCAACTGCCACTAATTCTCACAATTCTCAATTCGACATTATGTTTTACTCGCTGTCAGGATGATGGCGCCTTGCCACTGTTCTGTGTCATGCTTCTTGTGAACTACTTCCCTCATAATGAAAAACGGGTCTATATGTATCACGAAAGAAACATTATGTTTTACTCTCTACTTTGTGACCAACAAAATTGAGGTTAACCATACTTTGTTACTGGAAAACAATTAACTCTCTGCATTTGGTCACAAGATTTTTGGGTACCAATATTTTTAAAAGTGTATATAATAATATTTTCCATAGTACACCGAACACGGAGATTATTGGTGAAGATACATCCATAGTTGTCAGTAGTGGTCGTTGCTATGTTCTAACGTACAGGGATAAACGGAAAAAAAAAATCCTTGGCATGGTTCTCATGGAGGGCATCACACTGTCCTTGTTACCCTTTAGTTTACCGTTGTTTCATGAATCTTGATCACCGGAAAATTAATGCCAACATTGAGATTTTGGTACCATCCGGTCACTTTGCTAGGTGTACTTTGTTGTTTTCCTTTCTCTTGTTTTTTATAGAGATAGTCACTTTAGGAGGGTTGGATGATACCACAGTATTCATGTTTTATTATTTCTCTCGTCTAATAAAAATTGTGGCAAAGCTCTTGCCATCTTTCCAAAAAAAACTGAGAGATTTTGAGAGCACAGAATTAATGCAAGGTCATAATTAGTGAATCCCAATGCCCTTGTTGATGATGTGATGACCATTGGAGGTGCATGTTGACACTGTAGCACACCATATGGTGAGTATTTGATTCAAATTAATTGGCAATAGCTTCGTGCACTTTAGTAAGGAGAGTTGTACTAGTATTTAGTACTAAATAAGACCTCAAGCCAAGCTTCTTGCGGTATGACCGGTTAGAGCAATGAGCCGTCGGATTCTCCTGTCCGACTCGGGTTCGAAGCTTGGCACCTCCTTATTTTTAAAGTCATAGGAGAGTCTTCTCCTATGGTCCATTTTTTTTAAACAAGATATCAGACCTCACCACTTATTGGCCTTCCACTATCTCCATCCCACCATCCCACATATATAACTAGTGACCATCTTCCTTCCTGTCTCTTCACTAGAAGGGATTCTAGCCACAACAGAAATCTGTGTATATAGTAGAAGCATAGAAGAACCATAGTTTGAAGGATGCCGAGGGGATTCCATTATTTTCCATTAATTAGGTATGATTTTCTCCTAATAATGGTCTAGAAATAATGGGAGGTGGCAGGAAATTTGAAGCCAGAACATCAGATTACCAAAGGAGCGCGATGGATACTTCTGGCTCAAATAACTAACGGCACAGCGTCCGGCTCCAGCAAATCCTAGCCTCGTCACCCATCCACTGCACAAATTGCCACGACTGAAGCAACAGCCTCCAGGGCAGCTGCCGACGTTTAGAAATGGGAGGTCCCTGAAATTTTGACGGCGGAAATTCAATGCGCAGGAGGAGACTACTGTTCTTTTTTAGCTTTTCTAGCATAGCTGTAAGGGCAGGCATAATATGAACCTTATGAGCTTCTCCTCTTTTGTGCGTTCATGTGGCTTAGATCTAATATGAGCTCCTCCTCTGTTGGTGGCTTAAATCTGAATTGTTTGATAACTGTATTACATCTGCTCCCCTGTGGGGGCTTTGGAAGCTGAGAAATGCACTCTGTTTTCAGGGGTCACAATGGTTGGATGTCAGGAGTTTAGTGCTAAGAGTGGCGGTGATGGTGCAGTCCTGGGAAATTCTTTGCCCTCAGGACAGGAAGCCGGAATATGCTCAGAAAGCATGCAAGCTGAAGAATATCGCTACAAGAATGACAAGATTCTGTGGCTGAATCAAATCGAGAACAAGTGGGATAGATACATGTTCGAGAACGCTTTCAACCAGAAGATAACTATGCTGCCAGAGGAAGTGATCCAGAAGATTAATGCTGAAGACAAGCTTGAAGAAATCGGAGGAGAAGAAGAGAACCTGGGGATGAAATGGTTCGTCCTAAATGGCCTAAACGGCATGTAATCTTCTGTTTTTGTGCCTGGAGTGTTTTGCTGGAGAGTCGTTGCTTGGTAGCTGTGAGACGTTTTTCGTAGACGCCTGGTAGGGTATTCTGGAGGTTGCTAGCTGTGTTAGAGCTAGTTGCATTTGATCAAGTATTGTGCTCCATGGTCAAGCGAAACCCGAGTCTTTGGTAATGCAAAGGCAGGGGCGCGGGCCCTTTTATTTAAAAAAAAAAGTATATTGTACTCGGATTGCATCCTTTAATTCCCTCACGAAGCGATGATATAACCAAGAAATAAATCACCAGCAAATAGCATCACTGTAGATAAAAAGAAACAAGCGTACTTCAACAGCCATTCTTCTTCTTCTTCCCTCTTCTCGTCTTTGGCACATGCAGCACCTTGTGTCTAAAAGCATTCCCCTTCTTCTATTTACAAAAAGCACTCTGACTTCTGTGACGCTAATTGATGTAGTGCTTTTATATGCATTTTCAGAAATCTTTCGTACTTCATGACCGGTAGCACGTCGGACATAAGAGATTGACAATATTTGTTGAATTCTTGTCATCAACAGTAGTTTGATTTGCCATAAAGGTTATAAATGAGCTTGAGAAAATGGCTTTGACTTGCGTAAAAGCTCGTAACTGAAGTCTGTACAACTGGACATGTCTTGTTTTTCATAATTGTTTGGCGTCAACTGCAACTTGTTTCATATGTTATATTATAATATTACTTTGGTTTTAGCACTCTATAAGTGAAAAATCATTCATATATTGGGGATGATTACCACTTTCACAAAGTCATTACAACTCAAAGTTACTGTGTTTGGAGTGGCAACCTTGAACCTTATTTCAAACAGAGCTGCACTTGACAGAGTGCTTTTTTTAGATAGGCATTCACCTAGCTTTATTGAAAGCTTAACGAAGACCCAAGATCGAGTTACTGGGGATACCAACTTAGCTCTACTACCTGATGAACTCATCAGACAACCTTTTCTACCAGAAACTCAAAAGCGGCCATCGGAGAGCCAACCGCAACCAACGATCTTAACGACTACTACTAGCAGGTTTAAGCCTGTCTCGACTTCAAGTTATTACAGTTTTTCCAACTTCAAATGATCAAGAAGATTACACGCTCATCTGTTAGGCAATCTGTCTTATTGAGTTCTTCACCACTTCTCTACACCATCTGAGCTGCTTTCGCCGTCAACATGCTGATGATTCCATCCGCCTTGGGCTTCAGTTTTGGCTTGAGCAGGGGAGTCCAGGACTTGAACAACATCAGGGACTTGAAGACTACCATCGTCGGCAACGAGAATGCTTTCTTGTTGAAGATTTCTGTGTCGTCCCGATACCTACCATGCCCAATATTGTTTCCAACAGAAGATGGTGATTTTTGGAACATAAGATGGTTAGTTGTCTCAAGGACTCCACAAATAACACACTCCTTTCAACCTTGACTTTCGCTGCCGCTCGCCTCATGCTGAGGTAGTCAGACTTTGTCTTGTACCCGTTGCAACGCACGGGCATGATCCTAGTTAATCAAATAAACACCAAAATTACCGAAAGTTATGTATCATGCTTAAAGTACTAGTACTACGGGCATGTTTGGTTAGAGCCTTGAAGAGTTTGCCTAGAAAAAGCTGTTGTTTGAGGGGTGCCAAAGTCCATGCTTTTTTGCCTGGCCAGGCAAGTTTGAGGAAGATGTGTTTAGTTGAAAGCATATGCTTGAAAATGCTAACCACATCATATCAATTTATCTCTAAAATACGCTTCAAAAAATTATCTCTAAGATATGTGGTTGACTTGCCCATGGTGGCTTAGAGTATGTGGTTGCATTACAATGCCCTTTCTGCATTGGCCTTCATTAGTTCTGTACTCTCCAAAATAACAAAAAAAAAAAGGGAGGATCATTTGCTCATATGTATTGCCATGGTTTCAAAGTACGAGCAACCAATTGACCACCCTTTTTGCTCACTATTTATGAGCCCTTCAGCCTCTTCATCCGTCCACCTCTTATATGACTGTCATGCTTCATTACATCCCATCTCTTCGCTTGGCACTGTAGCCCAACTTGGCTAATGGTCCCATGGTGTATAGAGAAGGTAGAGCCGTAGACCATAGTTTCAGGGATGATGTTGAGGAGATTTATTTATTGTCCATCAATCCATCTGTATGAATTTTCCTGAAGATAGTAGTTTGGAATGGGAGGTGGCAGGAAATTGGAAGGCGCACCTGAGGAATGTGTGGGGTGGACCTGTGGAGATCGAGTTGGAGCAAGCCATCAAGTTCATCGCAGTCATTTCTGTTCTACTAGTGGGGTAGTGATAAACAGTAATTTATATAGGTTATAGGAGTCAGCTAAGATCTGCAAGCAAACCAGCTTAGCTAGCTCCAGTTACTTGATTGGGGACCATCAGTCAGGTATTGTTCTGCACTTCTGCTTGACCAATTCTCAAAAAGAGGATCTTTTGGCACAACACCAGATCAGTTGATACATGCATGCATGAGTCATGATATGTACGTTTAAGGGAAGCTTTAGTATCGATTCTAACAAACAGTTCATGTAATGTGAACATAACTTTAATTTGGTTCCTTAGCTATATTGTTGTTCATTTCATTCATTGGTGGCAAAATAAATCACAAAACCTGATAGGCGGGCCTATTTAGTGTGGTACAAATTCTATTATATTATTAGACCACATCTGACAAATGGATCGCATCCACTAGCGTTATCAGAAACTCACATCCTCCTCCCACATCAGAGGCAGTAGTGCATGTGATCCATCTGTCAGGCACAGCCTAATAGTAATAGTGTCCATCTTCCCCCGTTCATCTTGTGCTTCAAGCTCTGTCCATCCCTTTGAGCTAGTATTATCAATGGACTACACACACCTCTTCTTCAATTCAACCTGCATTATCTACACCTCTGCAAAATCTCTACCCCTCATTACTCCCTTGCTACTCAATTAAAATATCTTTGATGTCAGATGTCCTGCTCCTCTCTTCTCTTAGCCTTGTTGTGTTCCTCGATTTAGTGTAGTCCCATCAACTTTTAGAAACCATTTGCTTCTGGTTGTAGAGCTCCGAGAGGAGAACCATGGAACCATTGTAAGCCGGATGCTTCTCATCATCTTCTGCTTCTACCGATGCATCACCAGCAACCTCATATGCTTGTAGGTGTAGTTTCAAAACACAGTCATCATCCATCAAACCACAGAAATCTAGAGATAATTCTGGCTTGATAGTTGGACATGGAAGGTATCAGGATAGGCAAAGGTGCTTGCAGACATTGCACCAAAAAGACTTGGCCTATCCATCACCAGCTACTTCATCTCTGGTGAAGGCCACAGGTAATTAGAGGTAGCCTAATGGTTGGTGGAATCCCCAGTGTCATGCCTGAAGACATGTCAGCGAAGGCGTCAACCACGCAGAGGCACATTCCAGCTTAGTTAGCGCATTTACTTATTTACGTTATGTTTATCTCTATGACATTTGGGCCCACTGGCCAGAACTTGTAAGGCGTATAAGCGCCAGGCTTGTAAACATTCAGACATCATCTTCATTCAGTAACAAGTATCGCCAAGGCGAGGGGGTTTGCCCCGCCGGCGTTAGGGTCCAATTCCGGTGATCGCCGCTGTACTACTCACGTGACGGTCGCCCGCCGTTGCCACGGGTTACAGTTGGTATCGAGAGCCTCCGATTCTCGGCGCGCGGGATCTGAGCACACCGCTCTGACTCGCCGTAGTTACCGGTCCGTCGCGGCACACTCCGTCGCGTCGGCCACCACCACCACCACCACCGCAGCTCGTCGCGGATCCTCACGACCGCGTCGGCAACTCCACCCTCCACACCATCGACGCGACTTTTGCCGATCACCAGCACCGCCGCGGTTGGTGCCCACCAGGTGTTCGACTGAAGGCCAGCGTCCTCCTCCGGCAAGACCACGACTTCATCTTGGGTGAGCAACATCAAGCTCACTCCTTTTCTACATCTTGGCCCAATTGTGCGGTAGACGACGGTTGCTGGGCGTTTGTCCTGGCGTAAAATCCCTGGAGTCGATCCGTGCTCTTGGTGCGGTGGCGTAAGGCGGGGAAGTGTCCGGAATTTGGGTTGCCCGGCGTCTGATTGTGCTTGCGCAACTGCCGTCCGTGTGTAAAATCCCTCGATTTCGCCTCACTTCCAGGCGGCGGTGAACTAGTGCTTTGCAGGATACGGGAGAGGGGCAACCCGAACCTTCTCGTTAGCGCTCCACCGGCTCCCAAGCGCAGAACAGGTCGATCCATCACCACGAGCACCCTCATCTTGGAAGCCATGACGCGAAGATCGGAGGAAGAAAACTCCAAATGGGAGCGGCTTCGGAAGAATTTTGATCTCCTCTTCACTCAAGTTTCTGAGACCAACACCTTGCAGAAACAGATGAAGGTGCAGATGGACCTTCGGGATGCAGCAATGGATGAGTATGCTAAAGAAGTTCAAACCATCTCCAGACAAGTGCAAGCTAATGGTACAGCCATCTCTGCAATCACTAGGCGGTTGATGGAGGATGCAGGCAGGGATGATGACAGGCCAAGGTTTGATGATGACCATCAGTTCACAGCTGCTGATGTGGAAAATCTGCTTTTTCCTGAACAAGATACCTTCAACAACCCATTTGCTGACCCAAGGTATGAAGATAAGCCAGAACCTTCAAGGAAAATCCGTTCTGATTTTGCTTATAGTGCTGAGCAGTCCAAACAGCCCAAGGATAAGGGAGTGTTTGATCCTCCAAGGGCTCATGACAGAGATGACCACCATGGCCATCCAGGCAGGGGCCGAGACAGGGACGAAGATGATCATTATATTCCCAAGCATGCAATGCCTAAGATGGACTTCCCAGATTTCACTGGCAAGGATCCCAAAGTGTGGCTGGATCACTGTAAGGACTACTTTGCCCTGTACAAAATTCCAGAGGGGATGTGGATTACAGCTGCTAGGCTCCATCTCAAGGGAAATGCTGGCAAGTGGTACCAGGCTTTCAAGCAAAAGGGTGACTTTAACAGATGGACTCATTTTTGCTTGGTGATCATGCAGCAGTTTGGGTCCTCTGATCTCAGGAATTCTCTGAATGAGATGGACCATCTCAAGCACACTTCCACTATAGATGAGTATACTACAGAGTTTGAATCCCTACAATTTGGTGTGTCAATGCACAATGCCCATTATGATGAGGTCTGGTTCACACAGCAGTATATAAAGGGCCTGAAAGAAGATGTCAGGGGGATGGTGGAGGCACAAATGCCAACAACTGTTCTACAAGCTTCCCAGTTGGCCAAAGCTCAGCAACAAGTGTTGGACAGAAACAAGAGCAGGAATACAAGGCCATATTTTTAGCAAAGGCCACCTCAGCCTCACAACACTGACACTAAAGCTCCTGCTAAACAGCCTTACCAATGGACAGACAGGCAATTGAGAGACCACAGAAAAGTCAATGGTCTATGCATGAACTGTGGGGAAAAGTTTGTCCCTGGTCATCTTGAGGTGTGCACCAAGAGGAAAAGACCACAGCTTAATGCTTTGGCTGTCAATGATTTAGACAGACCACTCTATGATGATACTCTAAATGAGTTGGCTGCAGAGGATGTGTTGCAGCAGGATTTCTGTCAGTTGTCACTGAATGCACTGTCAACATTGGACAGGGTGGACTGTATTAAGCTGCAGACCAAGGTGAGAGATAAGATGATGCTCATTTTAGTTGACAGTGGAAGTACACATAGCTTCATCAGCAGCCAGTTTGTCCACATAGCCCAGTTGCAAACTGTTCTAATTGCACCAAGATCTGTCCAGCTAGTAGATGGGACTAAACTGAAAACATCAAGGATGGTACCTGACTTGCAATGTTACTGCCAAGGTCAGTACTTCAAAACTGATATGATTGTTCTGGATCTCCACCCATATGATGCCATCATTGGATGTGACTAGTTGAAAAGTCACAGCCCCATTGAATTTGATTGGGAATTCAAAACAATGAAGTTTAAAGAGCAAGGTAGAACAATTAAGTTGCAAGGAGTGGTGGAGCCTGCTCTTCAGATATCTTCCATCTCTGCAGACATGGTGTATACTGCATCCAAAGGCAATGAGATTTGGGCTTTCACTGTAGTGAATCAAATTCAGCCATCTCAAGACCCAGAACCAAAGAAGCATAATACCCAGTCAGAGGACTTGCAACACTTGATAGCCATATATAAGGACATCTTCACTGATCCCAAGTGCCTTCCTCCTAGAAGGATCTATGACCATGCAATACCTCTCGCTCCCGGGTTCCACACCAAATGCCGGCCATATCACTACTCACCTTTCCACAAAACTGAGATAGAAGAGCAAGTGCAGAAATTATTGGAAGCTGGCCTAATCACACATAGCCACAGCCCATTTGCATCCCCAGTTTTGTTGGTCAAGAAGAAAGATGGAAGCTGGAGGTTCTGTGTTGACTACGAAAGGTTGAATGACCTTACCATCAAAAACAGATTCCCTATGCCGCTTATTGATGAGATCCTTGATGAACTTGCTAGATCCAAGGTCTTCACAAAGCCGGATATGAAAGCGGCTACCATCAAATCGATGATCTTTCGAAGATGAGTTTAAGACTTGCCTTCAAAACACACCAAGGCCATTACCGGTTCAAGGTCATGCCTTTTGGCTTGACAAATGCACCCGCAACATTTCAAAGGCATTATGAATGAAGTGTTGAAGCCATTTCTCGGAAAATTTGTCCTAGTGTTCTTGGATGACATCCTAATTTACAAATCAAACATGGAGACACATCTAGAACATTTGGAACAAGTCTTTGAAGCTCTCAGGAAACATCAACTTTATCTCAAGGAGTCCAAGTGTTCCTTTGCTCAAACTAGCTTAGAGTACTTGGGACACATCATAGGGGCTCAGGGAGTATCCACAGACCCAAGCAAAATAGCAGATATGCTGAAATGGCCTGTTCCTCAATCAATGACAGAGCTCAGGGCCTTCTTAGGGCTCACTGGATACTATAGAAAGTTTGTCAAGTCCTATGGAGTGTTGTCCAAACCACTCACACAAATTCTCAAACTGAAGGCTTTTGCTTGGAACCAGGAAGCACAATCTGCATTTGAGGCACTCAAGCAAGCAATGACTCAAACACCAGTTTTAGGCCTTCCAAATTTCAGTGAGCAGTTCACTGTTGAAACAGATGCTTGCAATGATGGGATAGGGGCAGTACTAATGCAGAAGGGCCAACCCATAGCATATCTGAGCAAGGCATTAGGTGCAAGACACAAGAGCTTATCCATATATGAAAAAGAGTTCTTGGCACTGATTATGGCAGTTGATAAGTGGAGACACTACTTGGAAAGAGGACACTTCTTGATTCAGACTGACCACAAGTCACTAGCTTACTTGTCTGAGCAAAACTTGCATTCTGACATGCAAAGGAAGGCCATGACAAAAATGATGGGGCTCAACTTCAAAATCATTTACAAGAAAGGGAAAGAAAATGCTGCAGCAGATGCATTGTCCAGAGTTGGACACTTGATGGCTATTCAGGCTGTATCAACAGCCTATAGTGAAATTGCATGGTATGCCCAAGTCTATAGTGACGATAGAGACACAATTTTCCTCAAAGCAATTTCGGAAGGAGATGTTCAAATCTTACGAGTTGATCTCAAATACACCACTCGCTTACCACCCACAAACAGATGGGCGATCGAAAGAGTTAACCAAAGTGCCTAGAAATGTATCTCGGGTGTGTCAGTGCATGACTCACCAAAATCCTGGAAATCTTGGCTATTCTTAGCTGAACTTTGGTACAACACATCATTGCATTCTTCATTGGGAGCAACACCATTCAAAACCTTGTATGGCTATGAACCTGACCTGGGATTAGTTCCTTCTATACTGCCCGTATATCCGCATCGGTGTCCGAACAAATGGAACACGAGACGGCAACACACCGGAGTCTCTCGAGAGAGCATTTGGCAAGGGCACAAAACAAGTTCAAGATGCAAGCAGACAAGAAGAGAACCGATCATCGGTTTCAAGTGGGAGAGCAAGTCTTCTTTGAAGCTTCAACCTTATGCACAACCTCGGTGGCCAACGAGACCTTACCCCAAATTGGCATTCAAGTTCTATGGTCCTTTCACAGTTCTTCGTAGGATTGGCAAATCGCATACAAGTTGGCTCTACCCGCAGATTCTCGCATTCACCCGGTGTTCCACATTTCACAACTTAAACCATACACTCCCCGATTACTCTCCCGTGTTTGACATTTTACCGACGACGGACTGGAGCCGCAAACACCATGCCTCGAGCTATACCGGAGCACGGGATGGTGAAGAAGGGCACATCGCTATACCACAAGTGAAGCTTCGGTGGGTCGGATTGCTCCGACTCGGCAACTACAGGGAGGATTACTACGTCGTCAAGCGGCGTTTTCGGAGGCACCCGCTCAGGACAAGCACAATCTCAAAGGGCGGACTGTCATGCCCGAAGACATGTCAGCGAAGGCGTCAACCACGCAGAGGCACATTCCAGCTTAGTTAGCGCATTTACTTATTTACGTTATGTTTATCTCTATGACATTTGGGCCCACTGGCCAGAACTTGTAAGGCGTATAAGCGCCAGGCTTGTAAACATTCAGACATCATCTTCATTCAGTAACAAGTATCGCCAAGGCGAGGGGGTTTGCCCCGCCGGCGTTAGGGTCCAATTCCGGTGATCGCCGCTGTACTACTCATGTGACGGTCGCCCGCCGTTGCCACGGGTTACACCCAGCAAGCAAGAAGATTGGACAGCGACATCACTGTCCTTGCCTAGGTGAGGACCGTCTCTGGCAGCCAGGACTGTCTTTCTCTGCCTCGCCACGTTGTTGGCCGCCATACCTACACTACAGCCATGGCTGCCCCTTCTATGCCCTTGACATCGACCTGGCAGTGAGCCACGGCTGCCCAACTCTGCTTCGTGAACGACTGAACGCCATGTATGCTATTCTTCCACGACGTCCTTCGCGACACCCATTGCCCGCACGCTTCCACGAAGCATCGAAACAGCCCTTGATCGTGTATATCATGATTAGAGCAAGGTTAATAGAAACGTCTACTGCCGGCTGCAAGCGGGCTGCATGAGAGATTAAAAGTCGAAGTATAATAGGCGGGCTGAGAGGCGAGCGGTAGACATTTAATAGTAGCAGGCATGCAGGAAGGAAATAGTCTTCTATTGGCCACAAACGGCTGCATGCAGGCAATTAATCTCGCTACATGTGCTGCGCCGGGCGGTAAGCCAAACGTCCGCTTTCTTCTCTTTCTTCATTTCTCTCTCCACCACATAGGATTTTGATGACATGCCTTACCTTACAGCTTGCTGAGTAGGACTTATTATACTTGCTCTTATTGTTTGACTAAGTTCACTAGACAGTGTAAAGTATAATGGAATGAGGTACCTCAACCGGTCCTCGGTACATGTTAATATATAGGGCCCTTAGGCTTGTACAACAAGATTAGATTACATAGATTACAACTTGGCTTGCAAGTCAATCTAACCGAGATCATGGAGATCTCCTATCCTTATCTAACCTGCTGAAGATATCAGCGTATATTCCAATACTCCTCCTCAATCTCAGCCACTTTGAAGGTTGAGATTGACTCTAAATTTTTCCATCTTCGCAGCGACTTATCGGTTTAGTAAAACCGTCTGCTATCTGATCTCCAGAACTGATGTACCGAATGTCTAGAAGCTTTTGTGCCACTCTTTCACGAACAAAGTGAAAGTCGATTTCGATGTGCTTGGTCCTCGCATGGAACACCGGGTTTTGCGATAGATATGTAGCTCCAATGTTGTCACACCACAACCTGGCTACCTTTGAATGTGGAATCTTCAGTTCCGTGAGAATCTTCTGTATCCACATGATCTCAGCCGTGGCATTTGCCAAAGCTTTGTACTCGGCTTCCGTGCTTGACCGTGACACGGTCGATTGCTTCCTGGCACTCCACGAGATTAGATTAGGTCCCAAATACACGGCGAAACCCCCTGTCGATCTCCTGTCATCAGTGCAGCCTGCCCAATCGGCATCTGTAAATCCACTGACTATAACACATGGTGACTTCTGAAACAAGAGTCCCATAGACACAGTTCCTTGCACATATCTCAAAATCCTCTTGACCGCACTCCAATGGATGGTGCTAGGTGCATGTAAGTACTGACACACTTTGTTAACTGCAAATGAGAGGTCCGGTCGAGTAAGTGTCAGATACTGTAAAGCACCAACAACACTTCTATAATTTGAAGCAGCTTCAGCACACAATGGATTACCACCCGTGGCACTCAACTTCTCTGACACCGAAAGGGGAGTGTCAATAGACTTACACTTATCCATCCCTGTTCTCTTCAGTATATCTGCTGCATAGCGCTGCTGAGAAACAACTAGACCCCTTTCTGTTTTCTTCACCTCCATCCCAAGGAAATAATGAAGGTCACCTAGATCCTTCAAGGCAAAATCCTTCTCCAGATCCTTTAATAGAGCTGTCGTTGCTGCACGGGATGAGCTTGCCACAATGATATCATCAACGTAGACTAACACAAAAATGGCAACACGACCCTTGTTGAAGTAGAATAGTGAAGTATCGGCCTTGGAAGGTGTGAAGCCAAGCTGAACAAGTTTGCTGCAGAGGCGAGCATACCAGGCCCGCGGGGCTTGCTTAAGCCCATAGAGCGCCTTGTCAAGCTTGCAAACAAACTCAGGTCTTCTCTTGTCTCTATACCCGGGTGGTTGATGCATATATACCTCCTCCTCAAGCACACCGTGGAGGAACGCATTCTTGACATCAAGTTGTCTTAGTGACCATCCTTGAGACACAGCAACGGATAGGATGAGGCGTATTGTGGCGGCTTTAACGACGGGGCTAAAAGTATCTTCATAGTCTAGCCCATACCGTTGCTTGTAACCCTTTGCCACCAATCGTGCCTTGTAGCGATCAATCGAGCCGTCAGCATGCTTCTTCACTTTATAAACCCATTTACAACCGATCACGTTCTTGCCCTTCGGTGGTGGCACCAAATGCCAGGTTCGATTCTTCATCAAAGCCAGGTACTCACTGTCCATAGCTTCTACCCATCGTGGACTAGCAAAGGCTTCATTGATCGTCGATGGCTCTGCAGGTTCAACTGAGCTTGTCATACACCAGCGAACAGTCCCATCTGTTCGTGTCTTCGGCTTGAAGATACCGTGCTGGCTGCGCGTGGACGGACGGGCTTGAATCGGAGGGGAAGCAGCGTCTGCTGGCACACCAGGATCAGCAGGAGCATCAACCGCATTTGATCCGCCAGCCAGATCCACCTGGGAGCTCGGGTCGGGATCAGGCTGTGGCTGCGCGGCCGGTGTGGCCGCAACGACGCGTGGTGAAGCCGCCGCAGAAGATCCCGCCGCAGCGGGGGGAGACCGGGGAACAGGATCACTGTGATCCGTATCCACGCCCGATCCCGAGGCAGATTCTGCCTGCTGCGACTGCGCCTGTGGAGGAATGTTGGCGCCGGGATCGACCTCGAGCTGCGTGCCGGTCGTGTCTCCGCCAAGGAGACACATGAAATCATGTCCGTTTTCCATCGTTTCTTCACCATTTGCTTCCCGATTTGAACCTGCATTATCAGAGACGATCAAGGGACTAGAAGCCCCATTAGTAGGTCGAGAATCATCATGTTTATCCACTAGTATTGCATCTCCAAAATCAGTAAAAGAAGGTGCTAGATTGGGAGGAAGAAGAGCGATCTCAGCTCGGAGTCTAGCACCTGCATTTTCATGGAGGAATGCGAAAGGAAAGACTGTCTCATCAAACATGACATCTCGAGATATGTAGACGCGTCCGTCTGAGGGGTCAAGGCACTTGAACCCCTTGTGTAGATTGTTGTATCCAAGGAAGACACAACGTTTTGATCTAAATTGTAGTTTCTTTGTATTATAGGGTCGGAGGTTTGGCCATACGACACACCCAAAAGCTCTTAGGAAAGTATAGTCAGGAGTTTTCTTGAGAAGACGCTCAAATGGAGTTTGATTGTCTATTACTTTTGATGGAAGACGATTAATGAGGAAAACTGAGGTTAGGAATGCCTCATCCCAAAACTTTAGGGGCATAGAAGCATGAGCAAGGAGAGATAAGCCCATCTCTACTATGTGTCTATGTTTGCGTTCGGTTGCGCCATTTTGTTGATGAGCATGGGGACAAGAAACCAAGTGGGAGATCCCTATGCGTGTGAAAAAGGAGTTCAAGGCTTTGTACTCTCCTCCCCAATCGGATTGGACAGCACGGATCTTTGTGTTGAATTGTCGTTCCACCATGCTTTGGAAATCAGTAAAACAACGAAACACATCAGATTTATGGCGCAACAAATAGATCCAAGTAAACTTGCTATAATCATCTATGAAGCTTACATAGTAATTATTCCGGCTGACAGAAGCTGGAGCCGGTCCCCATACATCGGAGAAGACAAGTTCAAAAGGACTCAAAGACACACTAGTAGACTTTGGATAAGGTAATTGGTGGCTTTTGCCACGTTGACATGCATCACATATCACTTTATTCTCCTGATCTTTAACAAACGAAAGTTTATGACGACTAAGAACTTCTTGGACGACAGGTGCAGCGGCATGTCCTAGACGATGATGCCATAGGGAGGTAGTAGGCTTGAAGACACCGAGCACTGTTTTATTGGGTGGAAGCTTCAATGGGTATAGGCCGCCCTCACATCGACCTTTGAGGAGTGTCCTCCTCGTTGCCTGTTCCTTGACAAAAAAGTGATTGGGATGAAACTCGACGAAGGCATTGTTATCTCGGGTTAGGCGATTTACAGAGACTAAACTTTTGTTGGCATTTGGAACATGAAGAACATTGTTTAGATGAAGTTTACTATTTGGAGAATGCAAAATAGTATGACCAACATGATTAATTCTCATACCTGCTCCACTGGCAGTGTGGACTTGATCGCCTCCGAGATACTTGTCGCGGATTGTGAGTTTCTCCAGCTCACCGGTCACATGATCCGTAGCACCCGAATCCATGTACCAGTTAGTGTCAACACCATAGGAGTTGGTTGTTGCAGACGACACGCTCTTCTGTGGTGGTCCTGTGAAGTTCTGATCGAACCTCTTGAAGCATCGTACGACGGGATGGCCTTCTTTTCCACATAGCTGACAGAAGATGCCAGCTTGGAAGTTGTTGGAACGGCCGCCACCACGGCCTCCCTTGCCACCGCGAGTGAAGCCTCCGCGGTTGCCACGACCACCGCCGCGCGGCTGGCTTCCACCACGTCCTCCCTTCGCCGCCATATTAGCGGATGACTGCTGACCACCATTGTTGCGCAGATCCATGCGCTGCTCATGGCTCACCAGTTGGGTATAAAACTCCCCAAGTGAGATTGGTTCAACACGTGATGCCACCGCGGACACCACCGAGTCATACTCGATATCAAGGCCACTGAGAATGTAGGAGACAATCTCCTCATCATCTGGTTTCTTCCCAGCCGCCGTCATCTCATCAGCAAGGCTCTTGACCTTCTGAAAGTACTCGCTGATAGTCGACGCACCCTTGGTGACCGCCGTCAGCGCCATCCTCGTGCTTATAATTCGAGCACGGGATTGCCTCGCAAACTGATCTTCAATAGCTGCCCACACCTCCCGTGCAGATGACACGGTTGTTGGGATACGCCCAGCAACTTCCTTCCCCAGAGAGCTGAGGAGGAAGCACATGACCGATTGGTCTTTTGCGAACCACAGATCATAGTCAGGGTTCGGCTTCTGCTCGCTGCTCCCTTCCACCGGCTTCAGGAGCTTGTCCGGCGCCTCCGTAGATGGATCTATGAACGACGCAACTTGTGCACCGCGAAGCGCAGACATGACTTGCAGCTTCCAGATCGCATGATTGTTGTTGGCTAGCTTCTCGGTTATGGTGTAGGCGAAGGAGGGAACAGCAGATGAGTTCGATCCACCGAGATGGGGGAACGCCATGGATTCTTTCCGCTAGGAATAGGGCTCTGAATACCAAGTAAAGTATAATGGAATGAGGTACCTCAACCGGTCCTCGGTACATGTTAATATATAGGGCCCTTAGGCTTGTACAACAAGATTAGATTACATAGATTACAACTTGGCTTGCAAGTCAATCTAACCGAGATCATGGAGATCTCCTATCCTTATCTAACCTGCTGAAGATATCAGCGTATATTCCAATAGACAGTTCTATTTACTCCCACATAATCAATGTGTCCAAAATGTTTGAGTTAGAAGTTTTTAATATACTTCTTCCAGTTGAACAAGACGTTCCCGAGAAACACGCATTTATTCAATAAGCGCAATTCATTTTTTTTGTTGGAAATGACAACTTTTCTTGATCAGAGGGGGTATTATTTATAGTGTTATACGGAGTACTCCACATCCTGATAAATGATAATGTGAACCATGCTCTACACGTTATGAAAATTGACTCTTCCCACCAACCTTTGCTCTAATAGCATTATATATATGCATCGTTCAATAGTTGGTGTGCACGCATCAAGTGTTCCTCCTTACTCTTTCCCAATTCAGTTTCATTTTTTCAAAGAGTATTAGGAGGATGGCCAGCAAACTGCTTCTTGTATCACAATGATTCGTCAAGGACCAAAGTTTGGAGGGGAAATAGCTTATATATATTATTGCCAAGAACAATATTGGGCATGGTAGGTATCGGGACGACACAGAAAGGGGCAGCAGGCGTGATGCTATGAAGTCCAAATACAAAAGGTGGTTGTTTTGCTTCCATTCCAGTGAACAGGAATTGAAACACAAGATAAGGTACAGTCATCGTATAGATAAGTGCATAATGTGTCTGAACCAAACCACTTCAACGCACTCATATATAGAGATAGTCATGGCCGATCCAAGTGCATTGTGCCCATGCTTGAATTAGGCTTTTTTTTTTCACTACATTTAACCTTGGACATTTCATCGACTTTCAGTTGTCAACATGAATCCCTACCTTGATCTTTTTACTGGCATTTATCCTTACTCTCCTTAAAAAAAATAGCATTGTTACTACCATTGTTTCTAAGTTTGAGTGACCAGGCTTCTTTCTTTTTAGGAATAGATTGTACAGTATGTACTAACTATAAACTGAGCACATAGATGGGTATTAAGGGGTGTCCAATTGAAAAGGCTGCCAGGTCTTGCTTCACTTTGACCGGTAGTACAATGCATTGTTTTTTTAGAAAAGGAATACAATGCGTTGTAGTATTAAAAGAGAAAAGACATGGCCTAGCTGGCGAAGTCATCTAGCTTCCTTTATTTGCTAATATATCTGAAGCCATCTTTGTTTGCTCTCTAAATCTTGGTCACCTGAAAATGAATGCCGACATTGAGGTTTTGAGGGCATGGATTTGATGTAGCAATCGGTTGTACAGTTCGATGCCCTTTCTTATCGCTGGAGATGCACGATGGTGCTATAGCAACGTGGCATTTTTTTTTTCAACCACGTCCGTCTTTTAGACGTGTATTTCATTAAGCAGAATAGAATCCAACCCACAGTAACAAGAACCCGCGTTAACCAAGGTTCTGCGGCAAACCTCACCCCTCCACAGTAACACAAAGAATTACATTGATAAACAATTGGCTACTAGTATAGCAACGACTATCCAACAAGAAGCGCAGCTAGTCGCCTGTTTCCCGCCGCGCACCACAGCTCCGCCTCCTCCTAGATCTCCCGCGCAAGCCGCCTTGCCTCCGTACGTAATCCAACAAACGTTCGCTTGTTCCTCTTTTTCCACACCCTCCAGCCAACTAGGAAAAACAGTGAGTCAAAATCTCCCCGGCGTTCATGAGGCAGCAGAAGCCGGGCATCCAACCACCAAGAAATGGCCTCGCCTGCCGGAGCAAAGGCGTAGCCGCTCAGAGAAGCCCAGTTAGAGCAGTGAAGCCACACCTCTCTACTGAACACGCACCCAACTAGGATATGATCCATGGTTTCAGCTTCCGTGGCAAGTATTATTGTCACTGAGGAAGTTAACCCGCTACAAATCTAATTTCTCCAATTTTGCTGCAATGAGCAATGTCTAAGCTCCATTGCTAGAGGATCAGGCTGTCCCTTGCAGATCGAATTGAATAAAAGTTGCTGACAAGTAACATCCGCAATAATAATTAGACCTATTTGGTTGAGCCTTTGCTGGCGCTCCATAGATTGTAGCAAGGTGTTGTGCCAGATTTGTCAAAAAAAAAAAAAAAAAAAAAAAAAAAAAAAAAAAAAAGGTGTTGTGCCAGACATGACCTTACTACTTACTGGCCTTTCACCATTTCCATCCGACCATCCCAAATATATTTTTTTTTCCTTATAATGGTTTAGAAATGAGTGGTGGCAGGAAATTGGAAGGCAGGAATCAATGTGTGCGGAGGAGACTAAAGAAAGAACTGTTCTTGTACCTGGTTTTCAAGCATAGATGACCGTGTCACGCCGCGTGGTGCTGTTGTTATCTAGCCAAGTATATATATACAATTTCTAAATTACATTCTACTGGATAACTAGAACTTTTGTGCAACATGTCAGTCAAGCCGAGCGGCTGAGTGTGTGCAAGTGCGTTCATGCGAGGTTGTTGGGGGTGGTGGCCGACAGTTTACGGTTAGGGGGTTTTTTATTTTTTATTCATTTTGTTAATTAATGTATTTTCTTTTCTTGAGAACGTGATAACGCCAAAATATACCCTTTAATTACTTTTTTTTTTTGTACCAAAAAATCACACATAAAAATTCATCATCAATAGGGTTATTCGAGTTTTCAATAGTGTTAATCCGAGTATAATTAAGTTCATTACCTCTAATGCTTTGTTCATTCGATGGTTGCAAAAGAAAAGAAAAAAATGAGGTTCGTCTCTGTTGGTAGTTGGTACGTGACGCTTTATGCAGCTATAACGGCTCCGTTCCAGCATTCAGAGTTTTCTGTTCCACAGTACTGTTAGCAGAAACTTATTCATGCTCCTCACAGATCAAAGGCAGTAGCAGTTTATGTGATCCAATCTGTGAGGCATGGCCTAATAGCAATAGCTTCCGTCCTCCCCCATTCATCTTCCGCTGACTTCATGCTCTGTCCTACACAGCTCGTCTTCAGTTAAATCTGCATTATCTACACCTCTGCAAAAATATGTGCTCTCGTTACTGCCCTGCTACTCGATCTATTAATACAACTTTGGTGTTTGATACTTCGATCTACGCCCTTCTCCAGTTGTGTTCTCCCGTTCAGTGCAGTCTCGTCATTTCTAAGTGCTGGGGCTCAGTTTGAACTGTGCGTGGAAGCAAACACTGGTTGCTTCTCATCGTCTGCTGCTGCTTCTTATAACCCTTCACCAGCAACCTGCTGCTGCTTGTAGATATGTAGTTTCAATAACACGATGATCCATCAACCACAAAATTCTAGAGGAAGTCCTAGCTTATAGTTGGGCATGGGAGGTGTCAGGACATTACACAAATTAACCAGACTTGGCCAGTGCTTCAGTTCAGCAGCCAGTTCCTCTGCGATGAAGTTCCTCAGCAGCCAGTTCCTCTAGCTTATAGTTGGGCATGGGAGGTGAGATTGGACCGCGATCCTGCCGTCCATGCGGGTGAGGTATCACTCCTGGCTCGCTTGCTCTGGAATTGCTGCGAGTCGTCTCCTGCAGGCACAGCCGCCTTTCTCTGCCTCGCCATCGCCAGTGACCCAGCAGGCAGCAGCCACGTCTCCTGCCAACAGCAGAGCGCAGACACCAGCGTGTGGAACAAACGTTTCGTCGTCGAAACCTGTTCAATTAACCCAACAGGTCTAAACTTTTTTCCTCTATGCTGCAAAAAGAGGATCTGTAAGCGCAACAGCTGCTTTTTACCCTCAACTTAACAGTTGTTTCATTGACTTTTGATGGCAGTTACTCGCAAAGAACTAAAAAAAATAATTAAGTTGATAGTATGTTTGTCATGAGAACTTTTCTAATCATCTGTCAAGAATTCTTGGATCATTTAGTGGCATCCAGGGAATTTTTTCTCTTAATTCGATCATGTATATCATGATTAATATTTGGACTTAATTAACATGATAGTGCTAAATATTCCCACAATCAATATTTCCTTAATGTTTGAGTTAGTTTACAGTTTTCAATGTATGTGCTCGGTGCTCCCTCCTTTTGGGAGAACAAGACGTCCCAGAGAAGCACACATACATTAACTGCGGTTCAATTTTGTTGTAGGAAACGACTTTTCTTGACTCTGGATGACGAGTATTATTTAGTGTTATATACATGAAACACTCCTGAAGCAGAAACATCACTTTACTTTGCAGCCATTTGAACAATTTTGTAAACACAAATGCAATAGTGATAACCAAAGTAAAGACATGAACAAGGAGTCATATGTTCTGCGACCTGTAGCCAATATATGCAATTTCCAAATTACATTCCACTGGATAACTAGAACTTTAACAGGTGACCACCTTTTAGTTGTCATAGAATAAACTCATCCTACATGTGCAACTGAAAGCCAGATATCTCAAGAAACCATATTCTCAAGGGCAAAAGCTACCCGAAAGTACAAAAATGGAGCCCACCCTCCAAATAAGCTGCACAAGTATCATAACATGTGGAAATCAAATTTCAAATGTCATGTGTTGTCATAAGAAAAAATATATTTAAGTGTGCGAAGGAACTAACATAAATGTACACCATACATAGTATTAACAAAAAAGAAAGGTACCGCAACTTTCTGGGATCAACAAATTAAAGCATAAATATGCCAAGCTAAAAAAAACAAACGACGTAAACAATATCTATAGCATACAACTTCCTTTTAGTTTTCCTGTTCATTCAGCACAAACTGAAGCAGACAACAACCTTTGCCCGAGTACAGCAAAAGAATTCACAGGTATCAATAATCATGATTAGTAGGCTCTCAAGTGAAAACTGCACCTTGGAGAACCAAGAAGGCGGTCACCCAATGGCCGTCTAGTGTGGTAGAGTCAAATTATATGATGGTGTTAGCAGAAACTCATTCATTCATATATTGCTACAAAATGTCAAGTGTGGTCGTACAGTGAAGAAACCTCGTGAATATATCTAATCTCTATCCGATGTAGGCATGTGATCTGAACCCCTGCTGCCATCTGTCCTTGCTGGAGAGCCCTTATACCTTACTATGTTTTGACAGAACCTACAAGTGGAATCAGGCAAAGGTAATTAGACCATCTGCAACGAAACAAGAGATAATTCTGCCACAGAGCTCAAACAGCTGGTAAGTGGCCTTGGAGAGGGAAGGGCGCATACATATCCAGCTCTTCTGCCTGTCTCTTGATTTGACAAGACCAAAGTACTGGGTCCACATTCTTAGGCAAGGATTCTTGAAGGTGGGACCCCTCCCTTAGCCACTGCTCAGCTTTATTGCACTCATTCTCAACCTAACAGTGACAGGCAAGCCATCATCAGAAACACAAGTTAACCACAGTAGTATGGTGGTATATAGATGAAAGAAGGTAATTAAACTGAAACACTGTTAATCATCATCCATTGAGTATTTATTCAGTAGTCTAGAGCATTTTGAAAGATCAGTGTCATTCAACTTACAGCATCTCTTTCAGGTGTGGATAATGACTTGGCGGCCATTCTGTGGTCAACAATGCACTTCAAAAGCTCCCTTGTGGCTTCAGCTCTCACTTCGTCATCTTTACAACGATTTTCAATTGGATCTACAAGCTTTAAATATAAACATAGACATAAACATTACATGAAAAGGTGCAAGATGTGAGGAGGTAAACAGGAGCAGATTCTTCATCATGACTTAGTTTAGAATAGAGTGGCTATTTAGACTAGGTCTTGAATGTTTAATTCCTTATAACAAAAGAATTTTCTTTCACAATTGCTGAGTACTATGGGACTAGCTATACTGATTCCAGTTTTCTTTTTACTTTTTTCAGGCAACAAACCTTAACTCTTGAATCAAGACCATGTCATTCGTGATGTTTCTTCCCCCTCCAGACAGCTGTTCATCTTCTTCTCAGTTCCTTCTCCAAGGCCCCTAAGGCTCTGACCACTGCCTCCTCCAGCCCTGGAAGCATAACTGCCGCCAGGGCTGTGCACCAATGTCCCCCACCACACTAATCCGGTGGCCACTGTCGCCCCTGGCCCGACCCTTCCCATCGGGATCTCTACCGCCACCATGGCCAGCGATTATCGCTGCCTAACCACTCCTGCCCTCGACCCACCAGCAGCAGTAGTGGGCCTACATGCTAACCCCCACCCGTTTTCAAGTCCAGCAGCCATGAAGCCACCGATGCAGATGATGGCCAATTTGAGCATCACCTGAATTAACGCCAATTTCAGGCATCTAAACTACATAGGAAATGGGGTGTACTGTTGTCCAAATACTTTCTTACTTTTCTGGATGTAATGATACCATTGATATCTACTGCTTACGCTTCTTTCATGTAAACTAAGCATGATAGTCACAACTGAGCTGCCAAACTCAGTGTAAGAACAGCAGAAGCCTTTTTCTTTTTATCTGTAATCTACTAGCGATATGGTAGAGTACATCAAAGAAAAGTAAGACATTTCCATGCAACAATAGCCTTTGTACAAGAAAAAGCTATTATATTCATGGAAGTAGATAAGACCACCTTACAGCAATGTAGAATATGGAATATACCATGACAAGTCAAAAAAAAAAACACATACTGCACCAAGATTGTACAGCTGATAGGGCAGTCAAAACAGGATGTGACTGACAAAGTGACAAAGACTACTACACAGGAAAGAACAAAAAGGTATTTATACAAAAATCAGAAAAGATGTAACAGGGCTAAACGCATGCAGACAGAAAGATTGACAAGAATTTCCTTTTTACCTTTTTCAGCTCCTCAAGTTTGCTACTGTAAACCGCTTCTGTCTCATCATCACCTTCTTCGTAAAGCCATTCTTCAGTCTGTTGTAGATTAACTGAGATTTGTTCCCTTTCTGAATCAGTAGCAAAGCTCCGGTACCTCTCAGAAAGCTAGAAAACAATTTATAAGCCAAAAAATAGTTACGGTAAGAAAAAGTAAAAAGATTGCAGATATACCTTGTTACGGGTGTCATATACGTAAGATTCTAATGCATTCTTCCTGTCCTTTGTCCGTTCCATAAGTTTATCCTGATAAGCCAATTCCTCCTCTTGCTCTTGAGCTTCCAGCAATTCCTGCTTGCTCATTGCACCATAGATGTACTCAGTGATTGGCAACTCCTGCCTCTGGATAGACCTTTCACTTCTTGACTTGTGACCCTGCATATAATAATAACATTGAGGCACCTCAATAACTGAGTATATATCTAACTAATCCTAAGATACCTTCTTCAACAAACATAGTTCATTCATTTGTAAGTATATTGGACTCCTTTAATTTTATTAAAAAAAAAAGTCCTTTGACACTGGGGGATCTTCCCACAGTTTTTGCCAAAAAAAAAAAAAGAGTTCATAAGGTTCTTGCACATTTATCATCTTAAATCTAAATGGCACAGTAAACGCAATTGGTATAGAAACAGTGCAAGTAAAATGCTGCATTCTTGCTAGCTACTGTTTACTGCCTATTGAAAACAATGATACAAAAAAGCTAGCTGCTTATGATATACAAGAATATAGTATGGTAATTTAGGCAAACACACATAAACAATGCTCAGTATGTGATTAAATAATACCGTGTCATCACCACTGGTATCCACATCCATATGGTCAGCAGAATTGGAATTCCTTTGATAATCATCTATCAACTGACGAAGTTTAAAAAGTTAGAAGTTGTTTATCAACTGCAAATTAAAACTAAGAGCTAGCTTACTAGCTATGACTAAGAAAATTCAAAATTGATACTCACAGCAGCAGATTCGACTGAAATCAAACCATGTAAATTCAACCGAATTTTTACTTTCACTTTAGTAGCTTCTGCTTGGAATGGGCCAATCTGGAACAAGGATACTTGAATGAATTACAAATAATATTGTTAACAAATCAAGATTTAGATACTTCAAACAGTGAGACAGTACATCATTGATTGAATCCCAAGGGATTGTGGCCACAGTCATGTGACAGGCATGAATAGCACTAACCAGCAAATATTGGAAGTTTCAGAAAAGGCATCAAGATTTATGTAGAGTTGGCATAAATTTTTGGCCTGAGAACCCAGAGTTCAGAGTGGAAGAAAGTCGGTACAGTACAACATTTTTTGATGAAGTATATAATAGAATAAACACACACACACACACACACACACAAGACCTCACATAACACAGGTACATGCTTTCCCACTGACCACAAATGTATGTGTATACTCTGACTGAGTTGGCACGAACACCGATTCTACTAAAATCCTGGCAAGCCGACCATAACCGGAAGACTAGCCATCTGGCAACAGGCCACAGTTCCAATAAGAGTTGCATTTGAGCACATTACTGTGGACTAAGAATACATTAACCAGTCTGTTCTGGCAGAACAATTCACACATCATGACAGTTGTTATTTATCACACATCCAGCACTCCTTTTTCTCCTAACATATATTGATTCTACAGAATGGATTGACAAGATTACCTTCCCAGACAACAGATTTTCTGGAAACACTACAGTTCCAGTGTCATGTTTATATAAGAAAATGTTCAGATTTTAATTTACATCTGGTGACCCATATGTTAAACTTGAAGACATACATTTATGAAGAGACAAAACTGCATAATATAAACCCAACATTGTCATTTTGTAAATCATGATTCACAGATATTTGATCATTGTAGGAGTTTAATCCATTAACCCACCAAGCACAAGTGGCCACAAGGCCCTCAAGTCCTCAGCAGAAGACCTATAAGCTATACAATAATACACCATTCGTTTGCAACACATATGAAATTACGCGCAAGGGTCCAAAGTTACTTTTGACATTGTAAGTAAGAAAGAAGGTAAGCATTCGCAAACATTTATACAGAAACATTGTTGGTGATGAAATGAAGTATCACTGTCTCACAAGCTATAATGATACAGTGCTCATATCATATAGAGGTACTCTTTGATAGATCAACAAGCAAAAAGCATACCTGAAAACTACCGATGTCTGTTGAGGTACCAGGAGGTAGTTCATTTGCATCCGCATAATATGCATCAAAGCTAAAACTCTCGTTCTTTTGTAGAGTAATGGTCTTAACACTGGGAAAGGGCAAGCCTCTCCGGAACAACACATCACTTGACAATGTTGAAACTGGGCCATCACTAGTGTAAAATCCTATGGAAGCAGGGATTGCATCCTGCACCTGACACACAATCAATGTGTCAATTCTCACTATACAACCAGCAGTCTGTCATGCTTCAAATACCACATATAGCTTATACGGGTGTTGAATTCGACATTGAGATAAAGTGCAGTCATACCTCGTATTCCCGAACACGGAATGTAGGACTAAGCATTGCACATTGCAATGCGCAGCCCCGAGCCACACACTCACTAGCGTTGAGCGTGCGACTAGGTTCCCTTCTGAAGAATCCCGCAAGTACCTTGGCAATGGCAGGCACCCGAGACCCTGATCCAACGAGTTCCACGGAATGGAGCTTCTCCAGTCCAATCCCCGAATCTGCCACCGCCCTCTTGCAAGGCTCAACAACCCTCTCCAGCAGTCCGGCACACAGCTTCTCAAACTCCTCCCTCCGGATCACCCCCCTGACATCCTTCTCCTCCATGAGGCACTCAATGCTCACCACGGCCTCCGCGTTGGCGCTCAGCACCTTCTTCGCCTTCTCGCACGCCGCCCTGAGCCTCATACTGGCCTTGACGTTCCCCACGACATCAATCCCGTACCTGTCCCTGAACTCCCCGGCGAAATGCTCGAACAGCACCTCGTCGAAGTCCCTGCCCCCGAGGTCGGCGTCGAAGCCGTGCGCCAGCACCTTCATCCCGGACGCGTCGAAGGCGACGACGGCGACCTGCGTGTCGCACTGGCCGACGTCGACGAACGCGACGCAGGCGGGGGCCCCGGCCCCGAGGTCGGAGCGGTAGAGGCCGTAGCCGAGCGCGGTGGCGGCGAGGTCGTGCATGAGGCGGAGCGGGCGGAGCCCCGCGACGGCGGCGGCGTCGAGGACGGCCCGGCGCTGCGCCTGCGTGAAGTAGCAGGGCACGGAGATGACGCAGTCGGCGACGGGGGCGGCGAGGTCGGCCTCCGCGAGCTGCTTGAGGTAGGCGAGCAGCGTGGAGAGGAGGTGGGTCGGGGACAGCGCGACGCGGCGGCCGACGTGGTCGGCGTGGACGACGGCGCCCGGGACGGAGACGGGGAAGGGGAGGCGGGGGATGTCGCGGTGGAGGGAGGCGCCCCTCTGGGAGCCGAGGAGGAGGCGCTTGACGCTGGAGAAGGGGGCGTGCGCGGAGGAGGCGGACGCGGCGTGGCAGCCGATGAGGCGCGCGTTGTGGGAGAAGGCGACGGCGGCGGGGGACTCGCGCTTGGACTCGGCGTTGAGGAGCACGTCGATGCCCCGCTGCCGCGCCGCCGCCGCCACCAGGGTGTCGTTGCCGACGTCGAAGCCCACCACGCTCATCGCCGCCGACGATTCGATCGGGATTCCGATCTCCCGGCGCGAATGGGAAAAGGCCTCCGTGCGATTTGGGGGAGGCGCGGCGCGGTGGATGGAGAGATTGCAGATGGAGATGGAGTTGGAAATCGGAGGCCGGAGGGTACGGTCTGCGCACGCCGCGGCCCGGCCGTGGTTACTCGCCTGTCGCCGACAGGTGGGGCCGCTTCCTTTTTTTGCCTGCTGTGGGGACGTGGCACGGTCCTTTTCCTAATTCAGGGTAACTTTCAGCTGCTGCTAATCATCATCAATTATTCGGAGTGGCTAATCTTCTAATGTGAAGCCAGCATCTCTTGTTTTTATCTCAAAAATTGTCTCTTCAAATCATTATGCAATGCAGTAAATATATTTTAAGAATGTAAAAAATCAAATTTTCCTAGGGTTCCTAATTTCAGTAGGGACACTTCAGACGTCACGGCTGGATTTGAAAGTTTTCAATTTTTTTTTGAAACAAGAAAGTTTTCAACTTGTATCAACTTTGATGAGATGGAAGGTCGGTTTTTTCCTATATATACATATATAAAGTTGGGTAAAAACCGGAGCCCAAACAAAAAAAACGGATCAATTTTTGGGGGAGAAAAAGGCTACCGAACCGACGGAAATTGACGACCTCTCCCGTTCCGGCGGCCGACCGTGCACGACCTGTCCGCCTCGCGGCCGTCTGCCTGCCCGCCCCACTTGCCGACCTTGCCGCCGCTCCGTTCCTCTGCTACCACTACCGCCATCCCAACCGGCTCGCGCGCCACCGCCACCTCCGCCCGCGCCCACCTTGCTGCCGCGGCCATCCCTGTCCCGCTCCCGCGCCTGCCTCGAGGACCCGACGGCTGCCCTCGATCTGACCCCTACCGGGGCGCAGGGCGGGATGGACAAGGGAAAGTCGGTGGTGGCCGAGCTGGCGGCGTCGTTCAGCGATGTCCGTGTCGCGCCGCGCCAGAACCCCAAGCCCAAGGGCTTCCTGCCGTCGCCCTCCTTCTGTAAGCTCCTTGCTCTTGTGGGTGACTAACTAATACCTATCTATTGGTTGACAACTGAGATGTAGAGAAAACCTAAGAGGATTCAGCTGGCTGTGTATTGATTATTATGGCTGCTTAGAGTTTCCGTGACTGGCGTTGTTGTCTGCCTCTGACTAGTGCAGAAACACGGAGGGTAGACAGGCTAGATTCTCTCTTTTCTGCTCTGTCTTTTCTATTCCATAACTCATGTATTTCCGTTAATCTGATTAATGGAAATGGGGGTATCGTCCTCTTATGGAAAAAAAGAGTTTCCGTGACCATGATTGATTTCGTGTGCTGTTGTCTGCTGCAAAAGGAAAGATGTACATATACAATTAACAATTTTTAGGATGATAAAAGCAGTGGTGGGTTTGATTGATTCACTTTAGTTTGTAATGTTAGTGTCGTGTGCTTCGCTTTGATCGTGCTATTAATTAATGGCCAACTGACAAGAAGATGATGACATATGAAAGTTGTTTTGTGTTGAACAGAAATTGAAACCTTTTATCACTAGATTGGAATAAATGAATGAATGATGCATTGTGTTAATAAACTCATCATCGTCGAGATTACTTTATCAATTATTGTGCAGACCAGAGTAAATTCAACCTTACTTCATTTGTGTTTCCAATTGTCCTTGTAATTGCATATGCAGAACTATCTCCAAATATTGACTTCAAAGTTGTGCTTCAGATTCTTTCTCGAAGAAGGCTAAACCTCGGAAATTGGTCAGCTTGTGCCTTGGCACCCTTGGTCAGCATCTTGAAGATATCGTCGCTGATATTTCAGAATTTGCTGCCTTATTTCCACCCCACATAAAGGTATCTTTATGCATCTGTGTCTTTTGTTTGGTTATCAATTTATGCATCATTTCGTCACTGCCAGAATAAAATGTGCATATATTATGCAAGGTTTTTGATTGTTAGATAGAGTTCACTTTTTAGGTTGTTGGCCTAGTTCATTGCCGTGGTGGTGTTCATGTTCTTGTAGTTACTTCTAAGTTCATCAGAGCCCCCCAAAACTGCAACTCTTCACTAGAAAACAGCAAAGCTTTAGCTAAGCTCAGAGATTCATGTCAATATGAGTGTTGCACATTATATGCTATTTCCAAATTGTAACACAAATTCAACACCAAGCAAACAAAAAATGTAGATGGTCACTTCTTTCGGATTACTGCCCTCTATATTCGTACTGTGAAGCACAAGTTACAACTAACTCACAAGTCAACTGGAAAAAAGGAGACCATTTTGTAAACATATTAATCAGTGTTGGCAGCCATCAGATGAACAAGGACTGGCCAGGGCATTGACTACTGCTTTGCCCTTGTGCCACTTGAGAGTCATGGTCCTGTTGTTTTTTCTTGTAATAGGGTGTTTTGATTGAACCTCTAGGTGGCATGGTGTGTGGTTGTATGGATTCTTAACCTTTTCTTTTCTTCTTAACATATAATGATATGTGGCTTTCCTGCATGTTCGAGAAAAAAATAACATTTACCTCAGAAAAACATAGGAATGGTTAATATGATCAGTAGGAAGGAAGGAACTAAAAACAAAAGGTTGATGTGTAGCCTTCTTGACTTCTTGTTGCAACTTGTTGTTAGCAAGTTGACTCAAGCTTTGCATCAGGATTTTTAAGGTTTTGATGTGACCAGGTCCAGTAGTTTCAAAACAATGGTTGTTGATTTCTATGTTCTCACGGCGGCTAGGCGTCTGAAAAATTCGGCCAGCGCCTGGACGCCTAGGCGCCCGCCTTGGACGCCTAGGCGCCCGCCTTGCCCGCCTAGGTGGCCATTTTGCAAGGCGCTGCCCCATCGCCTGGACGCCTAGGCGACGCCTTGAAAATAGGGGTTGATTTAGTTCATATATACTGACATCTGATGTCTACACGTACTTATGCTGTTATGCATGTTATTATGAGTTAATGACAATTGTGTTTTATTTATTATATATATGGTACAGTTGGCAATTATGTCTATTGCAAGGAGAAGAAGGCTTCTGAATGATGAAGTTTTGACTTCTCTTGCTGAAAGCTCCTGGGAAATCCTTGATATATCTGGATCCGATGTTACTGATGCTGGATTGGCTACAGTTGCAAATGTTTGTAGTAATTTACGGGCAGTTGATATTAGGTAAGGCTTTATGCTTTGTCATTTTTTACTTGCTAAATGTTCAACTAAATTTGCATCTTACTTATGGCATCTTTCTCACGCAGTCGCTGTGATAGAATTACTACTGCTGGTGTGTCTGAGATTGTATGCCACTGCCCATCCTTGGAGATATTGAGATGTGGGTATGACTTCCAACAAATTGCATGCATAACCTTAGGGTCAATCAATCTCAATGAACTTTCATGTCTTTACCTTCAATTTCTTTTTGATAAGTTAAGTCTATAAATGTCTTGGTGTTATCCATACCTGTTATTTATGGCATCTTTCATTCTCATGCATCCTTGATTTATTATATGTTATGGCAGGACCTGTGCTTGCTATTTGCTCAAACCCAACATATGAATGCATGGGACTGAAAAGAGAAAATTATGTAATTCTTCACAGTTAACTAACAATAGGGTATTTCTTTTATCAACTTATATGTGATGTTATTTTATATGAATCATCATTATTTATTGCTAAAAATAAATTTATATTTGATCATGTGTGCACAAGTCTACGTGAGTTGACATTCCAGCTTATGCTAGTGAATAGCCACTAGCCTTGTGTGCGAATTTTCTTTGCTTTTTTGTTTTCCCTTTCCCATGAGGCAAATATAACCTTTCATTTTTGAATTGTTGACTATGTCTTGTATCCTGCTTCCCGCATAGCAGGATACTAAAAATAGCTTGAATCCTATGATTGCAGAGGCTGTCCAAGAAGTGAAGTAACGGCACGGAGATGCTTGAATCTCTTGAAACCAAAATTGAATACTCTTGAAGAGGACTCTTGGGAGGAACTTGATACACTAGATATAGGAGGTGGTGCAGAGTCTTTAAGATGGCTTGTTTGGGTATGCATGCAAGTTCACTTCTTCTCTAGCTATGATTTATGGTGTGTTAACAATTCACCAAATACTTATCTTGTGTTCAATTAATATTTTCCCTGTTTGCAGCCAAAGATAGATGAGAACTCAAAGGAGACTCTAGCTGCCGAATGCCCTCGTGTGACTGTCAACCCACAGCCATCACTGTTCAACCTCTCGGGATCCAAAGTCCCAGTGGAAGCATTGGCAAGCGTACCACTGGACCATTCTGTAGTTGAGGATATTGATCCCAAAACATGGGCTGTTTCTGCTGCTCCTCGAAGACCTGTTGCTCCACCGAATCCAAATGCTCCGCCTGAAATACCGATAGCGGAAAGGTTCAGGCTGGCCTATGTGGAGAGGGAAGCAAGGCTGGCACCCAAGAGGGCCAAGCGGGAAAGGCAGCAGCGGCGCCGCGCTGAAAGGGACTACATGATGAATGACATAGACGCGAGGTCGATCGCACTTGCTGCTCAAGCAAGCAGAAACCTGCGCAAGAGCTGATACCAAACTTTGCTTTGCTTCTTGTTTATGTTGTTTGTTGTATGTTGTATGTATCATATCTGTGGAGAAGGGAGACATGAGGCGAGAAATGTCGTTCAATCTTTCAAGGCAAAGGCCAAATATAGCATATATGAACACAGTTTTGTATTGGGCAGTAGCAGTGTCGTTTACACTATCATGTTCATGTACCAGTACGAAAAATCTAAATGTGAATGCACAGGTGAAAGGAAAGCGTGCCTTGATCAAATCATGAGTTGATTGCCATTTTCTGATCCTGTTTGTCTGTGTTTCATTGAATCTGGATGACATGATTCATGTCAACTAAGCTTGCAGGCATGTTTGGTAGAGCTTCTGCTCTAAATTTTGTGTGGAAGTTGGTTCTCTCAGATATGTGATCTCTGAAGAAAATTGTTTCTCTACAATTGATCAGAAGAAAATCTTTCATCATCTCTCAATCCTCTGGCTCATTTCAGAGAACCACTCTGCTAAATAGACCCAGAATGATTAGATTCGTGCAAACTACTGGACGCAGTCCTTCGGCTCTTCCTTCGGCTCATTTCAAAGAATCATTTCTCCGTACGAGCTCATCTCAAAGAATTATTTCTCACTACTAGGGGCTTTGCTAAATAGACCGTGAATGACTGAGATTCGTGCAAACTGCGTACACAATTTTGTTGAAAACTGAATTCACGTGTGAATCAAATCAAATCAAATCAACCCACAAACAATCTGTACACACTGAGGTCAACAAGAACTGCCGTACGCAATTTTGTTGAAATCTGAATTCGCGTGTGAATCAAATCAACCCACTGAAAAACCTGTACGCACTGAGATCAAAACTGCCGTAAGCATTTTTGTTGAAATCTGAACTTGCCTGTGAAGCAAATCGAATCAACGCACATACAGAATCTGTAGGCACTGGGATCAACAGCTCTTAGATTTATATCAACAACTCTTAGATTTATACCAACTCCAGATCCATACAAGGAGAAACAAACATAAACCGATCCATCTGTACATTATCTCAATACATCTATACCATATATATCTAACTCAAGTAATTAATGACTAGAGAAGACTAGAGACAAGCGACGAGAACAGCCGAGCCGACAAAGCTACCACCGCCGCCGCTCAGTGCGCGGCGACCACGACGTCCGGCGCCGCCGCCGCCGCCGGCGGCGGGAACGCGCCCACGAGCGCCTCCGTGGCCTCCGGCGGCGGGGGCAGGAACGCGACGGCGCGGGCGGCCGCGAGCTTCTTCCGCATCGGGTACCGCATCGTCCCCCTCGCGGCGGGCCCGAGGAAGCACGGCACGCCGTCCCAGTTGGCGGCGGGCGGCGCGGGCGAGCGGGGAGGAGGCGAGGAGAAGGTGGAGGGCGGCGGGAGCGGGGGCCGCGCGCGCGCGGCGCAGCGGAGGGAGCGCGCCAGGACCCGGGTGTCGCGGAGCCGCGCGAGCGCGCCCGGGATGAGGAACCGGTGCGGGGTGGGGAGCCTCGGGAGGCGGCGGTCCATGGCCATGGATGGGTGGCGGGCGTCGGCGGAGACCAGAGGAGCGGATCCAGAGGAGGAAGGGGGAGGCGGGAGCGGGAGGGAGGCTGGAATTCTGCGCCGGTTTGGCGGAACGGGAGGTGGGTTTGGATTTTATGACGATGAGATGATGGCGTGGGTGGAGTGGAGGGAAACGATCAAGCGAAAACGTGGCGGGGCGGGAAGCCGGGAAGGAAGGCCGTTGGGGACTTTTTTTCGGAGGGTGATTTCGAAAACGGGAGGGAGGCGTGGGCGGGGTTGGTTAGGCGCCACTTGACCCGTTGACCGGAGACGGGAGTGGTGGAAGTGGAGTACTAGTGGAGAGTGGGTTCGAGATCGAGTTTGGGCTACCGTGGAATGTGCAACTGTGTTTTCCTTATGCGAAAAAAAAACTGTGTTTTCCCTTCTCAAAATGTTGTGTTGTTGTTGGCCTATTTTAAGAGCTTAGTATTTTTAGTAATAAGACTTTATGTCCCATCAACAAATATATAAGATTATCTAAAGAGTAGAGGTACATATCTTTTTTGGTGTGTGCTACTCTTTTCATGATAAGTGAGGACTGTATTGTTTATAGGAGGGAGTGCCTCCATCGATCCTTCTCTTGGTGCCGACTAATCATATATGGATCTTAGTCAAACTGCAGCTACATCAGAAATACTCTTCAACTCACTACGCTGGTCTGTGCATACATAGTCAAATTAAATACTACATTGCAATTCTCACAACGATTACAACCAAAAAAGGAGATTATTATAATGTTTTAAATATAAGGCAGGACACTTGATGATTTTGACACTAGCACCTGTTGTAAGGTGGATTGTTTTAAATCTGTTGCCCTGTCATCCTAGGTAGCCACAAGGACAATAGAAGCAATGAGCTGCACATGTAAACAACATTAATTGGCAAGTGGTATCCACAATCAAGTTCAGCAAAATGTATAGCCATTGCTAATTATCGAACATACTGTAGTTTTGCTTCTCAGCCACATAAGTTCAGCCTTGATAACATAATAATTATACTACTGCACAATCATTATTATGTAAGGGGGTGTTTGGTTGCCAGCCAAACTTAAGGCTGCTACAACTACAACTTCTGAGGTTGTTGCTTGGTTCATTAATAAACGGAGGCTCGTCACAGCTCTTTCTACTGTTTGAAGCCGGAAATCACGCCACACCTTCGGCGACCGATTTCGCCGCCGCACCTTCGGCGTCGCCACGGATTCGGCGTGGCGAAGTAGGGCCGAGAACCAAACAGCCCCTAAATACAAAATACAGATGTCATCTTATGTTATAATACCAAAGTCTCAAGAATCCAGACTCTAGAGTGTGTCCCAAAATGGCAACAACAGAATGGCTGGGTGCTATTTGCATTAACACCACCAAAATATTAAGTCCAGCCACACAAATGCAGATGGAAGACAACGAATAAATCACAGTGGATTTGAAACCGAAGGAAGATTTAGGCATACCTACTAGACCATTTCACTTCTCAGCCATATCAAGGCACATTCCGGATCATCATCGCACGCATTGAGCAAAGTATCCCTAATAACATCAAATCAGTCATATTCACTTAACAGTGCCATTATTCAGCTGATTGATTTAAAAGTGCCCTTGCAACTGATTGACTTAAAAAGTACCCTTGTTCAGCTGATTGGATTAGAAGTGCCCTTGTTCAGCTAGTTGTCCATAATGTTCAGTGTTCAGTTGTGTGACTTATGCCTGGAACAAAATAACTCTTTGTAGTTTTGTGGCATCATGGAATCTGATAGCTCATATTGTTTATAAGCTTGTTAACTCAAGTGCCCTTGTAGATCTCATTGACTTAAAAGTGTAAGCATGGCCAAATGAATGAAAAAGATCTAAGTAAACAGAGCATTAGCTCACTCATTCATAAACATAGGCATCATACGAGGTTATGAGTATGCACAAAGCAAATCCAAAGGATGAAGTCCTAAGCCTTTTAGGTTCACCCTTGCCAAGTTTCCAGCAGCAGAGTAGCAAACGCCAATGATTTCACGATAAAAGAAAAAGAACAAGAAAACAGAGTGCACAGTTCATTATCATAACTAGACATCCGAGGAGGTGATGAACATGTGGAATCCACTTAAGAACTGAGCACCAACCGTGCCTAAATCACATACTTGTGCAGACAGCTAACCAAGCGCAAATCATAAGGAACTGAAGCTACTTGAGTTTGCTACAATTTATGATCCACAAGTTAAACAAATAACATGCTCGTCCAGTTTGTGCATCCAACAGAACGCAAATCAATCAGAAGTGCCGCAATATAATACATGCAAATTTAGCTTTTCACTCACAATCAAATTTACATCAGGATGCATGCTCCTGGCCCCAGCCGTTCAAGAGTCACTAAATCAAACGTTAGAACGCCCAGTTCAGTAGCTCGCCGATCTTGGTAGCCCATGTGGGCGGGTGCTATTCGCACAGGCCGGGGACACACGCCACAGCACCTCTGCGGGAGTAGTACACTACAGTCTGATCTTTAAAAAAAAAAAAAGTTGAAAGAAAGGCCGCGGGGTGCGACTCTAGAGCGAAACATAAACAAGGTGCTGTACAGACACGAACAGATTAAACATACCCAGAAATGCAGACAGCCAAGCACGAACGTCTAGCGGCGATTATATGACTAGCCTTCGAATAGTTCTGCCAAGAACTGCTTCATTTCTTTAGGCGTGTGTATTCCGGACTTCTCTGAACCCGGGTGATTATGTAAGTAACTGGTGTAAGCTTGAATAACTTGGTTTGAGATGCTCTCCTGTAGCCTTTTCCTCAGCTGAGGATTTGGGACTTTCCAAAGCCTTTGAGTATCGTATGTTCTCTTGAACTCTGAGTTGAACTTGTTAAGGGAAGAATACCTGACACTGCCAGTACCGTAAGGCCAGCAATCCCTTGGGACTGATAGATAAGACGTAAGTGGTAACCAAGAAGTGTCCAGATACGCCTTTATATAGCTCTCAGTTTTCTGCTTGCGTACCGAAACAGAGGGCTCCAAAACTGTGGTATCTCTCATCAAAAACCTCTTTGTTTTGTAGAACGAATTCATGGCTTCAACACGTTCTAGCATGTAATGTGAGTTGTTGAGCAAGAACATGTACCTCAAGTTGCGATCCGAGTAGGTTCTTGATTTCTCCTCTATCGAGTCCTCCAGACAAGAGATTAGCTCCACAATATGGTAACTCAAAGTGGTAATACCCCCGTAGTCGAACATGCAGCCCCCGTCATCGTCATCCTCCTCGTCCTGGTGCGGGAAGATGTTGAGGGATCCGTAATTGTGGAAGAGCAGCGTAATATCATCCATGGCGCAGCGAACTGTCTCCAGGACATCGCACTCCGGCGAGGTGGAGACGTGAGCCACGATGGAGGCCTTGGCGCCGGTCATCATGGCCCTCACGGCGTCGCTTAGCAGCCGGGACGTGCGCTCAATCTTTCCGGAGATGGAGTCCTTGCGCAACCCAGTGAACATTTGCAGCAGAAGCGGGGCGGAGTCAGAGACGGAGGCGTACGCATCGAGGGTCCGCAGCAGGTTATCCGGCGCCCTCTCCACTCCAGCAATGGCTTCAGCGAACGCGAGCATCCTGAGCACGCTCGCCTGGGCGAATCCTGCAAATTGTCCCTCCTCGTCCTGATCCGCGTCCTCTATGGTCTTGCAGAGGGAATAAGCCGTCATGGCTTTTCTGATGGATTCGGCGCTCAGCCTCCTTGCGCTGCCGCTCCAGCTCTCCGACGACAGGTAGTCATCACTAGCAGCAAGGACATTCTGAGGAGCTGGAGCAGAACGCGACCCCGTCTTCTCCACTGGGACGCCGCCGAACTTCTTCTGGTCTTGGAGATCCAACCACGTTATGTGGAACACCTTGACCATCACAGTCAGTGCCCGGCTCCACCTTTGCACCAAGCTGTCAAGCGCCGCCCGGTCCTGATCCAGTATCTTCGACTTCGATGAGTCAGTTTCGAGGTCGAGGACCCAGGCAACATCAAGATCTGCGAAGACTGTCTTCAGGGCAAGTTCAGCGCCGCCATCGCGCCGAGCCGCCACCCCACATAGGTCGTGGATGATAAGACTCCGTGTGTACCCATCGCGGAAAATCCGACCCGCGATGTCTTTGAGGCTGGAGGCGGCCTCCGCGCGACAGTCCTTGAAGCTTGCATCCGACGAGCAGGAGGAGGGCGCCTCGGAATCGCTACTGCTGCTACTGAAGTTGCCCTGCTGAAGAAAGATTACAGACTTCTTCAGGCATGGGAACAGGCGAACCTTCTGAATCGAGTTGCAATACCCGCCGGGGCGGAGGGAATTGCCGGGTGATGGGAGTGGTGAGCTTGTCATCTTAACCAGAAGAACTCGCGCTTGCTGAGAATTTGAGATTCCCTTTGCTGCCTGTCAGTCTATGGCCACCTGGGAGATGCGAAAGAGGGCAAGACCAAGATTCCTAGAAGTCGTCCACTTTTTCTCTTTTTTATTATATATAAATAAATATATAAGAAAACATGGTTCCTATCCTCTATATCCACGAGATAAGGCACACTCATGTCACGAGAACTGGCCAAATTACATCGCATTAATTATCGCGTGCAGGCGTTTTGCAATGTGGCAAGCAATTTAATGAAAAGAGAGGGTGCAAAACATAGAAATGACGACATCCAATCTAGACGTGAAGTTTACGCGTAAAATGTAATTATGGACGTGCCAATCAGACTAGCTCATCTTTAACCATATTTATAATAAATTCCATTATTATTTATGTCTTCAAATCAGTTATAAAAATATATTCTATAACTAGTCTAATGGTACTTATTTTGCCTTATAAGTGTAAGTATTTTTTCATATTATTTTAGTCAAAGTTAAAACAATTTAACTTCTCAAAATATGAGAATTGCATTCATTTGTAGACAGATTGGGTAGTAGTCATGCGGTCACTTTTTCTTGGTACGCTCAAGCTTCAAGTAGACTTTACGTGCTCTCTCTAAGATAGATAACATTTTAAATTTTTAGATATCATGTTTGACTATTTATCTTGTTCAGGTTTTTAGTCACTATTAAAATATTTCTAATGATAAAATAAGTTATAACAATAAATATTATTTATATAAAAATTTTAATAACAAGAAGAGTTAAATAAGATGTCTAAAATAAAAACGTTATGTATTTTAGGATAGAGACCGATAGTCTATCCTATAATAGATGACGTTTTAGAGCCTCTTCTTGACACTGATTAGAAGGCAAAAGATAGAGATATAGTATATATATTGGGAGAAGAGAAAGGTGTAGTGAGAGAAAAGAAAGGTGCATTGAGAAGTGGAAGTGTTAAATTTTTTAAGACAAAATTTGAAACTTATAAGATCAAATATTTTGGGACCAAGCAAATATACTCGGGATAATTTAAGCCAACATGCCCGCTTGCATGCTTCTGTCACCACGCTGTGCCAGACCAGCGGCGGCCGCGCGTGACGGTGGTTGTCAAATCCCTGTCGTGGATGACTGTGGAGAGAGCGATCACGAGTGCATTCTAGCACGCCAACTCCCTAGTTGGTCGCATGGGTTCTCCACTCGTGTTTTTTTTTCCAAGGTTAACGTCGTCGCTGGCAATTTCTTCGTCCCTGCTAGCTTAGAATTCAACCAATCTTATCTTACAGCTAGATTTTTTACACGGTATAAGAACACATGGAGTCTCTAGAGGAGATCACGTCGAAAAGAAGAAGAAGAAGAAGAAGCAGGAGGAGGAGGAGGAGAAGAGTCTCTATAGGAGGTATTACATACTCCCTTCGTTTCAAAATAGACGACGTTATGAGATGCGTCTTTAATCAAACTTTTTTCATTTTGACTTAATGTAGAAAATACGTGTAATATTTGTATCTCCAAATAAATTTGTTAAAAAAAAACTAGACTCAAAGATCTTTCCAATGATATTAATTATGTATTATAACTATTAATATTTTAAAATATAAAATTGCCGGCAGTCTAGAAATGTTGACTTCCGAGAAAGCGAGAATGGCATCTATTTTGAAACAGAGGGGTAACATAGGTAGCAACTATCCAAACCGGACACCATCACAACAAGGGACGAAGCAGGATTGTTGCTAGTGAGGCTGTACCCTTAAAAAAAAAAAAAATGGTGGTTTAAACTAAATTTCACCATATATGCAACCTCTTATAGCACAAAAGTTTATCCACCCACAAGACAACTACCTCCTTCTCTAACTTGTTTTAGTTTTGCCACTGATCATAACAATGGAATAAAAACGAAAGGAAATGTTGAAGGGATAAAACAACACCACCTTTACCGGTGCCCTACATGTGTGAGTTTACTCAAACTAAGACTAAGTATCCTTCTCCATCATCTCCAGCCATAGGTCTTTGTAGACCCGTATATGTGCACACTTGCTATTCCTCCTCCTGTGATAGAGCAAATAGACAGATTCAGAAAACATCGTATTTGGAGCAAGGGAGATATCAACAGGAAAGGCACTTGCCTAGTAGCCTGGGAGCCAATGTGCAGAAGCAAGGAAGAGGGAGGGGCTTGGCATTGTAAACATTCAGAACCGGAACTCAGCACTGCTCATGAAATTTCTTGACAAATTCTACAATCATGTTGATGTCCCATGGGTAAAACTGACCTGGAACAAACTTTACTGCAATGAAAATATCCCCCTCATACAAAGAATCCTTATGGATCCTTTTGGTGGAAAGATGTCATCAAGTTGTTCAGTAAATTCAGAGAGCTAGCTGTCAGTAATCCCAATAATGGTAATTCCACCTCCCTATGGTATGACAATTGGTCCGGGCCCATTGGAATTTAAATTTCCTAAACTTTTTTCCTTCTGCAGAAAAAAATTGGTCTATTAAGTTTTTCATTGAAAAAGAACCTAGCAGAAGCTTTTTTTCTCCCCCTCCCAGAAATGACTGCTGACCAGCTCTATAAAATAGATGCACTGCTCACTAAAAGAATTGGAGACTCTGATTTACCAGATATCTGGAATATGTGTGGGGTAAGGTTTTCTCCACCAAAAAGGCATACAAGCATCTGCATGGCTGAAAGGTCCTAGATGGCTGGGGGGGTTGAATAGCCTATAAAAATTTCTACAAAAGTCACTAAGCAAACTTGTTAGAAAAACAAATGGCGATATGCAAGTTTTGCTTAGCCTAGGGATTGTGTTGCAAGCCTCCTATCCAAACAAGTCTAGTAGGTGATCGCTAGTACACACAAAAGCTAGAGCTACCAACTAGTGATCAAGAGCTAGAGTTAGCAACAACTAACAAGGTACTACTACTCAACTAACAAGCCAAAGAACTAACAAGCTAACTAGGCAAGCTAAGAAGAGTAAGTAACCGAGGAGGAGGAGGTGATCTTTTATACTGACGTTGATGAGAAGATAACCAATCACCGGGAAAAGCCAATCAATCACAATTTGAATACCAATCAATAGGGAGACAAAGGTTGACACAATGATTTTTCTCCCGAGGTTCACTTGCGCACCGGCAAGCTACATCCCCATTGTGTCGACCAACACCTTGGTGGTTCCTCAGTTAGGCCCTCAAGCCAACGCCCCGCAAGGCATCGCAAGAACCCACACACAAGTGTGGTAACTCAATGACACGAGCAATCCACTAGAGTTGCCTTTGGCGCTCCGCCAAGGAAAGCACAAGAACCTCTCATAAATCAACCGGTGATGGCCGAGAACAATCTCCACTCTCGCCAATCCACCAACCAAACCTCCAAGAGTAATAAGAAATCCACCGGCTAATCTATCCACAAGTGCCACTAGATGCCCTCAAGCAATGCAATGCACTTCGGATCACTCAATCTCACTTCGAATCGTCGATCAAGCAAGAGAGATGAGTGGGAGGGGTTTGCTTTAACTTACAAGGATGTCAAGTATGTCAAAGTGCTAAGAGAGTTGCCATGGAACCGGCCAACTTCTATTTATAACACCCCTCAAGCAAATAGAGCCGTGCCAAAAAACCACGTTCGAAACTAGCCGTTACACCGAGCGTCGGACGCGTCCGTAGACCACCGTCGGACGCGCCACCTCAGCCTCGGACGCAGTCCAGAGAGCACTGCAAACGGCCCGACCTCCGGACCCATTAGGTGACACAACGTCGGACGCTACAGTCCAGCATCCGACGCGTTCACTGACCGCGCCCCTCGCCGACCCAACAACCGTCGGACGCTGACGTAACGCGTCCGATGCCTGACCGTCGGACGAGCAGACGCGCACGCCCACGCGCAGAGTAGCTACCACGCGTCAGACGCTAGTCCAACGTCCGACGTTGCTGCCTCTAGCGTCCGACGCGTGTTTTTCAGCGAAAAACACTCCGCCGACGTTGCCTCCTTTTCCACCTTTGCACAAACATGCTAACCAACAAGTGTACCATCTTATGCTCGAGAGTTATATGTTTTCACCAACAATTTGCATCCGGCGCAATAGAAAATAGGCATTTCATTTTCCCGAAAGCGCCGAATCCCGCCTCGCAAGCTTGGCGTGAGGGAGAGAGGGACCCAAACCCATCTCTACCCTGCAACCTCCACCACCTTTGCAAATGTGCTAACACCACCAAGTGTACATCACCATGTGCTTGTGTGTTAGCATTTTTACAATCATTTTCCAAAAGATTTTATCGTCACTAGGTTCGATATACAATGCAAAACATGACAACACCTAGTGGCACCCATGCATCGATCAACCGATAAGACTTTCCCTCTTAATAGTCCGGCTATCGATCCTAAACCACTCACCCTCTATGGTGTCTTGAGTGCAAAAACAAAATGGCCCTATTGCTTATACCTTTGCCTTGAGCCCATTTTGCCTTTCCAACTTCACCAAGTCCCGAGCCTCGATCATCTCTAGGATCTCCATCATCCATCCTCTATGATCACTTGCTCCTCACTTGGCTAAGACCACCTTTATCTAAATCATCCACTTAGATCACAAGGTTAGTCCTAGGGTTTCATCAATTAGCCAAAACCAAACTAAGGACTTTCAATGGCTCCATGGAAGCTTCACCTCTTTTCAAATGGGTATGGAAATGGAAACCTTGGAAAACACAAATTTTTTGCATGGTCAGCTTCTAAGAGACAGATTGAGCATAAGAAACATACTCAAAAGGAAAAACATGAATCTAAATGATCATTCCCGTGTTCTCTGTACAAATGGACTGAGGAAACCAAGCATTCATCTGTTCTTTGAATGCCCATTCAGTTTGGATTGCTGGAGCTATATCAATATTAATTGGGATACTAGTCTCCCCATTGGATATCTTGATCCAAGCTAGAACCAACTTCGGCAGCCACATCTTTAGAGAGTTTTTTCTCACAGCTTGTTGGACCATTTGGAAGGCAAGAAATGGAATCATCTTTTGATAATATAGCGGCCTCACTCAATGTTTGGGAAGTTACATTTAAAGAAGAACTTAGTCTGGTTTATATCAATGCTAAGAAGAGGATTGCTGACCCCTTAAAATTATGGTGCGATAATAGGCTTTAGATCCTTCCTTTATTTTTCTTTGGGCCTTGGAGGCTGTGGGGGTATAAACCCCATATACCCGCATAGACAGTCTCGGGGCTGCTCGGCAAGATGGCCCAGACCAGATGAAGTCTGGCCCATTGCCGACCAGGCTGGTGGGCTAGATGACAAGACGAAGCCGTGGTCCGCAACCGACCAGGAGGTGGATCGCGCACAAGGATACTTGGCTTGCAAGTAGACTTAGTCGGTTAGGTTAGCTTGAGTCCGCCTAGGACACGACGTAACGTAACCGACCTCTGAACATATAACCTTGGCTACTCGGCTATATAACGTGGCCAAGGACCCCCTAGAAGGATCAATCTATTCACCCGATAGGATTTGTTCTCTGGCATCCTAGGTCTAGAGAACTTAGACCCCCTTGTACTCAGGTACACGATAATACAGCATAACTCGAGAAGCAGAACGTAGGGTATTACGCTTCCGAGCGGCCCGAACCTGGATAAACCCTTGTCTTGGTTGTTCGTCTTGCTCCTCACATCCAGATCGCGGATCTTAACGAAGCCCTTGCCGAAACTCTACTACCGTGGGGCATCCCGTGGTAGACTGCCGGTTAGCCGTAATCGACAGTGGCGCGCCAGGCAGGGGGTGGCGTTTTTTGTCTCAAGGCGATCCAGATGGTTTCCTTCCCCGCTTCCATGAATTTCGAGGCCGACCTCACCGTCACCATCGGATCGGTTTCCTGGACCACCGGTGTGACGGCGTCCCTCGCGTTCACGGGAACAACCAGGCCGGTCCCAGCACCGCCTGCACCGCAGCCGGCTCCAGAGCCGTCTGCTGCACAAACGGTCACAGCACCGCTTTCCTCGTCACCGGTCCCAGCACCGGCGGCGCAAGACTCCGCACTACCTTCGGCAGCTGCAGGAGCGATGATACTTCAAGCATCTCGAGATCGGTTTCCCCGTTACCAGAGGAGGCCGATTGGCAACTCAGATCTGATCGAGCTGATTGATCGCCAAGGCCGAGGTCTGGTCGTGGTCCGTCAAGATCCAGATTTCTCTGACTTCACGCCTGTCAGGTCTCACCGGCGCCATCATGCCCGCCGGACACGTGGATCAGATCCTGATCTCCCAGCAGCTCGCGGTCCAGTCGCGCCCCCGAGCACCCACAGGACAACAGGCCCGATCAACGGTTCTCATCGGTTAGATCCCAACCTAAATCGTTCTCGGATGCTTGCCCGACAAGAAGGAGCGTCTGGTCGCTACAGCCGACCACCTCGCCCTGACTCGGCCCCTTACGGAGCACGGTTTCCACCTCTCCCAAGGATGAATGAGTTCATCGAGGAGGGACGGCGATACCGTTCTCGCCAACAACGACAACGACAAGAAGTCCAACCACTGCCCGCGGGACCATCGGCTCCGCCACGTGGCACCCAGGAGACTTTCCCCTTTGGGTTGGATGACGCGGCTGCGACATTCTCAAGAAGTGTTCAGCAGCATGACAATGGGCGTCTGGTCGTGAACTCTGTTCCCCAGGACCCAATGCACATGATCGGCATGGTGGAAATTCAGGAATTAAATTCCACGCCTCAGAACACCGAGCCAACCACTCCGACTGTATCTGATCTGCTCGCACAACTAGAGCATTCACCGGTTATATCCTTCGGATACACCGATTGCCTCCTTTCCGACGATGAAGAGGACGCAGATCATGATCTTACCAGTAAAACTGCTCCACCAGCTGCTGAGCACCAGACAAGCACCAACGACAATGTGCTCGATTTCCCTATATGTCCTCCGGGGTTTGATGGGACAATCTTCATGATTAGCAACAACGAGCCTCCCGTGCAGAACGAGACGGATGAACAGAGGTGACAGAGGGAAGCGCGCAATACAGATCGGGATCGGCGTTGTGCTGACGAACTCGCCCAAGCAGATCCAAACGCCGGAAGGGGCGAGTAGCGCCACGACGCCGACCATGGCACCGCGACCTGCGCAACGAGTTTGATGTGGTCGGCAACGCGCCCGTCCACAAGACTCCCACAGCCAACATCGCAGTGGCCATGGAGAAGTTAAAGCAGTTGCCTCCAAACACCCCTGGAGTGGACGAAATCCGCGAGTTCTTGGCTGTTGCTGAGGACCAGGTCAATGAGCTTCGCTCTATAGGTTCCATGGCCTCCTCATACCGCTCTCGTCGTCCTCGGTACAACCGCAACTGATGTGATCAGCGATCCGAGAGCGGAGGCGACAATTCTTCAAACAATGGGAGAGGCGTCCCCGCACGCGAACGCCTGCGCTACGAAGACGAAGAGTACTATGGGTACGACAACGACCTCGTCGAGTACCACAATGATGCTCCGAGACGTAATCGTCGTCGCCCCAATCGTCAGCACGAAAACCCCCAGGGTCAACGAGACGATGAAGTGATCCAACCCAGGCGCCGGGACCTCCGAGAACACATCGACGAGCGCTATTGCGCCCGCAGGAATCACGGTGGCATACCACCGTTCTCCGAGGAACTCAAGGCTGTCATATGGCCAAAGAACTTTCGTACCTCGGAAATCAAGACATACGATGGGAAGGCAGATCCCGAGCACTGGATCATGCTCTACGAGGTCGCCGTCCGAGCAGCCGGCGGCGACGAGTACGTCATGGCAAATTACCTCCCGGTGGTGCTAGGCAACACAGTTACTTCGTGGCTGCTCCGTCAGCGCGCTGGATCCATACATAGCTGGGCACAGCTTCGTCAAATGATCATCGACCATTTTAAACCCACCTGTGTCCAGCCCGGGACCAAATATGCTCTAAAGCAAATTCGGCTTCGTCCCAGAGAGTCTTTGCGGCAGTACATCCAGCGGTTCTCGGAGGCCTGGAACCGGGTGACTGACATCTCCCCAGAGATGGCTATTGAGGCGTTCACCAACAGTCTAGTCCAACCACGAGGCCATGACCTGCAGAAGGCACTGTTCCTTAGACAGCCAAAGACTATGGAGGACCTCTTCTCCATCGCACATGACTACGCGCTCGTAGACGATGGCTTGAATCAAGGAGGAGACGGCCCAGTGCACCGCAACTATCGCCGAGATGACGAATTTGATGAAGATAGCGAGGATGACTGACCACCGCGTCGGCAGGCGGATCGTCGCGGCAACCAACGCTTCAACCGTGGCCCCGGCCCTCGAGACGCCGAGCGCACGTTCAAACATCGTGGTCAAGATAACTACGGTGGAGGGAAACGTAACCGCAGCCGTAACGACGACTCCGTCAACGCGGTGAAAGGGTAGAAGCCGGTCCACGATGAAGTACTAGAGAAGATCCTTGCCCAGGACTGTCCTCGGCATCCTGGCAAAGGCCATACCATGGGTGAGTGCCGGGTCTTGACCGATGCACTTGTCAAGTCTACCTCAAACAAGAAGCCCCGGCCGAATCCCAAGGCCAAGAACAAGACCGCCGAGCAGCAAGAAGACGAAGAAGAGCCACATGATGTCAACCCGCGTCACGCATTCAGGGAACCTGTGAAGAATGTCACTGCTGTGATCTTCGGCGGCAAGGTGGGGTTAGAGAACACCCATGACAAGAAGCTCTTGACGCGAGCCATTGTGGCAATGCAAGATCCTGACGGCCTCATAGCTGACGTTAAGGTTCCAGCTTGGTCCGAGCAGCCCATATCGTTCAGCCGTAATGATATGTGGGCACGAATCCCGGATGCCGACCGCTTCCCACTGGTCCTTGACCCGGTGGTCGACGGCGTTCGTTTCGAAAAGGTGCTCGTCGACGGTGGCAGTGCCCTGAACATCCTGTTTTATCCAGCTTTCAAAGAGCTCGGCATCCCACCGAAAAAGCTGCAACCTTACGACACACCTTTCTGGGGCATCATGCCCGAAAAGCCATCTTACCCGCTTGGGCAGATTACCTTGGATGTCCAGTTTGGTACCAAGCAGCACTTCCGCATTGAGCACATTACCTTCATCGTGGCCGATTTCGAGGAGATTTACCACGCCATCCTTGGCCGACCAGGTATCGCCAAATTCATGGCGGTCCCTCACTATGGCTATTGGTCTTGAAGATGCCTACCGAGCAGGGAACCCTCTCTCTGCGTGGCAACGTGTTCATGGCTCGAGAGTGTGAAACCCAGGCCTACGCTGCTGCAGAATTCCAAGATCTATCACACGCCCTGGAGCACACCAGCTTGGATATCGCCGACATACCACCAGCAGAGCTTGAAGTACCTGTTGGATCTGGTCATCGCCCATCCAACAAAGTCAAGATGCATAAGGAAGTCCGGCTCTCCAATGACGACCCGTCCAAGATCGCAAAAATTGGGGCCGATCTTCCTCCCAAATAGGAAGACGCGCTCGTCCAATTCCTTCGGGATAACATCAGCGTGTTCACGTGGAAACCCTCCGACATGCCTGGTGTTCCCAGGGAAAAGGCCGAGCACTACCTCGACGTCAAGACGACTGCCAAGCCAGTCAAGCAGAAGATGCGCCAGTTCACCCACGACCGCAAGGAGATCATTAGGATAGAAGTAGCTAAGCTCTTAGCAGCCGGCTTTATTAGAGAAGTGTATCACCCGGACTGGTTGGCCAATCCGGTTCTTGTTCAAAAGAAGAATAAAGAATGGAGGATGTGTGTTGATTATACGAGATCTCAACAAACACGCCCCAAGCGGGCCTTTAATCTCCCTCGCATCGATGAGGTTGTAGATTCTAGAGCGGGATGCGAGTTGCTCTCGTTTCTTGATTGCTACTCCGGCTATCATCAAATAGCCCTTAAAAAGGAGGATCAAGATAAAACCGCCTTTATCACCCCTTTCGGTGCTTTTTGCTACACGACCATGGCATTCGGTCTCAAAAACACCGGGGCAACCTACCAACGGGCCATCCAGTCCTGCCTTGAGCAAGAAATTGCCGATGACCTTGTCGAGGCTTATGTAGACGACGTGGTGATAAAATCATGGCAAGCAGATACCTTGATCGCAAATCTTCAACGCACCTTCGATAAACTCAACGAGTTTCAATGGAAACTTAACCCCAACAAGTGTGTTTTTAGCGTCCCTTCCGGGATCCTGCTCGGCCATCTAGTCAGCCAGGAGGGCATCAAGCCAAATCCCAAGAAGGTTGCTGACGCCTTAAATCTACGACCACCCCGGTGCGTCAAAGACATCCAAAAACTCATAGGGTGAATGGCCGCGCTAAGCAGATACATCTCTCGCATGGGCGAAAAAGGCCTCCCCTTCTTCAAATTACTAAAAGCAAAGTACAAATTTGAATGGACAGAGGAGGTTGATAAAGCTTTCAAACAGCTTAAAGCATACCTCGCATCCCCTTCACTCCTAACCGTTCCAAAGCCGGATGAGGAGCTGCTCCTATACATTGCTGCTACGACCAACGTGGTCAGCACTGTGCTAGTAGTCGAGCGCAAAGAAGAGGGACACGTCTACGGAGTCCAACGCCCTATTTACTACATCAACGAAGTACTTACCGAATCAAAACAGCGGTATAACCAAGTACAGAAGCTCCTGTACGCATTGCTGATCACCAAGCGCAAGCTTCTCCACTATTTTCAAGCGTTCAAAATTACCGTGGTCTCTGACGTACCACTAGGCGATATCCTTCGCAATAGAGACGCCAGTGGACGCATCGTGAAATATGCACTGGAATTGTCGGAGTTCACAATACAGTTTCGCAGTCGACGAACCGTGAAGTCACAGGCCTTGCCTGATTTCATTGTGGAGTGGTCGAACATCAGTCTACCCTTAGCAGACTCAGCTGCCGAGTACTGGCAAATGTACTTCGACGGCTCATTGAATATCGATGGCGCCGGGGCTGGAGTATATTTTATTTCTCCATCCAAGGACACCATCAGATACGTTCTGCGTATTCACTTCAGGGCATCCAACAACGTAGCAGAGTATGAAGCTGCTCTGCACGGTTTTCGTATCGCAGTCGAGCTAGGCATCAAGCGGCTCCTAGTATATGGGGACTCCACCTTGGTCATCAACCAGGTCAACAAAGAGTGGGACATAGTCCACGAAAAGATGGATGCTTACGTCACAGAAATACGCAAGCTGGAGAACAAGTTCTATGGTCTGGAGTTCATCCACGTGCCTCGTGCAAAGAATGTGGGTGCTGATGAGCTATCCAAGATCTCATAAAGCCTTTGATTCCCGATCAGGCTGGTCAGGCTCCCGAGCCCGACCCCGTGGCCAACTACTTGGGCGCACTGCTCAGTAACGGTGATCTCGAGGAGGAGCGAGGTTCCCTCAGCTAGCAGGAAGATGATGAAGGTACGGAGCCAGCCGAGCACGCAGCGCCTCCCTAGCCAGACTGGAGAGAGCCCTTTATCAAATACCTGAATGACCACCTTATTCCGGAGGACAAGATTGCAGCCCAGCAACTGGTCCGCAGAGCCAAGGCTTATGCAATAGTCAATGGCGAGTTGATGCGCAAGGGACCCAAGTCTGTCATTTATCAAAAATGCATCACCTAGAAAGAAGGCATAGAGCTCCTAAATGCCATCCACGCTGGTACTTGTGGTAACCATGCAGCATCCCGGACGCTGGTCGGCAAAGCTTACCGAGCAGGTTTCTACTGGCCTACAGCCGTCACTGACGCAGAGGATTATGTACGGCGATGTGTAAATTGCCAGATGTTTGCCAAGCAGATCCATGTTCCAGCACATGACTTGCAAACTATTCCAGTCGTTTGGCCCTTCTCATGCTGGGGACTTGATATGATTGGTCCTTTCAAAAAGGCACCAGGTGGTTATACATCAGTCTATGTGCTCATTGATAAGTTTTCCAAGTGGATCGAGTACAAGGCAGTCAAACAAGCCACAACTGAGAAGGCAGTGCAATTTCTTGATGAGGTCATCCCCAGATTTGGTGTGCCGAACACCATAATCACCGATCTTGGGTCGCAATTTACCAGCGATGCGTTCTTCAACTTTTGCGATGACAGTTGCATCAAGGTCAAGTACGTATCCATCGCTCACCCACGAGCCAACGGTCAAGTGGAACGTGCCAATGGGATGATCCTCGGCGCGCTCAAAAAACATGTCTTCCAGGTTAACAAAGACTTAAAACCTGGTCGATGGCTCCAAGAATTGTCTGCCGTGGTCTGGGGACTCCGCACCCAGCCTAGCCGCAACACTGGAGTTTCACCATATTTTATGGTTTATGGCTCCGAGGCTGTCTTACCAGCTGAAATCGCTTTCAGATCACCACGAGTAACTTATCATGACGAGACAGTCTCTGATTCAGCCAGAGAAGTCGACATTATAGCTAAGGAAGAAGAGGTCCTGAATTCCTGTGCTTGGACCGACAAGTACTTAGCTGCGGTATGCCGTTACTATAACCGCAACGTCCGAGGACAATTGTTCATGATCGGTGATTTGGTGCTCCGTCGAATACAGAAGACTGATGGCCTCCACAAACTTTCACCAAGGTGGGAAGGACCGTTTAGGATAAAGGCTGTTACACGCCCAACATCCTACCTGTTGGAGACACTAGATGGCGTTGAAGAGCCAAACTCATGGCATATAGAGATGCTTATACGCTTCTACCCATAGATTCAAAGATATGTACCTAACCTTTGTATTATTTTTCTTTATTAATGCAGCCTTTTTGTGTCCCCTCTTTTCCTAGTTGCAATTTCTATTTTTCAAAATTGCACAACCTTATTTACATGCACCCTGCATACGTCACATCTAAACTTTGTATCTCGCTCGCCGAGAACGATTTGACAAAGCACTGCGTCTCGGTCCTCTGTCGACGTGCTACAGCCCCGCACTATACGGCACAAGGAGATCCGGCAGCTGCTCTCTAAAGGTACTTAGGATCGTACCTAGTGATCCTGGCGTACCGCGTTGTTCACTAAGTGCGTCCCTTTGTCACTGGACAGAGTTAATTGCTTCAAGAGTGGGGGCAAAACTTAGTTATCGACATACCTTTTTTAACAAAAGCTAACGTTATGCGTCAAAAATATGCATAATATAATACGTTTTCAAGCGGCAAAATGCTTATCACCCGCTTAAGCATGCCTATTTTTTGTCCGCATCTTAAACACGGCCTTAAAAGTTTGTTTTGAGCACCCCGTGCTCAGCATCACAGACATGTTTTAAATATACATTGTTTGAAACAAGGCCCCTACTGACCACCATCTCCCGCTGCAGGATCTTCAATGAGAATCATGTCTTCAACCAGAGCAGCAGCAGAGGAGCCTTGGAGTTCTTCAGCGGCGGCCTCGTCTAGTTCCGGCGCGATCCTACGGTGGCAAGATCCACCACCGGGAACCGCAAACGGACCACAGCAAGGGCAGTAGCCACTGCGTAGCATCCGGCACTGGTGACGAAGCCCTGCAGAGCAGGCCACAGCCTCTGACACTGGTCCGCTACGACCACAGCACTGCCCACCGGGTCCGTCGGGTGCGCTTCCTTAGGGAAGATGGCCCTCAGCACTGGCTTGATGTGCTTGGTCATCACATCAATCTTTCCCTGAAGAGCGGAGCATGTGTTCTTCAGCATCTGGAACTGGGCCATACGCCGGTCCCTCATCTCTACATAACCCAAACATATGGTGGTCAGCTTATACTACTTAGCCAGTATTCAGCAGACAACTAGCAAATTTCAACATTGCTAAAACTTACCGGTTAGCTCGGCAATTTGCACGCTGTCCGCCTCGGCCTGCTTGTGGGCAGTATCCAACTGCTCTGACAGAGCAGCCTTCTCCTGCGTCAGCGCAGCGACTCGGCTTTCCAGCCCTAAACAGAGACAGCGTATACATGTAATTCTTTGTACACAACATTGCCATGAGATCGAAGGTAGTCGGCAACTTATTCTGACTGTCAGCTTCCATCTCTTCCACCTGTTGCCGCAGCGCCAACATCTCTTCTTCCTGCTTCACCAGCCGGGCCTGGTAAACCAAGGCCTGCGATTCCAGGTTGGCCTTCTCCTCTTGGAGGACTTTGCACTCCTCGTCAATCGGCGCGAACCTGTCAATGGTCCGGCCGCGCTGGAAGTTGGTGGATTGTTGGGACTGTGTATAACAGGATTAACGCATAGCTATCAACAAAACTCTACAACCATATGGTTAGTTACGTACCTTGATCCGGTCAGCCAGTACGTCCATGGCATCCTTGATGCCCTCCTCAAGGGTGTTGTCGGGGATTTCTTCGTAGGTGGAGTAGTCCTCCCCCACCTTCCTCGTGATGAGGACACGCTGCTTGAAGAGGTCGGTGAGAGGCGCCCGCGGCTCTCGAAGGATTTCCTCTACTTCCACAGGCGGCGCTAGAACATTTGGAGCCACCGGCTGCGGCGCAGGGTGCGGGGGACGGTGAGGTGACTCCAGCCGAGGAGCCGGGATAACCCGTCCCTCCACCTGCTCGCCCGCCGGCCCTTCCTCAACTTGAGGGGCGGCGCTGGTGGCGTCTCCGTCCCCAACTCCAGGTTCCCCGCCCGGCGCTGGTACTAGAGTTGGCGGAGTCACCGCCGTTCCTATGGAGCTTTGAGCAGTGGCCGTGCCTGCACGACCGCGAGCAACAAACACATATCAAGGCTATTCAATGATTCAAGCAAACAAAGTAGCAACATATGTACACAAATGTACTTACCGGTGAAAACCTCCTCTGAACTGAGGACCTCCACCACTGCCTGAGGCCCCCCGGCCCCAGACCCACTAGCAGGCTTGGGGACTGGTCCGGGCAGTGCATGACGCGGGTGTGGGGACTGCCCAGCACCCTGCGTGGCTGACACCGGGACTGGTCTGGGCGCGTGACGCGGGTCCGGGGACTGCCCAGCACCCTGCGCAGCAGTAGGCGCCGGCACCTCCCGGGTGGCGGGTGTTGGGCCCGGCGCGGCTGTGGTCGGCGGTTCCCTCCTTGGCGACCTCCGGGGTCTCGGTTACGGCGGCCTGGACGAGCCACCATCGCCGCCGGCCCGGGCTTGGCGCTTTCGCTGGCGGTCAGCCAGCGTCGCGTAGTCCTCAGAGTCGGAGGACCCGGGACTATCCGGGGCGGCTGTCGATTACGGATAACGGGCAGTCCACCACGGGGTATCCCACGGCGGTGAGTTTCGGTAAGGGCGTGTTACGATCTACGATCTGGACGTTCGAGAAAACAAGACAAACCAAGGACAACGGGTTTACCCGGTTCGGCCACTCGGAAGCGTAATACCCTACGTCCCGCTTCTCGTGTTATGCTTGTATGATCAAGTGTCGGGTTACAATGAAGCGCTAAGCTCTCTAGGTTAGGTTGCCAGAGAATAGCCTGCGTTCTAGGGGGGTCCTTGGCCGCTTTATATAGCCGAACAGCCAAGGGTACACGGGATGTGGTCGGTTACATCAAGTCGTGCCCTAGGAGGACTCTATCTGATCTAACCGACTAAGTATGCTTGCGAGACAAGCATCCTTGTGCGCGATCCACCTCCTGGTCGGTTGCGGACCACGCCATCGTCTTGTAGTCCAGCCCACCAGCCTGGTCGGTAATGGGCCGGGTCTTTGTCTGGTCCGGGCCGTCTTGCCGAGCAGCCCTGGAACTGTCTATGGTGGTATACCGGATTTATACCCCCCACAGCTAGTCCCCGAGCACTATGTATCTTGAGGGAAGTCCGTCGTCTTGACCTGTGCTGAGCAGTGTAGATGCAGACCACATTGAGTGCTGGCGATGATGTGCCGAGCACGTAGTGCCGACCACCGTAGTGTCGACCACGTGCAGTACTGACCACACATAGTGCCAACCACGTTCGGTAGAAAGCGGGTTTCCCGAAGCGGGCCCGTGTCCGACCACCGCTATGTCAAGAAAGCCGTTGATCTTGTCGAAAGATGCATGGTGCTCAAAAAAAAAAAAGAATTTTTCTTTTTAATTGTCTCGAGACGTGGGCCCACGTTGACACATGACGTAAAAAAGTCGTGGCGGTGCGCAACGTAAGCCGGGTAGAGTAAAAATCAACCGAACTATATAGGAACAATAGGCCCTAAGTCACCGCGAGGTGACGTGGGCCCACGTAGTCCCCAAGTTCGATGGAAGATAGTATATGTTGCATTGAACTTTTTAAGAAAAAGTCCAAACCCGATACCTACGGCCTCTCGCTTAGGAAACAGAGCGGGAAAAAATTCCCGAGACCAAAGATATAGGCATGCATGGTAAAAAGGGCTAGCGAGGAACCGATCAAGGCGGTCCCCGGATAAAAAATGAGGCCCACGTGCGTTGCCAAGGGAACTGGGCCCGATTTAAAATTTACCAGGAATAGTAAAAAATCTGGCCGCCGCACGTGGATAGGTACGGCCCATGGGATCGCGGCCCACTAGGGTTAAAAATGGGGCGGTCCACATGAGTCAAAGGGGGTCCAACCCTGGAAGTCAATCTGTGGACGACCTCGTCTAGAAACTGGACAGCCTTCTCAGCTGTGGCTCGTTTGACTGGTTTGTATTCAATCCACTTGGAGAATTTGTCAATAAGCACGAAGACGTTTGTGTGGCCACCAGGAGCTGGTTTGAAAGGGCCGATCATGTCCAGTCCCCAGCATGAGAAGGGCCAAGCAGCCGGGATTGTTTGTAGATCATGTGCTGGGACATGAATCTGCTTGGCAAACATTTGGCAGTTTACGCACCGTCGTACGTAATCTTCGGCGTCGATACGGCGGTTGGCCGCAGAGAAACCTGCCGTGCCCGGTAGGCTTTGCCGACCAGCGTCCGGACGCCGCATGGTTACCACAAGTACCTTCGTGGATGGCTTTAAGAAGCTCGATCCCCGCCTCCCGAGTGATACACTTCGGGAAGATAATGGACTTGGGTGCCTTGCGCATCAACTCGCCATTGACCATAGCGTAGGCCTTGGCTGCGGACCGTTGTTGGGCGGCAAGTTTGTCCTCCGGGACAAGGTGGTCATTCAGGTATTTGATAAAGGGCTCTCTCCAGTCTTCCTGAGGAGGCGTCGCTTGGTCGGCTGACTCTGTACCTTTATCATCTGCCTGTCGGCTGAGGAGACCATCGTCGTCCTCAACGTTGTCGTTACTGAGCAGTGTGGTCGGGTAGCCGACCACCGAAGTAGGTTCTCAGTGTGTGTTCTACCCGATCGGGATCGAAGGTTTGATTAAGTCTTGAACAAAAACACCGGAGGTAACTTGGCACGGATGAGCCCGGCTTGGACAGCTCGTCGCTCCTACGTTCTTTTCGCGGCGGACGTGGATGAATTCCACCATAAAACTTGTTCTCAAGTTTGCGAATTTCGGCAACGTAGGCGTCCATCTTTTCGTGGACTGTATCCCAATCTTTGTTGACCTGCTTGACGACTAAAGCAGAGTCCCCATAGACCATGAGTCGCTTGATGCCAAGTTCAATGGCGATACGAAGGCCGTGTAAGGCTGCTTCGTACTCGGCTACGTTGTTGGATGCTTTGAAGTGGATACGCAAGACGTATTTTATCGTGTCCTTGGAAGGAGAGATAAAGTAGACACCGGCCCCAGCACCATCGATGTTTAAGGAGCCGTCAAAGTACATTGTCCAGTACTCGGCATTTGAATCGGCGAGGGGTAGGCTGATGTCCGTCCACTCCACGATGAAGTCGGGCAGGGCTTGGGACTTCACCGTCCGACGTGCGCGAAACTGGAGTGTGTACTCGGACAATTCTAGCGCGTATTTCACGATCCGGCCACTGGCGTCTCGGTTGCGGAGGATGTCGCCAAGTGGTACGTCGGTAACGACCGTGATTTTGAAAGCTTGAAAGTAGTGGAGCAGCTTGCGTTTGGTGATCAGGAGGGCATACAAGAGCTTTTGTACTTGATTGTACCGCTGCTTGGACTCGCTGAGCACTTCGCTTATGTAATATATGGGGCGCTGGACTCCATAGACGTGTCCTTCCTCCTCACGCTCGACTACTAACACAGTGCTAACCACGTTGGTTGTTGCAGCTATGTATAGGAGCAACTCCTCGTCCTGCTTAGGGACCGTCGGGGAGTGAAGGAGAGGTGAGGTAGGCTTTGAGCCGTTTAAAAGCCTGGTCGGCCTCCTCGGTCCATTCAAACTTTTCTTTGGCTTTGAGCAGGTTTGAAAAAGGGAGTCCTTTTCACCCATCCGAGAGATGTATCTCGCTCGTAGCGGCTAAGCACCCAGAGTTTTTGGATGTCCTTGACGCCTTAGGCGGTCGTAATTTCGGGACATCGGCTACTTTCTCGGGATTTGGCTTGATAGCCTCCCGGTGACCCGGTGGCCGAGAAGGATACCGATGGTACTCCAAAACACACTTGTTTGGGTTGAGTTTCCATTGAAACTCGTTGAGTTTGTTGAAGGTGCGCTCCAGATTTGTGATCAGGGCGTCCGCCGTTCTTGATTTTATCACCACGTCATCTACGTAGGCCTCAACAAGATCATCGGCGATCTCTTTCTCGAGGGCAGGACTGGATAGCCCGTTGGTACGTAGCTCCGGCGTTTTTGAGACCGAAAGCCATGGTCGTATAACAAAAAGCACCGAAGGGGGTGATGAAAGCGGTTTTTCTTGGTCCTCCTTTTTGAGGGCTATCTCGGTGATACCCGGAGTAACAAATCAAGAAACGAGAGCAACTCGCGGCCCGGCGGTAGAGTCTACGACCTCGTCGATCCGAGGGAGATTGAATGCCTGCTTGGGGCAATGTTTGTTGAGATCTGTATAATCAACGCACATCCTCCACTCTTTATTCTTCTTTTGAACAAGCACCGGATTGGCTAACCAATCCGGGTGGTACACTTCTTTGATAAAGCCAGCGGCTAAAAGCTTGGCTACTTCTATTCTAATAAGCTCCTTGCGGTCACGGGCGAACCGGCGCATCTTTTGTCTGACTGGCTTAGCAGTCGTCTTGACATCGAGGTAGTGCTCGGCCTTTTCCCTGGGAACACCAGGCATATCGGAGGGTTTCCATGCGAATATGCTGATGTTTTTCCGAAGGAATTGGACGAGCGCGTCTTCCTATTTAGGGTCAAGGTCGGCTCCGACTTTGGTGACTTTGGAAGGGTCCTCGTCGGAGAGGCGGACCGTCTTCACGCTCTTCACCTTGTTGGATGGGCGCCGACCAGATCCAATAGGTTGCTCGAGGTCTGCGGGCGGAACGTCGTCGACGCCCAAGCTGGTGTGCTGCAAAGCGTGTTGCCGGTCTTGGAATTCTGCCGCAGCGTAGGCGGCAGTCTCGCACTCTCGAGCCATGAAGACGTTGCCACGTAGGGAGAGTGTTCCCTGCTCGGTGGTAAGGATGAAAACGGTCGAAATCGGTCGAAAAACTCCTCTATTGTTTTCTACATTTATATTTAAATACGAACGCGAAAACGAAAACGGTATAGTCGGAAACGAAAACGAAAACGAACTTACGATATTTCGAAAACGAACCAATTCGAGCGGAATTATGTCGGAAACGGTCGGCGTACGAAAATTCAAAGATTTAAATACCAACCCACTTTAAAGATGTGCATAACCAAACTAACACGTGCATGATTTAGTTCAAGTGCACATAATACAATAAGGGTGGATGACGTAGTCGCCGACACACAAATACAAGTCTAGAACAAGGAATCAATAGGACATGAACATCTACAGTTCATCGGCATCCTCCACGATGTCATGATCATTTTCCATGTCATTTTCTTCCTCGTGGCTCCGCAATACGGAGTGGAGGACGGAGTCACTGACTCACGACCGTGCGGCGCCGCAATACGTGAGTGGAGGGAAGGCGATACGGGAGTGGTGGTGGGATACGGGAGTGGTGGTGTCTAGGGTTGTTATTGGCGCTCCTTATTGCATATAATTTGACCGCCAAAGTAATCCAAAATGACCAAATTCATGGTGCATCATAGCAAATATATTATTTATCTAACAAGCTCCACGAGTTTTGGTTTTCAAACTTGTTTTATAGGCAACATATTATTTCATGAAATAAAAGTATCTCAAACAATGAAATAGACTGCACCATTGCGAAGCTCTCATCGCATGATCAAAATGCATATATTATTTGCTATATTTGGAGCTATAAATAAAAAGATATGGGAATAGAAAATATATTTTTTTGTCCGTACCGAATTTCTACCGAATTTCGAATACGGTTACATACCGAATATAATGTAGAAAAGTAGAAATCGGTCGAAATAACTCCATACCGAATTCCGCACTGTTTTCGAATTTTTCTACCGAATTTCGTACCGTATTCGAATTATTCCGAGAAAAGTGAAAACGATCGGATCAAATGTAGAAAACGATGCGATTCGGTCGGGGATTTTCATTTCCGTTTTCATGCTTACTCGGTGGGCATCTTCAACACCAAGTAGCCATAGTGGGGGACAGCCATGAACTTGGCGATACCAGGGCGGCCCAAGATGGCGTGGTAGGTCCCTTCGAAGTCGGCCACAATGAAGGTGATGTGCTCGGTACGGAAGTGCTGCTTGGTCCCAAACTGCACGTCGAGGGTGATCTGCCCGAGCGGGTAAGAGGGCTTTCCAGGCATGATGCCCCAGAATGGTGTGTCGTACGGCTGTAATTGCTCCTGCGGTATGCCAAGTGCCTTGAAGGCTGGGTAGAATATGATGTTCAGAGCACTGCCGCCGTCGACCAACACCTTCTCGAAGCGGATGTTGGCTATCACTTGGATCGAGGACCGGTGGAAATCGTCCGGCATCCGGATGCGTGCCCACATATCTTTGCGGCCGAAAGATATGGGCTGCTCGGACCACGCTGGTAGCTTAACATCAGCAACGAGGCCATCGGGCTCTTGCATCGCGATGATGGCGCGAGTCAACAACTTTCTGTCGCGGCTTGTTTCGAGCCCGACTTTGCCGCCAAAGATCACGGCGGTGAAGTTCCGCTCGGGTTCCTTGAACGCGTGGCGAGGGTTGACATCTTGTGTCTCGTCCTCTTCTTCTTCTTCCGGCTTGTCGGCGGGCTTGCTTTTGGCCTTGGGGTTGGGTCGAGGCCTCTTAGAAGCGGACTTGATGAGAGCGTCCGTCAAAACTCGGCACTCGCCCATGGTGTGACCTTTGCCAGGATGCCGAGGACAGTCTCCCGGGCAAAGATTTTGTCGAGCACCTCATCCCCGATCAAGCCGCCCTTAACCGCGTTGATGGCGTTGTCATTGCGGTTTTCGGTTGCGCTTGCCGCCGCCGTAGTTGTCCCGGCCACGCCGCCCGGAGTTCGGTTCGTTGTCGCGTGGACCCGATCCGCGGATGAAACGCTGGTTGTTGCGGCGCTCCTCTTGTCGGCGCGGTGGTCGGTCGCACCGCTCGTCGTCGGAATTGTTCCGACGGTAATTGCGATCTCGACGGGCCATCGTCACCCCTGTTCGAGCCGTCGTCCGGGAGCGTGTAATCATGCGCGATGGCGAGTAACTCCTCCATGGTTTTTGGCTGTCTGAGGAGGAGAGCCTTTTGGAGGTCTCGGCCACGTGGTTGGAACAGGCCATCGATGAAAGCTTCAACAGCTGCCTCCTGAGAGATCTCTGGTACGCGATTCCACTGGTCCGAGAAGCGCCGAATGAACTGCCGTAAGGACTCCTTTGGACGAAGGCGAACTGCTTTAAGGCATACTTGGTCCCCGGTTGGACACAAGTAGACTTGAAGTGGTCGATGAAGACTTGGCGGAGCTGCGCCCAGCTGTGGATGGAACCGGGTTGTAGCCGGAGCAGCCAGGTGGTGACTGTATTGTTGAGCACAACGGGGAGGTAGTTTGCCATGACGTACTCGTCGCCCCCTGCTGCTCGGACGGCCACCTCATAGAGCATGATCCAGTGGGGCTGGATCTGCTTTGCCGTCGCACGCCCGGATCTCCGAGGTACGGAAATTTTAGGCCATATGATCGCCTTGAGCTCCTCGGAGAAGGGTGGGATGCCGCCAATGTTCCGGCGTGCTCGGAGGCGCTCATCTATCCGTTCTCCGAGGTCCCGACGCTCGGGTTGGATTACTTCGTCGTCTTGTCGGCCCCGGTAGCCTTGCTGGCGATTAGGGCGTCGTCGACTGTTCTGAGGACGTGCACGTCGTGGAGCTCTGCCGGGCTGCTCGACACGGTCGTCGTAGTCCCCTGCGTCTCCATAGGCATATCTGCCGTTGTGGGACGAATTGTTCCCTCCACTCTCAACTCGGGCCGCTCACGTCGATTCCGGTTCCGCGCGAGAACGGCGGGATCGGTAAGAGCCGGCCATGGAGCCCATGGAACGAAGATCGTTCACTTGGTCCTCGGCCGCCGAGGAATTCCTGGATCTCGTTGAGTCCAGGGGTCTCGGGGAAGCCGCTTCAATTTCTCCATTGCCACGAATGTTTGCCGTGGGGTTTCGTGGACCACTGGGTCGCCGCACCGTCGAACTCGGGGTTGAGGTTGCGACGCCGGGTCGGTCTGTGGTCCCGCGCTGCGCGTTGGGACGGCCCTCCTCGGCAATGCGTCGTCGGCGCGATCGTTGTTACGAGTTTCCTTGCCCGCCCCGGGCGTCCGTCTCGTTTGGAGCCGGGGCTCGTCATTGCGACCACCAAAATCGTTGGTCCGAAGCCGGCGGATACTTGGGGAAATCCAGCGGCTGTTTGGGGGTTTCCGTCCGGTGGTCGGGAGTGATCGCGTGTCCTCTGCGGTCGGATTGAGCTCCGTATCCATTGGATAATCTTCGTCCGAGGAGAGGTATTCGGTATAGCCGGGGAATATCGCGCGAGCGGATCGAGACTTGATCGGGAGTCCGGATTGGCGTCCCGAGACGCGCCCCCAAGCTCTCGGATCTCTACCATCCCGATTATGTGAGCGGGGCTTCTCGGGATGGTATCCTTGATACGGAGAGTGTCGAACTGTTGCTCGATGTCCCTTGCGTACGTTGACGCCGCGTTGTTCAATCCGAAGGATAGAACGGTTGGATCATGCGGCGGAGCACTTGGATCTGCCGCGAGTGGTTCGCTTGGCGGAGCACGACCTTCACGGTTTTGCTGAGCTGGTGCTCGACGGTTTTGTCGTGCTTCGATGAACTCGCTCAACCTAGGGAGAGGACGAGTGCCGGCTCTGTGCTGGATCTGCCCAATATGCGTCATACGGCGGTCCTGGCTGGGATCTAACCAACGGGGACTCCTAGCCGATCTGGGGCAATAGATCGAGCAACAAAGGACGGTTGTTGCCGACGAGATCGCGCCACCGCGACGAGCGTAACTTCGCCGACGTGGTTGGACGGGTGTGAAATCAGAAAAGTCTGGCCCTTGCGGATCAACTCCTGCGTGGCTTCAACTAGCTTCGTGATCTCGGCCAATCCGCGGCCCTGTTGATCAATGAGATCGATTAGATCTGAGTTGTCGATCGGCTTTCTTTTGTAGCAAGATAGCTGGTCGACAAGTGCTCGGAGATCTGTCGTATCCGCCGTTGCCGAGGGCAAGGGGGAATCCTGCGACCGGCGGCGAGGCGGTTGGCGCTGTGGCCTGGCGAGCGGATGGTGCTGGGACCATCTGCATGGTGGGCGGTGCTTGAGACCGTTTGCCCCGGTGTGCCGAGACCGGCTCGGACGCTCCGTGGAGGTGAGGGCGCCGTCATCTTGGTGGTCCAGGTGACCGACCCGAAGGTGAAGGCGTCGCGGCCTCGAGATCCATGGAAGCGGGGAAGGAAACCATCCGGATCGCCTTGAGATCGAAAACTCCACCCCCCTACCCGGCGCGCCACCGTCGATTACGGATAACCGGCGGTCCACCACGGGGTATCCCACGGCGGTGAGTTTCGGTAAGGGCGTGTTACGATCTACGATCTGGACGTTCGAGAAACAAGACAAACCAAGGACAACAGGTTTACCCAGGTTCAGGCCGCTCGGAAGCGTAATACCCTACGTCCTGCTTCTCGTGTTATGCTGTATGATCAAGTGTCGGGTTACAATGAAGCGCTAAGCTCTCTAGGTTAGGTTGCCAGAGAATAGCCTGCGTTCTAGGGGGTCCTTGGCCGCTTTATATAGCCGAACAGCCAAGGGTACACGGGATGTGGTCGGTTACATCAAGTCGTGCCCTAGGAGGACTCTATCTGATCTAACCGACTAAGTATGCTTGCGAGACAAGCATCCTTGTGCGCGATCCACCTCCTGGTCGGTTGCGGACCATGCCATCGTCTTGTAGTCCAGCCCACCAGCCTGGTCGGTAATGGGCCGGGTCTTTGTCTGGTCCGGGCCGTCTTGCCGAGCAGCCCTGGAACTGTCTATGGTGGTATACCGGATTTATACCCCCCACAGCGGCCCTCTTGCTGCCGTCCTCGCCTCCACCCTCACCACCGGTGTTCAGTTTACCTCCGGTGCCGAGGGTGGGCGGCTTCTTCCTTTTGGGAGTTGCGGCGGGCATCGGTTGTTTTCCCGCCGCATGTTCCTGCCCCCTGGTGGTTGCTCCCACCATGTCATCATCATCATCGTCATCAGGACTGAGGTCCTCGACCTCATCTTGGTCAGCGGCCCGTGGTGGACGACGCTGACCTCGCAGGGCCTCACCTTCAGGCCACTGCTCCACTGGGACTGCTGAAAAGAAAAGGTTGCTACGACCCTGAATACAAAATAAATTACAGTCAGATCATCCCAGCTAGATTCATTATGCAGTCAAACAGTTTATAAAATTGAACATGGCATGCAATTTACCTCTGGCGGTGGGTGACTAAGCTTGAATGGCAGTGCTCTATGTTCAGGAAAAGCAGTGCTCTCCCTGTACTTCTCAAACAGGACAGCCATCTTCTGGTGCACCCAATCACGGGAAGCCTTGTCGGCCGTGTCCTGAGCAGGATCCGTTACTCCGCTGTACAAGTACAGCAGGTTTGCTCGTTCCTTGCACGGTTGCACCCTTCGGGCCAACCATAGCGCCGCCACAAGTGCTCCGTTCACTGATTTATTATCAATCGGCTCCAGAAGGTCCTTCACCTGCCCCATATCATTGGGCGCCTCCGACCACCGGGAATTGGCTTCCGAGATCTGTTGACATCACAAGGCACCCGCCTCCCAACCACATCCTGGCTCATGTAGAACCAGCGCCTGTTCCATCCCTTGGAGGCGGACCCAAACTTACTACCCGGCCCGAGGCGGCTAGCCCGGTCCCGAAGCCGGATCTAACAACCCCGGCGACACTGACCCCCGCTCAACCCCTTCTTCCGAAGAACGAAGAAGTGGTGGAACAAATTAAAATGGGGATTCCCGAACATTTCACAAAATGCGATAAAAATCGCAATGTAAAAATTGAATTGGGGTCCAGGTTGCATATGAAAATCCCCCACCATATGCACAGATCCCGGAGGAATCCGTTTACCGGCTGCCCCAATCCACGAAGAACGAAGTCCTCGAACACGACGAACTCACCATCGTTCGGGCGTGGCTCGTCCTCGCCCCGCGGCTACCTCCAGACGCCTATCTCCGCCGGCAGGAGAAAACCCTCGGCGGCGAGGGCTTGAAGCGACTCCCGTGTCGATGTGGATTGCACCCATTGCGGCCCACGAGCCGGCATCTCCGCCCCCTTCGCCGCTTTCTTCGTCCCCTTCTTCACCATTGTCTCCTCGGAGCGGTGTGGAATCTAGCGGCGGCGATAACCCTAGATCTTGTGGAACAAGGCGCGCGGCGGCGGCCGGATCTGCAGCGGTGCTCTTCGCGGCGGCTGCTAGCAGCGGGTGGCACTGCGGTGGTTTGCGCAGTGGTGGATTGAGCGGCGGCGGTTTGCCTTCTTGCGCGGCGGCGGAAGGCGGAGCGCTCGAGCGAGTGGGTGGTTGCTGCGTTGAAGTGAATGAGACGCGGAACCGTCTCCCCTTGGCGGCGCCTGCTATTTATACCATTCGGATGACGTCTCCTTGACTTCTAGGGTTGGACCCCCTCTGACTCGTGTGAACGCACACTTTAACCCTAGTGGGCCACAAAATATTGGGCCATGCGCTCATTTTTCCCACGTGCAGCCGACGGTTATTTTATCCTTGCCCTGGATATTTTAATCGGCCCACTTGTTCGAGTTACCACACAACGGTGGTGGGCCGCGCTTTCTTCACCTGGGGATTGTATACCAGCTACCAGGAAGTCCTTTTTTCCACGACTTAATGAAGCAGTTCTGATCTGTTTCCTAAGCAAAAGGCCGTAGGTTCAGAATTTGTTTTGTTATTTTGTTGAATTTTTTTTAAAAGTTCAATATAATATATACTATCTTCCATCGAACTTGGGGACTACGTGGGCCCACGTCACCTTGCGGTGACTTGGGGCTTATTGCTTTGTCCTTAATTTCTGGATGATACTCTTACGGCTGGTTCATGTTGAACATTTCTAATGACAATTTCTGTCATGTGTCAACGTGGGCCCACGTCCCAGGACGTAAAAAGAAATTTTCTTTTTCTTTTGAGCATCATGCATCTTTCGACATATCAGCTACCTTGACGAAATCAGTAGTCAGGATACAGACTGCTCGGATAAAGGTGCTCTGCGCCGTGTGATCAGCACTACGTGGTCAGCATTGTTGCTGGTCAGCACTACGTGGTCAGCGTCTTCAATGGTCAGCACTACGTGGTCAGCAACTTCACTGGTTGGTACTACGTGGTCAGCCTCTTCGCTGGTTGGCGTTGCCTGGTCTGCATCTACACTGCTCGGTACAGATCAAAACGGCGACTTCCTCAAGATACATGGTGCTCGGGGACTAGCTGTGGGGGTATAAACCCCATATACCTGCATAGACAGTCTCGGGGCTGCTCGGCAAGATGGCCCAGACCAGATGAAGTCCGGCCCATTGCCGACCAGGCTAGTGGGCTGGATGACAAGACGAAGCCGTGGTCCGCAACCGACCAGGAGGTGGATCGCGCACAAGGATACTTGGCTTGCAAGTAGACTTAGTCGGTTAGGTTAGCTTGAGTCCGCCTAGGACACGACGTAACGTAACCGACCTCTGAACATGTAACCTTGGCTGCTCGGCTATATAACGTGGCTAAGGACACCCTAGAAGGATCAATCTATTCACCCGATAGGATTTGTTCTCTGGCATCCTAGGTCTAGAGAACTTAGACCCCCTTGTACCCAGGTACACGATAATACAGCATAACTCGAGAAGCAGGACGTAGGGTATTACGCTTCCGAGCGACCCGAACCTGGATAAACCCTTGTCTTGGTTGTTCGTCTTGCTCCTCACATCCAGATCGCGGATCTTAACGAAGCCCTTGCCGAAACTCTACTACCGTGGGGCATCCCGTGGTAGACTGCCGGTTAGCCGTAATCGACAGAGGCCTTGTATTTTCATGTATATAGGTAGGGGGCTTCTCTGCCGTTTCCTTAAAAAAAAGTAATAAGTAACCTAACATAATGTTTTTCCTCATGGTCTTCCCCTTTGACTGACTTGAAGCGCATCGGTCCTCCCTATCACACGGAGAGCCCCGGGTCAGTGGGAGGCAAAGGACTTTGGCTCTCCGAATTCTTCCCTCCTTGGCTGACCTACGAGGCTACGTCCATACAAGGAGTTGGATGCCACCATTGTGCTTATCGGCGCGCCAACATCGACCGGGGTCCGAGTAACCGAGCGTTCACTTGTGCTGCATTCCATTGGATATTACACATGTCTTCCCTTCGCCACTAACATGTCTCACTTCTGAAGGTGTTACTATTGTCAGGGGGAGATGGCAGCTCACTGTTCGCGGAACCTGGGACACCAGAGTGGCCAAGGCTATATTCGGAGGGTATCATCAGAATAAGGAGATCATATTTGTTGGACTTGCCACAGGAAAAGGAGACCAAGCCAGGGGCCTCACCAGAAAGCCAAGTCCACGCATCCAGTCAGTGGAAGCTTATCTAAATTAAAGTAAAGATTACGGACGGAATTCTTCCAAGGCTTCGTTCCCAAAGAAACGAACGGGGCCTAAAGAAGAATGGAAATTGCGACAAATAAGCACAATTTCTTTTAGCAAAGTCAGTAAAACCCGGCGCTGCATCGTTCAGACAAGAGACTCGAGTGGTTAGGCCTTAGGGCTTAGCTTACTGTTGCAAATGCCCTATTACAGTTTCCACCCTGCATGCAGCAAATGAGAAAAATCTTCAAGTAGCCTTCATAAAGCGAAGAATGCAAATATATAGTGTTCTTTTATCAGGTCAATTAATATATGTATGGCCATCCAAATTGTTAAAAGAATCAGTCAGCTCTACACCCCTTAAATCCTCGACTGCCACCAGCGGACACTGAGAAAAATCGCGGCCTGCTCTAGTGGTGTTGCCTAATTGTAAACCATTTAGCCACCTAGTTACAGGTCTAGATATGGATCAGACACAGACTCTTTGCACAATGTACAGATACACAACAGAGCACTTTGATTAGAAAGAAGCGGTCAGCGGTGCCTTTTCATCTTCTGAACACTTCTTATGAACCCCCCAGATGTTCTGCACAGAGTTGCAGATACCACTACATTTCCAATCGAATGAGGCAGCGCAGGTGTTCCCAGCCTGTGCTTTCCATTCGCAATCTGTGATCAAAATCGCCATGTGTGAAGATATTATTGTTTTTTCTTAGCAACTTTAGCTATAGCTTTTGAGAAGGTAATGTAAGCCCCCAAGTAAATTGGACAGTCAGTATGAACTCATTCTGGTTATAGAAAATAACAGGTGCTCACCAGGTGGAGTGCCGCAGCATAGTCTGCGGTCATCAATATGCTCAACATCTAACCCTATCAACCAAGCTCCCAAAGACACATCCTCGTTGATATACTTGTGCAAAACATGCCTGCAATAATCGAATTAGCAGAAACGATGTTAGTATGATTAAAACGAAATAGGATTGGAGTGGTGTTATACTGTCATATTCTGAGAAAAAAACTAGATAGGGTATATCTCACTTGTTTAGTGATATGTAGGCTGCCAAATCTTTTGAAATAGCGTATAGTTGACCGGTGGCATGCCGAAAATATTTGTTACCCACTTCCCCAAATTTCCAGTGCTCAGGTTCATAGTACCTCACATCCCTGGACAGCAGCAATTTCATTGTAACAACTGTAGTCTTAAATACTGACAAACTAAAGAGACTATTTTTCTTTACTTGTCAGAGAGGACAGGGCCAGACTTCATGCATCCAATATATACCCTGGGCTTTGAAATATGTTTGGATAAGATATTTCCAAGTGTTGCTGCAAATGTAAAATTGTCATTTTAGGAATATAATGTTGCTGAACATAAAAAGACTGGTGGGTGCATGAGCCTTCAATATGCTAACAATCAACGCCTGACAAACTTTTCCTTGTCCTTTGAAATTAACAGATTAGACAACAAACTTAGCTTCAGATCAGCAAACAAGTATTTAGCCTATTAAGGGAAATACTTTCCAGTAGCAAAAGGACAACAATAACAGGCACTGGATCAAAAATTTAATACCTATATTAACATGTACATCGTCATCAACCTTCACATAGAAGTTAGCATCCCATAAAGCAACAGCTGTTGCAAAGTATGTCCTGGTTTTCCCAGACAGTTCAAGGTATCCTTCAACATGATCCTACAATGCAAGTCCACATGACTAAAATTAGAGTGAGAAAAAGTATAGGAGGTAATAATGACCTCAAAACTACAGTCCATATGTGGATCTCGAAAGCAATGGGGGTAGCAAGTAACTATTAGTGAAAGTGAAACCTTACCAGCCTCATGAAGTCTCCATGTTTCTTATCCTCTGCTTGAATTGCTCTATCAACAATTCCACCTGAAATAGCACTGAAAGAGAGCATGGACGAGAATTACTTGCTTGTGCTAACAGTAAACTAAAAGGGAAAAAATAGTGAATAAAGAGAAACATGTCCAAGACTTTAGCCTAACAACAGGTAAACAGGACTTTCACCAACTTAGAGACTAATCTGTTACCAATCATGTTCCTTGTAGTATGTCACATTTTTCTGATATCTACAAACTTTATCATTGGCATACATTGATATGCTAGAAGCTTTATGGATCCAGATGTTAACAAAGCTAAGTCACATGGAATATAGGTAGAAAAAGATATTGCCATTCAAATAAATATTTTAAACAGTTAGTTGTATGGTACAATGAATATAACATTTCTTCATACTATAGTGGTATGTATCTAAGCATGATAGGGGTCTCTATCAAATATGCTGATGTGTGTGACAAAATTTTATATGCCAAAGCAAATACGTGTGACATGCATGCAATCAACAACCTATACTAGTTAATGGTGAAGATTAAACAAAATCTATAGATAGCAGAGAGAAGCTGCACACCTGTGACCAATTACAAAACGAATTATGATCCCCTTTTCTTCCTCCAACTTTTTCCCCATGTCCCCTGGTTTTAAGTATTACTTCAATGTCAATGGTTTATACCATCAAACAGCTTCAATAATAAATTATGCACTTTAATTGGAAATTCAGTATGAAAAAACCTTTAGGCATCCAGGTGTTGCGGATAGAATCCCTTCTCTTGCGACTGCTAAAAGCAGTGTTGATACCTATTACCATGAGGTACTTACGCCTACCGGAAGACTCAGAAGCCTTGTAGTCTTCTTGCACTGGAGATCCATTGAGAAAAGAATCTTGTAGAGTTCTTGCAGCAGATAGCTCTGTCTCCAAGTTCGCTATTGTCTTATCTAAAGTCCTGCAAGAGGCCAGTTCAAACCCGACCAGAAATAAATTTCCTTGAAGCTTCCATGAATCAAACCTAAGAGCCATAAGACATGTACAAATGTATGATCACCACGTACTGTGAATTATGGTGAGTATCTGAGATACGTAACATGTCATTGTAATCATGTTTTCGCTGAACCTGGTAACAAAAGGGCATAAAAGTCGCATCAAGATCAATGGGCCACATGATCGCAGGGTTTCAAATATTGATAGTTGGCAAGGAAGTAGATCACTTTGCTTACATTGCAGTCTCCACTATTGGACTCAGCTTCTTCCCCTCTTCTTAAATCTGGTACTTCTACCTCATCTGCTTCAGGCAAAGTCCACATTCTGGAGAAAACATTTGTCAAAACCACTATAGTACGAAATCTTAGCTCATCGAAGAATTCGCACGCTGCAGACCCGCAACCGGAGCGAAATCACTAGTGATCAGCTCAAAGCAAAAACGCAGCAGATGGCTCCATGCTGTAGTACGCATAAGTAATTTAGCACTGAACAATCCAATTGTGCAGGGTCATTAACAACCAGGGCTCAGCCCCCAATATGAACAATCGAATCGAGGCAGCATAAGAATCTTGACAAAGTCTGAACTCTTGAAGCCATTGGCAGCTTAGCACTCCCATCTCACAAATGCCCAAATTAGCAACAACACTCTCGCGCGGATTCAGGAACTGAAGTCCTGCTACAGTGCTACCCACCCACGACACACGAGTTGATTGTAGTGCTGTCCAAGTCCAAGCAACCTACATTCCTCCCTGCAGCCCCAAATCGCAGAACGCAGTTGACCAGAAAGGCAGGAACCCACGGATCATCCCCACATCCATCGCTCCTACCAAGGAGCGCTGAGGAGCCGGGAGCGTGCAGAACGAGGCACGAGTCACGAGAGGATGAAACTCGCAAAGTCAAGATCTCAAGCAGAGCGACGGATTGGTCGTGTACGTACATACATACCTGTCGGTGAAGAGCAGGCCGAGGCAGAAGCTCCCGACGCAGAGCAGGAGCACCCACCTCCTGGCCACGCCGCCCTCCGCGCCTCCTCCTCGCCTCCAGCCCATGTCCACCGCCGCACAGCCACCAGCCACCACCGCCTCTCAGGTCCCGCGGCAGCTGCAGCAGGACATGGACGCCCAGGCAAGGGAGGAGGAGACCGAGGCGCGAGGAGGAAGCCATGCCCTGCATGATTCTTTAATCCCGGAGGTCGGCCGGAGCGGACGCCGCCACGGTCCACGCGCCGTCCCTTCCCTCCCCCCATGAGGCGGGCCGTGGCGTGAGACCCATGTGCGCGCTGGCGGGAGGCGGCCGGCCACCGACAGTGCAGTGCGGAGCAGTGCAGTGCAGGGTGCACCGTACACTCGCTGCCGCGAGTAAATTAATGGGAGGCTCGCCCCGCCCCGTGCTGGCCGGCTGGCTGGACGTATCGGAAACGGAGGGAAGCGACAAGAAGCGAGCGTGGCATGGAATTTCGGCGGCGGCAGTGCGGTGGAGGACGTGTCGGATTCAGAGAAGAATCTAGACGGTGTAGGTGTGGTAGGCACTAGCCTAGGTACAGAATGGCAGGTGGACGGCGGCGCCGGTGCGGGTGTTGCTTCCCCCCCCGTGCCGTGCGCCGCCGAGCTCCGTAGTGTACTGGCGAGGGTGGCAGTGTAGCGCAGTGCAGTGGCGCACGGAGAGCAGGCGCGTGCCGGGAAGGGAAAAAAGAAACTGTGGAGAGCCCTGTGAACCGGGACAACGGCCGGCCGGACGGGGTCACCGCCACCGCCAGTGACGTGCCCTGCGCGACGAAAGAGAGCCCGGCCGGTCCGTGAGCGGTGTGCTGCGGCGGTCCCGCGTCCGTGTCCGTGTGCGCGTCGCCGCACCGCACGCAACGGGCGCGTTTCGTGTTGGTGGTCGTCGGCCGGTGACGTCACCTCCTTCCAAGTGGCTGGCTGGGTCTGGTGTGGCAACGGAAGTACTTGGCAGTTAAAATGATTTGGATGCTAAGTGCGTCACTAGTTCGCTTGCAATCTCTTCTTTCCAACCGTGACTATAGTTAAAACTAGGAGGATTCCCCACGTGTTGCAGCGGGCATGAAGAAGGAATAAAAAGTGAAATGCAACTTGTATGTTAAGATAAATTGATAGTGTCAAATGATAGGGGATTCCTGAGTAGGACACATTACATTAAAAGAAATAGATAGTGGGTTTGATAGTGGATGATGAGGTGGACGCTTTGCATGTCTAGCGAAATAGATAGTGGGGTTTGTTTATATAAGTTTCAACCGTGACTATAGTTAAAATGAAGAACTATAGAAGTATAGATAACGGAATTACTCCTCCACGCCTCCTATCGCGCCCCTGGATCTGCATGTCATTTTTCTTGATCGATGGTCAATCCTGGTAACCAAGTGCGGATCTAGAAACAAATAGTAGTAGAGACTTCTTCTCATCTTATAACTGTAGCCCTCTTTTTGTAGGCTCCACGTGACTACAAAATTACTGTATATAGAGATTTCGGATGGGCTCTAAGCTTGTGGCCTCCCAGCACCGTGCCGTCACATTTATAGGCCCAGTACGACACTCTAAGTGAAGTCTGAATCGAAATACCAAATATAGCAAAGATAATTTATATAGTGTAGGACAAATGCGATATATGAAGAATATTACCTTTTGAACTATTGGTTTTCATATCCTATCTAATCAATTACTCTATGTTTATTAAAGAGAATTCTGCTCTAATCCCGCCTCTATTTGAATCCTTGAGCTGATTATGAAGCTCAATCCATGGGCCACAAGCGAGCAAAGCAAATGCCGCTAGGTTCAGGCCGTGCGTTACAACGGAAGCTAAGAATTGTTTTCATGGCACCACTCAAACCAAACAATCAAAGGGCAACATGTAGCCTCCATGACCATTGATTGGAGAACAAGATGAATCTCAAATCATCATTTTTGAAAAAGTAAAACCTTCCATCTATAGCGAACTAAAAATTATGCATCTTGAAAGCCAAAAAATCTGATACAAATAGTCAAATACAGTCATGTTGCCAAACTGTCATGCAGTTTTCTTCTTTTGCATCGTGAGTGGACGGGGGAGGGAGGGGTGAAGCGATTAGCCGTAATCGTGATGACATTTGGATTCTTTTAGTAGTATATAAGATAACATCATTCGCTTAATGTTCTTTGAAATAAAATCTTCAATAATATGTTCATAATTAATCTTCTATATGCAATAGTAGCATTGGAAAAACAATCATGCCGCTTTATAAACCTAAGGATTTCAAGAGGACCCATATTTTCTTTTGGAACGAAATCATGAAGAAATCTTAACTCGTATATATAGTTCATCAACATCAATATCAGATTTCCCATCTCTTTTAAGGGCTGTTTCCTCTTAGGCTTTTGAAACCAGATTCAATGATTCATATTTTATAATTTGATTTGAAGAAGATATGGCTTCAAAAAACAAAAAGAATAAATTAAAATCGTACAAGGAGTTCCAGACTTTCATACGTACTCCTCCTCTACCAAAATAAGTGTCATTATGGGTTTTCGTGCCACAAATTTGACTTAATTTATAAAAAATATGTGTAACATTTATATCTCTAAATAACTTTGTTAAAAACTAGACTTAAAGATCTTTCCAATGATACTAATTACTTAACATAAACATTAATATATCTTAATATATAATTACCGGTAATTTTTTCTTAAAAAGTGAAAATGACACTAATTTTTTGGGACGGAGAGAGTAGAGGATAAGAGGAAATTAAAAAAAAAATACCTGCACGACTGCCTAAAGGGCCCTCGGCCTTGGCCCTCTCCCTGTGATTGCTACTCACAGATGAGTATGACGTATGAGACTAGATGACGACGAGCGCTGAGCACAGGCCGCCGGCCAATGGAATCGGCAAGATTGAATACGAAACGTCTGCGCCGTCGCCACACACAAAGTCGCCGCGATGGCTGCGTAGCGGAGTAGCGGACGATCGCAAAGACGAATACGGGCCCCGGTAATTTGGGGGGCCTGTACAATTGTACAGGCCGCACACCCTTGGGCACGGCCCTGGGCCTCCATGCATAGGTGGGGCTTAATCCCTAGTTGAACTATCTCTCTCATCCTCCCTAATGCAAAAGCAACCCGGTAATATGCAGGCGCTACACGGGGAACGAGCGATACCTTGCTTGGTTGGCTCTCCAGGGTGATCCCGCGGCCCCACGCATTATCCGGGTGTGAGGCGAAGCCACCCGTGTTCGATCCGCCTCCTTTAAGGCTAGGAGAGTTGCGCCTTCTTTCTCTTAAAAAAAGTTCCCACCACACGACGACGTAGGTGCGTGCAAGCGGCGCCGCCACCGCTCGGTGGCCGGGCATAGCCTCCTAGCCATTGTAATTCAGGTAGATCAGTGTCGAATATAATATCATAGCCATTGTGCCAGGCCTTGTTCATAATGGACTGAAGGAGGTCTGATGTCAAGACAAATAGTAGGGGAGAGAGAGGGTCTCCCCCGTCGACACCTCTCTTGCAAGCAAATGGTTTACCAGGGAGACCATTGAGTAAAACTGAGGAATTTCCTGAACTAAGGATGCCATTAGTCCAATTAATCCATCTCTCAGGGAAACCTTTATGTTTCAAAACTTCCCGATAGCCTTATGTTCTATTTTGTCGAAGGCTTTCTCAAAGTCCAATTTGAGAATAACTATTTCCTTCTTAGAATGGTGGCAAAGGTGAAGGAACTGGAAAGCCCATGCTAGGCAGTCTTGAATGGTTCTTCCCTTTATGAACCCATATTGGTTTGGATGTATTAGATTAGGAATGCAGGATTGTAGTTTGGATGAGAGCAATTTGGTGAAGCATTTGACTGACTAGTTGAACAATGATATGAGTCTGAAATCATCCACAGTTTCTGGGTTTTCTTTCTTAGGCACCAGGGCAATGAAAGAGTGATTGATGCTTGTCATATCAATGTTCAGATTGTATAAGTCTCTAAAATGTCTCAGAAAAGCATCAACATACTACTTTTTGTATTTGGCTTTCCTGGAATCATGTCTGTTGCGCCTTTGTGTGTCGTCCTAATACCTACCATGCCCAATATTGATATTGGCAATAATATATAAGATATTTCTTCCAACAAACTTTGGTGGTTTGATGGATCATTGCGAAGCAAGAAGTTTGTGTTGGTGAATAGCTATCGGTATAAGATGGCAAGTTGGTAGATAAGAGCTTCCTAACTTCTAATCCACACCTCTTTGTAGACAGCCGGAGTTGATGGAGGGGAGAGTAAGGAAGAACACTTCATGCATGGACAAGGCTGCATATATATAATGCTGTTTGAGAGAAGGTTGGTGGGAAGAATCAATTTCATAACATGTAGAAACAAAAATATTGACAGAGGGCAGGACACAACTGTGAATGCAAGATGAGCATGGTTTGCATGCATTGGCATTTATAAGCATGACGTGGAGTACTATTATTATCAGCATGAAGGGGAGTATTATTATCAGCATGAGTGTCACAAAGATAGATCTCAAAGCATATAAATTGGGACACTCCAATTAATTACTCATAAGTCATAATGTATAGCTAGTATGAATATATGATAAGAATATAGATCGAGAAATAATACGATGACTTCCCAATAACTCTAGGACATTTTTTTTTGGTTTTATAATGTAGTTCTGTTAGCTTGCTCTACTGTATAGCAAAATGTATACCATGTACGGACTTGTTTGGATTGCAGCCTCCGAGGCAGTTGCCTAGCAGGCATGCCATCCTAGCCACAGGTAGATGAAATCCAACGCCTGCCTGGCAGGCAAGGTGGCCTGGCTGCACAACCAACAATACACACTGAGGGCACGTCTACCCTTGGCCTTGTTTAGTTCCCAACTTGGGTTTGCCCAAGTTGGATGTTTTACTGTAGTATGCACTGTAGCAATTTCGTTTGTATTTGGTAAAAATTATCCAAACTTTGACTAATTAGGCTCAAAATGTTCATCTCGCAAAGTACAACAAAACTGTGCAATTAGTTTTTGATTTTATCTACATTTAGTACTCCATGCATGTGGACATTTTGATGTACGGAGAATCTTCTTTTTGTATAATGAAATTTGTGATTGGATTTTAGGAACTAAACAAGGCCCTTGTTTGGATTGCAGCCTCCTAGGCAGTTGCCTACCAGGCATGCTATCCTGTCCACAGGCAGACGAAATCCAACGCCTGGGATCTGCCGGCTACACAACCAACAATGCACTGAGCCACTGAGGACATGTCCAACCGAGTAGTCGTCATGTATCATCAATTTTACAGACAACCCCCTGATCAATAATAAATAAAGTGAAAGAGTCAACTCATCGTTTCACGAGAAGATGGCTGCGGCTTGTGTTCCCAATTCATATCGATGCCCATTATCCCATTGTACGCCTTGTTCTGAGACGACGACGAATTTTGTTAAAATCTTGTGCAGTCCACCGGCAGAGGCAATGGCGCCAACTATTCAGCTGCTCACGCCAATTCCTTCCCTCCCCGGCGCCACAACAATCTCTCATCCTCCGCCACAATTTTTCCTCCTTCAACCACGTGTCCAGATTAATGCGTCCCTGGTGGCTGGATGATGCTGGGGTGGTGACACCGGAGTGATAGGCTATGACATCGGAAAGCAATCCTGTTTTGTGTTTTGCTTAATGCAGGTGAGGTTGGAGCCCTTGTAAGAGTCCGCTTGAATGAATTGGGAAAGAGAGGCATGGATCATGGATACTCCAAGCTGTGTCTTATGATGAAGCTAGTGAAGATGCAAGGGCTTC
>JAENPR010001191.1:0-199468 GCA_018135685.1 Themeda triandra | reverse complement strand
TGCAATCGAATTGGTGGTGAAAGGGATGCTTTTAGATTGTTTCGGCGCCAACCCCATACCTCTTGAGATGACAGCTTGAGAGAGGCGAAATGAGCCCCTCGGTGGTTTTAGATTATTTCTACGCCAACCCCGTATCCTTCGAGGGCGAGGAGAGGCGATATGAGCTCTAAGGAATTTTAAACACTTGGTTACTACAAGTGAGTTGAAAGCCCAAACCAACCCTTAGGCTGCATAAAGTTAAGATCATATATAGCAACCTTAAGTTGCAAGGCATGGCAGAATTCTAGATGAGCCCCTCGGCGGTTTTAGATTATTTCTTGCATGCCTACCTCTCGTAGCTTCCGTTGTCTACTGTGCCATTTGCAGCACGTTGATCTGCCCCTTGTAACCCGAAAATGTCTTGTGGCACATACGTGCTCAACACATACTATCTCCACCATCAAAAAATGCATCAAGATTCGCACCAACTTTCTCTCTCCAATGTATTCTCACGAATTAACATTTCTTTTGAACCGTATTGCTGTTGTATTTCCAGGTTCTTGTCAGACGAACGTGCGCAGGCGACAGGCGTACAGCAGCAGCGGTGCAGCACCCACTCCGTGGGGCCCACCAACGTTGGTGCAGCGTCTTGCCTCTCCTGCAGTGCTAGTACACAGCAGTATCCCACTCTCTCTTTTCAAATGTTTTTAAACTTCTCCTTTAGCACTCATATAAATATTCTCATCTTCTACTTATATTTCTTAAGCACCACACATTAATCTTTTATTCTATTTTTATTTTTTCATTCGACGTACCTTCTTTCTTTTTGCTGTTATTTCTATAACTGTTTATTGCCACAATATTTACAATATTCTTTTTAATAGCTTTACTCCTATATAAATATTTCTACAGTATTTTTTACCATGCACAATATATTGGTTCCAGCTTAATATTCTAGATTCATCTTACAAATAATATCTTGTCACAAAATACTATAAGAAGGAAAAATATATTATTCCTGTATTCAACTAATAATCACTAACCCACTTGCTGCGTTTGAGTTGTTATCCCGAGCTTGCACCAATTTTTGGTTAACTCATTTTTATTTACTTTTCCACTCACGTTCTACATCCGCTTTTATTAATCTTTATTTATTTACATTTCTCAAATGATTAAGTACATCGTTGTTTTTACTTTTACTTCACCCATTATATATATTTCATAATTGCTGTTTCCAACGACCATAACACTTTTTATTCTATCCATTTCTTGATTTACCTTTCGATGTACTTAAACCGTCTTCGCGCTACTTCGCCAGTCTATTTAGGAGAAACTAAAATATTTTCTATTACAGGACAAAGGGAGTAGAAAGCATATGCTTTCTTGTTTACTAGACATATAATTAATTATTTAGGGATTAATAACACCTTAATTAATTTTGTATTACTTAGGAAAAACTAAAAATGTTTTCTTCTAAAAAGTGAACAACACTTATATGTGTGATTGGATACGTATATCATAGAATATATTATTTTTTTGTACATGATGCCAGCAGACTACAAAAGCTTGTATCAAATGCTGACTATGAGGGTCAATGAAGGTGATCCTCTTATGTACCAACTATTTGTACGAAAGGTTGGATAAAAAGAAATTTCATGATTGACATATCTAAAATCCATAAATATATTTAGTTTATTAGTGTGGAGAGTACTATATATATATATATCAAGTGGTTGTACCAATGCACCCAAACAGCCCAGCTGAAAGACCAATTGTTCCTCATTTGGTGCATTGCCCCTCTGTTCTGAAGATAATGTGTCACTTTTTCAATTCAGTCAAATGATTTCTACTTTCGTCAAGTCTACTTAAAAATACACTAATATTTATTATATTAAATAAGTGAGCTCGATGTGGAACAAGGCTGCGGCGAGTGGCCAGTGTCGAGCGGTGTAGTAGTGTCTGGAGCGACGAGCGGCGTAGTGGAGCAGCAGCGAGCGGCGGCGGGAGCAGCGGCGAGCGACGGCCGGAGCAGCGGCGAGCGACGAGCGACGGCGTGGAGCGAATAGGACCGGCGAAGTGGAGCAGCGGCGGAGACCAGGGGGAGGGGTGGAGTTGAGCTGCGGCAAGTGGCAGAATGGAGCGGCCACGAACGGCGGAGAGGTGCGGCGGCGCTAGGGTTGAGGATTTTGAATCGGAGCTGGTCGGGAGAGAATGGAGAAAGAAAAGGCAGAGCAGAAGAGAGAGAAAGGGAGGACATTATATTATATATTGTATGGATGTGGTATAGATACAGTATACCATACGTATATGTACAATGTACAGACCAGAAAAGAAAATGTAAAAGAAGCCGTCCCTGACATACACGAATCTCGAGATTGGGTTTGGATGGCTAGGATAAGGCGTGCCTAGCACATAGAGGCCAAATTTTCGCGTTCCTTGTAACCTTGTTCCTGCCACGCCACTTGACCATCATTAACTAATCTTCTACTCCCTCCATTCCATTTTACCAGGCGTGAGAAAGGAATTTCCAGATACCAAGACATATGTCTATTACGCATACAAACACATTAATTGGCACACTTATCTATTGTCATTTATTTATTTTCACCCAACTCAGCATGTATTCCGTTTAGGGCATTCACAGTGCAGACTCTACCACGGAGTCCAAGATCATTTATTACTCTCATATTTATTGTGTTTTGCTGATGTGGCGGTATATTTATTGAAAAGAGAGACAGAAAAACCAAGACTCCAAGTCTTATTTAGACTCTAAGTCCATAATCTTCGAGGTAAATATACCGCCACATCAGCAAAATACAATAAATAGGAGGGTAATAAATAGTCTTGGACTCTGTGATAGAGTCTTGCATTGGGACTGCCCTTAGTCATAGGCCCTCAGGCACCTAGGCATGCATGCGAACACTTGAGTGCTAGGACTTGATGCATGCATGTGATGCTTCAACTACTTTGACTAATTAATTACCTCCGGCTGCTATAGCAAGTGCGCGCCGGGTAATATGGCTGAAACGGAAAAACGCGTGCGCGCCTGGTAAAGCGGAATGGAGGGAGTCTTCTCAATACGATTTGTGCAACAAACCAGGGCATCTCATTGGGCCACGTTGCCTACTTTTCCTCAACCGTCAGATCTCAAACAACGTCATCAAACGCTTCAACGTGGCTTTGTACAGAAGCCCGGTTCTAAAACATTCCTGAATTCTCTAGGAACCGGCCAGAAGAGAAACATTTCTTCGCCAAACCGTGCAGGCGCAGCCGCCGACGCCCGGCCCCGTGGTCGCTCGACCGCCGAGACGCAGCGTGGTTGCGGGTGTGCCCACGGCAAGCTCTACCGCCGCTGCGTCGCAGCCGGCCGCTCTTCCCCTGGCCTGGCAAGAATTGGAAGTGCTGAGTTGAGTGCTCTGCTCTGCCCTTAATCCTCTGATGGGAACGTGTAGGAAGAGGAAACCTCGTATGAGCGGTGGGCCGCGGCGCAACGAAGCACGGGCTGGAGCTTCGGACAAGCAGCATAGCCACGAGGACGGGCGGTGCAGTGAGAGCTCGCGGGCGAGTCAAGTGCCACACTGCACAGACCCGGCCATGCCCACCACCACAGACTGCCAACTACAAGTTCTGGCATGGCGCAGCGAGTCGAGCACGCCGCCACACGGATGTGGCTCTCAACGAACGCCACCACGAGTATGCAGTGATGGTGTCTTTACGAAATGGTTACCGTTGCTAATCTGCTGCTGCCTTGATCGATTGACTATTGGAGATGGAAATGGAGATGAGTAAATGACTTATCAGCAGCAGCAGCAGCTAATCTGTTGAGGTGCAGAGCGTTGGTGAGAGAAGAAGGCAGCGTAAAGACGACGACAGGAGTTTCCTTCTACTACTATCCTTGCGCTAGAATGCTAGATAGAAGAGAACAACCTGTTGCTGATGATTGTTTGATGGATACACATCAGCTCTCTCAACGCAACATGATGCTTCATCATCATTAGAGATGCTCTCACTTGGAGATAATTTGATCCAATAATTTTGATTACCGAGACTTTTACTTAAGTATGAAATAAATATGTGTCAACAATATATTCATCCTAAACGACACTAAAAAAAGGTCCACAGCATCCCACACCGGGCATTCGCGGCAAGGCCGCGAGTATTTCTATATACGATTTATGCACCAAAAGCGGGCAAACCATCATGCCACGCCGCCCGCTAAGCCTCTAGCCGTCGGATCGGGCGAGCAGCCGATCTGGTCCGTCCGATTGCAGTCTTCGCTGGTGTCTGCCCATTAAGACACGATACCGGGCCGTAATGGGCTCCTCACGAACCAGATAGCGGGCGATTCTCGCACCTTCCTCCTCGCGGCGCTGGCGGGGCCCCGCCGCCATCGAATGGCCGTCGCGGCCGTGCTGCGCCGCCTCGCTTCCTTCCCCCTGCTGCCCTCTCTCCCTCAACTGCGGCGCGCGCAAATATGCCCCCCAGCTGCGCCACACACGGATGCCGCGACCGTCCCCGGCGGTGGCTGTGCGAGCCGATCTGCGACGGAGGGCCGGTGATAGCGTCGACACTTGGGGAGCGGGCAAGACCCGGGGTCAGAGGCGCCGTCTACCGGCCACCCATATCTTCATCTCCGCCGCTCTAAGGATCCAGCTGTGGACGATGCCTGCTGCCACGACGAGAGCAACAATGGCGGACAGCGGTCTCGCCCAGGTGCTCCAGTTTATACTCTTTTTATTTTGTATAATTTCGCTCTGCCTCTTTGATTCCCCGAAATTGACTTCGTATCCTATCTTAGGGTTTGGGCTTTGATTGTTGATATTCAGCTGTTCCTGTTCCTCTACTCAATATACATCCCCAGGGCTATTTGCGATTCCTACCTCACACATACGATGCACTCATCTGAAACACCAACACCCGTGCTTGCTTTGCTATCCTACTCTTGCTTTTTTCCCCGTTATGATTCAGTTTACAGTGGTTTACTGAAACTGGTCTGTCGCTGCCATGATGGAAATAGAAGTGTGCTTCTTTTTATGTGTCCTCTCCATGTTTGTTTTTGTAAAATGAAAAGATCATGGATTGGTCAGATGCTAATATGTACTTCTGTTGTACAATTCCTTGCTTATGTTTACTAACATGTGGTCAGAAAATCCAAATTATATCACACTTGCTTCCAAGTTCAAATTTTCTCACAGTATTCAACGTTAGTTGTGTAGATTGTAGGCTTCAAAATTTCATCTGCATCAAATCCCATACTTTTTTTGGGTTCAGGTCAAAACTTTTGATACAACAAGGCCACTAAAACAAGGACATAGATATTTAGTTTCTCATTGAGCTATATTTCAGAGAAGGTAATGTTAACGATTGCCTACATATTTACCTCTTGAGTCCGATCAATTGCAATTTAGTTTGCCATGGTTATTTTACTATTGCCTGAGGTGTTCATGTTAGATTTAAGGTGTGCACTGATCTTTGTTATATGCTATTGCCTCTATTTTTAGATTTTTGACTTTAGTTATTTCAGATTGAACTATCCAATGTGAAATATTGAATGGTAGGTATTGCAGTATTCTTGATGCCCAATTGTTCAAAATGCAGTCCCCATTATTTTCATAAGTCAGATGTGTTCCCAGATATTTGAGTTTATGATCGTGATGTGTGTAGGTCATTTGCAATGTGCCATATCGCTGGTGCAGGGGCCTTTCTTGGTTAGATGAATTTGCAAGCTGATGATCTGATGCTTCGAAGACAGTAATTCTTATATAGGTGAGAGGTATGCACTATCATTATCTCTCCTAATGCCACAGAAAGTTCAATTGTTTCTGTTCATGTCAATTCAGGAAAAGGCAATGCATATGTCATTTAACTGGTTGAATACACTGATTAAATGATGTTTGTGTCAGTATCATTAGAAGGACCGTTGCTCTATATATAAGGCTAACCGGTTAAGTGCCCTCTCTTTGGTCTCTAGATGAACATATCAAGTGTTGCATCCATCTTCCTATTTCCTGCTATGCCACCATCAGGTTTCATGTAATATTTTTTTTCCTGTCCCTAAATGTGCTATTTGTTCCTATATCCCTTTTGATTTACCTAATACCTTTTTTTATTTATTGACTCTATGTAATTTTAACACAATTATCGACTTTAGATATAATTTCAGGCTCATTATCTATTAAATGGATATAAGTACTAGACAAATCCAGTGTTGTTGTTTTCATGTGGATAACCAAAGTGAAGATCCACATTTAGTGAACTAAAACAGGAAATAAAGTTCAAGCAGACCTGTGAGATAACTTTCTTTATTCAAAATGAAAATTACATTTTTTTTGAAATTGAACAATTCCACGGATTTCACAGTATAAAACATACCAAAAGAGCAATACTCTCTTACAATTACAATTTGGATCCATACTGTACATTGTAGCGATAATAATGTATTATGCAAATCAAGTTGTATAGCTCTCCAAATAGTTCTTTATGATAATATTCTAATTGTCTTTTCCTGTGAGTCCTTTTTAAGATTTGGTGAGTTATATAGGTGCTGGCAATTCTCACATAGGATACTATGCTCACTTATCTACTCTGTTGATTCCTGATTTGCAAACTAGACTACTGCCTTCTTCCCTGATATCAATTACGTACTGAATCAACATATGATGGCGGTTGCTGGGGCCAAACATATTTTTTTACTAGGGTCACATCTGGCCAAAAATTGGAAAGGGGCTAATGCCAAGTCATCAGAATCGGCTGGCCCGAATGCTGTAACGTAGAGCCGAATGCTGTAACGTAGATTCGCCCCTGCTCGGCACATCACTTATGGCTGCAACGTATTGGACAAAATGTCCATCACCCAGTAAACTAAACATCTTATAAATTGTGAGATCTCATCGTTATCTGTAACAAAATTAAACATGAACCACTCAATTTCTGAAATGCATTCAGTTGTTTACTTTAATAATGTTTTTGCTTATTGTAAGGAATATGATAGAGGACATCATACTATGCCCCTATTCGTCAGAAGTTATTATATGTGTTAACTATTTAACTCTGTGCCATTTGATCCGCGGCACAGATTTTCACCTGATTAGAAGTCTTCTATTCTTCACTGTTATTTTCAAATCCCATCAAGCACTACGTTAGTATATCTTAAGTTTGCCTAAGACTTCGCTCCATTTGCTTGCCCTTCTGTGTCATTGTCTTCCTCATATTTCTACTTCCAGATCAACTTGTATTCCTAAAATTCTTTTAGGAACTACAAAGTTTAAAGTTATCTTTTTTACTGATTAAACTAAGTATCATATATGTATGCCAGGCCATCTTTGGATCTATGAAAATGAAGTGACCACTGACGAAGTTCTCTGCCCCAGCAAATACAACGCAACATATAATTGTATAGAAGATTGAAAATGATACACATTCACAATTGCTACAGCTACGAGACTATCAATGAGTGAATTCTTTTCACTACCTGTAAATTTTACCATCTTTTGAGCATCTCCAAACGTTCTTAAAAACCTCAACAATTCTTCTCTATGAGAATTTGTGCTTTTACATCCATGTAATTCATGACTTTCATATTTACATTGCAATCATTATGAGGCTCTTGAAGGGGTCGAACAAAAATATGACGATGTAATACATTGAAGATAGATATGGATTCTTTCATTGAATCTCTTGCTTCTCCATTGAAGATAGATATGGATTCAAATAATACACCAAAAAAATTAATTCGATAATATCAAGGGAACTTTCAGTTTAATGGAGCATCCGTGTAAAAGATTGTTGTAAATATGTGCATATCATAGTGCTCGTTGTTATCATGTTATGTTCCAATATTTTACATAAAGTTTTATTTTTTAAGATAGGTAATCATATATATATTCTCCCTGTTGCATACAATAAATAGTTTATTCTCAATTTTCCACAAAATCTCCTATGACCGTACCCAACAGTTATCATCTGCTGATTTACAAAGCCTTCACTGCTAGGGTCACACTGAGATACAAAGTGATGTTAGAGTAGCGCAAAAAAAAACTGATTCGTTCACTGGCACACTCCAGGTATGGCACGACAATGATTGGCACACTAACCCACTAGGGTTTCGTTGCAAACTACTCCTAGGTCAATTGATGTGATTGAGCTGAAATGACCAGAGTATATGATAGTCCCATATTATTTCCATATTAGATCATTGATCCAAGTAAGATTTTTTTTTTCTTTTCTCATGATTTTATTTATACACAAAACAAGGACCATCTATAATACAACCGGCACATCTACTGGCTATTAGCGGCAACGCCGCGATCTTTTCTAGTCTGATGATTGCCACTGAGCTGTACACGCGCGAACGCACGCACGCATCAAGAAGTCTCTGGTGATCGGCAACGGCAACGACAACGGCAACCACCGGTTAGTGTAGCGGCAGCCGTGGCACATTCTTGAAAAAGCAAACCCGGCCTTGTCGCGTGCTGCGCCATGGATTCGCAGCACGCTGTCTCTCCTGCCGGCCGAGGCGACGGCACGTTGGCGGCGGCATCCCCGCCGGGTCCGGCGGAGCCCTCGCAGCGGGGCGCAGGGGCATCCGGGGCCAGCCCGCCAAGGCGCCCGGGCACGGCTGGTCGTCTCGTTCTCATCTCTGGTCAATCAGATGCGCACGCTGGTCTCGTGTCTCGTCCAGTCGTCCGCATCGTCGTCAGGCCTGGCCGATCGATCTGAAGCTCTCTACGCAGGCAATCCGACGCTTGCTGCATGCACACGTGAGGCTGGTTGAACTGCTGCAAATTGGCAGCGAGTCATGGAGCCGGTGCGACGAGCGTGACAGTTTGCCTGGCGATCCTGATGAGCTGTCCCCTCTACACCCACCGCGGCCGGGGCAGGCACAGCTGTGCAGGTGGCAGCGGCAGGACGCATTATTCTGGGCGCGCGCCGGCTTCTCGGATTCTTCTCCGTTCTCCCTCGACGTGCCGGGCGCCGTCGCCATGTGTGAGCTGGTGCCATGCTGCTGACCGATCCTGTGACTACTACGCATGTTGCCGTAGTTTAATCCTGTAGTGGTGCTGGATCGCGAGCTCCGTATGGTTTCCAACTGCGTGCGTGTGGGCGTGTACTGCACAGTCACACACAAGTACACAACTAGATCGCGTCATCGGAGTAGACCGCGTCTCCGTGTTTCTGGTGCTGTCCTCTGGATCCGTATCGATCGGTAGTGGGCTAGTGGCAGTAAACAAGGCTGTTGCTGTCGAGACATCGAGCAATACTACAGCAACAAGTTGAGCACCGGCCTCCGGCGGTGACGTTTCAGTCGCAGTCAAAATTTGTCTCCAGATCAGTAGCAACTGGATGGTGCTCTGCTACACAACTTGCGCGCTGCTGCGTGGCCGAATCCTTCCTGCTGGCCGCCAACGCTGCTTGTCAGAGCGGTGCGGATGATGAAAGCAACCGGCAGAGACAGGAGCGTGCTCCCTGCTCGGCTCCGCAATCGTGTGTTGTTGCGTGCATCGTCGAAAGGAATCCGAATCTGTTCGTCATCTGTGCATGGTGGGTCAAGACGCGAATTTTAATTGTAGAATCTGACCGGCAACTTGTGATTTTTTTTTTTTAAAAAGTCTTGCCTTTCTTTCTGCACTTGTCCTCTCCAATCTCACCATCGAGGTTTACTCAGTCCATATCGACGCAGATCGATTTCCAGAAGATTAGAGTCCGGCTCTGATTCTGACAGAACCGCTCTTCCACAGAATCACTATTCGATTTGGTTCTGTATTGGTTTATGGGTGGACACTGGACAGGCAAGGGTGTTTGTCCGAATTGGATTCCAATTAGTAACAATTTCAGAAGAAACTCTTGTCCAAAGTAATACTTTTAAAAAAATAAAAAAGAGTCCGAAGTAAGTATAGTTGGGTTTGTTCTATTGAGCGGATATGGGCCTGAGGCAACTAGGACCGTGGCCCAAAGTACTTCTTATAGTATATGTGAATTTTTGGCCCAATCTGCGGTAACGTTGGTCTTGGTCCGAATTCTTACCCGCTATAGGCACATCGATTCCCAAAATCCCAATCCCCGTCCGGCCGTCCTCTCCCTGTCCGGCCAGTGCGGCACCAACCCTAGCTGTCGCGCCGCTGCGGCACCGGCGCGCCGCCCATCGTGTCACGGCCGGCGGACAACTCGATCGGCAAGAGGAGTTGCGGCCGCCCATCGTCGCCAGCAGGTCCTCTGCAATACCCTCCAGGGTCCAGGGCTTGGCCGTCGAGCAGCGAGCCGACGACTGCGTGCCCATGTGCTGCTTGGTCCCTGCCCTTCTGCAAGATTGCAGAGCAATAGAGATACACCGCACGGGCTACAGTACAACAGGTTGTTTTCTATCGAATTTGATTAATCCAAGCCTCCAACCAAATATGAGAGAACCCAATCCTTTTTTCCACGGTTCCATTGTTCAATATATCTTGTGTTTTTGTAGAATGTTAGCAACTAGCAGTCACGTTGTTCTACTTTGTTTTTGTTTTGTATTTCGTAAACTTGCACAATAGTGAGGAGTGGACAAATACATCCTGCACCTACTACAACCAAGCCAACCTTTTGTTTCTGTTTATTTAAATAATAAAAATGTGCAATGAAAAGTTGTAGAAGAACCATAATTAGTAGGAAGTAGCAACGATACTAGTAATGGAAATGTCATGCAACTAGAATCAGTTTGCTGCACAATTATATGTGAAAGCGAGATATATCTACTAAATCATGCATTTTATTGTTTGTCTTTGTGGACAAACGATACACAGATCAGGTTTAAGAAATTTATTAGGTGCTTAACTAGTGGCCCTATGCGTGAAACATCACCAGCTCCGCCATGATTTATATATCCCTGTGATTTCTCCTCTCCCTCCTGTCTTTAACTCTTGATTTCTTGCACTGAGCAGTATGGGAGGAACCCCTCCAGATTCGCCTCCTGGGCCCGATCCCTCCCTCAGCAATGAATTCTCCAAGGCCGGTGTCGGTAAGTCTGCCAACCTTTGCATATCAAATCACAGAAGGATACATCATAGATTAGATGTTTATCTGTCGATCCTTGCAAAATCAATGTTTATTGTCGCTTCTTTTTTCTCGTGTAAACACGCAATTTTCCATAGGTCTCTTCTAAATAATGCATTTTTTTGCCCTTTTTTTCTCTGTTTTTCCTTTTTATCGACGTTTTCTCATCCATATCATCAGTTACATGACGCAGATAATTTTTTTCTAGAAGATTAGGGGTCTGGTTCAAATTCTGACACTCCAAATCTACCGCAGAATCACTAACTCGCAATATATTTGCTTGCTATATGGCAGGACCTTTTACAAACCCCAGTTGGTCTGATCTCCCAATTGATATCCTCCTTAACATCTTCCAATGCCTCGAGCTTCCCCAAGCAATTGCCTTTGCATCAGTCTGCACAACATGGAGAGCTGCCGCCACAACTGCCGGCGTTCCACATCCTTCCACACCATGGATCTTGTCTTGGGGTTACCACCTTCAGGATATGCAGGTGCATAAAAGGTGCAGGTGTGACCCAGCCGTGGCATGCAACCTGTACCACCCTGTTGATGTTGACAAGTCTTGTGGTGTCAGTTTTCCAAAGGGCTGTTTTGTTGCGTGTTGTGGAGCATCTCACGGATGGCTTATTTTGGTGAATAACCGTGCCAGTCTTGTGCTTTACAACCCTGTCACCTTGGCCAGGATCGCCCTCCCACCAGTCACAGATTTTGCAGACATCGAGGCGGTCTATAGTAGCGAAGGAACCTTGGATCGCTTCCGCAACAGAGCAAGCGGTTTCTGCTATGAAGTGTATAATTTTGCGATATCGTTCTACCAAAAGGCGGTGTTATCCTGCAGTCCATCCAAAGGCAGTGGCTATGCCTTAATGATCATCCACCTTGATAGGAGATGCCTTTCTTTTGTTAAGGCAGGCCAGAAAAAGTGGCAAGTGGCTAAAACTGTAGGCAGAGACCAGTATCTTGACTGTGTATACCACAGAGGGAGCTTCTACACGGTGACAATGCGCGAGACAGTGGAAAAATGGCATCTTGATGGAGAGAATGGAGCAACAAGGGAAGTGGTTGTTGCCGCACCGGCAAGCCCCCACGTTGTCTCCTCACTAGGCATCTGGTGTCGACGCCGTGGGGTGATCTCCTGCAGGTTCGTGCAGGTCTTGATCTTCATTACCCGGATGGTATTGAATTCAGAATCTGCAAGGTTGATTCAGATGCACGCAAGATGGTTGTGCAAGAGGACAATGTTTTGATGGATCATGCATTATTCATTGGATTGAATCACTCTGCATGCTTACCTACCAAGAATTTGTGTGGAATACAACCTCGATGTATATATTTCTCTGGTCCTGGGTTGACCCTTGATGCAGTTGATTTCCTTAGTAAACTTCCTATTTGGGGAGGCATAAGGAGGTATGACCTGGAAACGGGAAAATTTGAGCGTGCTATTCCCTTTCGCGATGTTAATGATGAAATGGACTACGGAATACTACCGTCTGATGTCTGGATCACTCATAATTTGTAACCAGCAGATTTTCCTATGTGGGCTTGGTTCTTTCAATTAGATTTGTAATACAACTTTGAACTCCTAGTTCGATTATTATTATAAATATATTTGTTATCTGAATTGTTTGTTCTGAGGCTGTGCATCAGCATACATGCATACTATTCTTTGTGCAGCCTGCACTGCTATTATTAGAGTTGCTTATTCCTGTTCAGAAACATCCATTCCAAGATTTCTTGCAAGCTGCTGCCCCCCAAGAGAAAATGCTGCCCCCAAAGAGAGAACAAGGTGGTATGCTACTACGTCTTGTATTTTAGTTCAAACTATGATCATTTGCGTGTATTGTAATGGAAAAAATATCAATGGTAATTAGAATTTGATCGTTTATTATAGTTGCAACGGGGGAAAAATGTTGATAATTCAAATTTGACCGTGTTCGTGCATTATACTGTTTATTAAAAGCGATATGGGAGAGGGGGAGAGAGCAGCAGCAGCTTCCTGCAATGCTGCACCAACAGTCCAATGCAACTACTCCTAATCTACTAACACTATCGGTTGGGTACTTATTGATTGGAATCTCACTACGCTGCCCGCTGCACAACATGATTTAACCGCTGCTCTCCAGCACGACACGGCTAGGAGAGCACGACGCTTCTTTTGTTTGCGAACCGGCTGACGACTTTGAAGAGCGCCCATGAGTAGAGGAGTTTTCACTGAATGTCCACCTGTACCTCTTAGCCCATTTATCCCAGCCTCCTCCGCCACTGCACTTTTAGTGTGCGTTTGGCAGGGATCCAATTCTTGTAGAAACATTTCAGATCTAGATTCTTTCAGAAAAATTTTCAAATGATAAATCAAAACCACTTTGTCAAAACTGTTCGGTTGGTAGGCTAGATTTTATTCATAAAAAACAAATAAATTAAATGTACTTAAGAAAATTTCTAACCTTTTGTGGGCAAAGAACAACCTAAATTGGAAAGGATTCATTTAAACTCCTCTACTCATGAGTATAGGATTCATTTAAAGTTTTAAACTTGTTCCACTTAAAAGGATTCATTGGGGAAAAAAATGAGATGGAAAGGTAGAATCAGAATCATTAGAAACCATTCCTTTCATGTTCCACTCCCACAGTACAAAAGTATAAACCTTTTCTCTTCAGAATCGGCCTTAATCCCAGCCTCCTCCGGTCGATTACAGCTCCAGTCGATATCCCACATCACATAATAAAAATAAGATCATCACTCCGACAACTACAGGCATAGCATGCTCTTGAAAAAAAAAAACTAGCACTAATTATCAGAAGAAACTCCTTGTCCGAAGTACAGTTTTTTTTAGCAGAGTATGAAGTTTTTTTGAGAAACAGTCCGAAGTATAATTGGGTTTGTTCGCTCTTGGTCGGATATGAGCCTTGGGCCATTAGGGCCGTGGCCCAAAGTATACTACTCCATGTGATTTTGGCCCAATCCGAGGTGACCTTCGTCTGTTAGTCCAAATTGAGTAAAATGCACTCACTGTCCTTAAACTTTGGGGTCTTCCCAGTTGGGTCCTCCAACTAACAAAGCGACTATCTAGGTCCCTGAACTACTCACGTCATGCAGCAATAGTCCAAACCTGCCACGCGAGCGCCAACTTCCGACGTGGCGGGTGCCAACGTGGCAATTAGATGATGTGGACATGCTATCTTCTAAAAAAACCCGGCCACGTTCTCTTTCTCAACAGTACAGTCCTCTTCCCAAATCAGAGCAGAGCATGCTGCATGTTGGTGGTGTGGCGTGCGTCCGAGCCACCGCCGCCGCGGTCACACTAGATCAGGCAATATTTCTTGCTAGCTGCCAAGCAAGCGCGCGGGCGAGCAACCACGCCGCAGCCATGCGGCCACGCGATTACACACCGCCGCGGTCACGCTGGATCAGGCAATATTTCTCGCTAGCTGCTGCCAACAAGAGACGCTAGCACATGCCCCGCGACGCCGGCGACCTCCGCGGCCGCGCGCCCGCGCCCGAAGTGGATTGGGAGGTGACGGCGTGACGCTGTCACGCTGAGCACGAGGATTCTGTCACGCTGAGCACGAGCAGACCCGTGCTTCTCCCATTCTCTCGACCTCTCTCTGTTTGCTGTTCTGCACGGCGGTGCCCAGTCCTCACCGGCGCTTGCTCGTCTCTAATAAGCCATGCTCAGCACCAGTGCTTCCAAGCACCAATCGGTACTCATCCAGGAATCTGTGCACACACAGCACCAAAAGGAGCAGTTCTCATTAATTGGAATTTTCAAGTTTCAAGTTTGAGACGAGATTGAGGAGAGGAAGGACTTGCAAGTGAGAAAGTGACAGGGATCAGGGTTCTTTTGAGAAAGTTGGCAGAGCCCCAGCGTCTAGGTGCCACCGTGGCTATGCCACGTCAGATGCTGGTGCCAGCGTGGCGGGTTTTGGACTGTTGGTGTGCGACGATAATAGATCAGGGACCCAGATAATCGTTCTTATAGTTCGAGGACCCAGATGAGAGCACCCTAAAAGTTTAGGGACCATGGATGCATTTTACTCGTCCAAATTCTTAGTCTTTTACTTGTCCAGACGCAGAGGAGAGCTCCTCCTCGAACAATCGGCACAGCGATTCCCATCCCTGTCCGGCCAGTGCTGCTAAACCCTAGCTGTCGCGCCGCTGCGGCACCGGCGCGCCGCCCATCGTGTCACTGCCGGCCGACAACTCGGCAAGAGGGGTTACGGACCCCCGTCGCCAACAGGTCCTCAGTCCTCTGCAAGCAATAGCCTCCAGGGGCTATCCGCGGCTTGGCCGGCGAGCACCGAGCAGCGAGACGACGACTCCGTGCCCCTGTGCTGCTTGGTCCCTTCCCTTCTGCAAGACTGCTGAGCAATAGAAATACACCGCACGGGCTACAATACAACAGGCTGTTCTCTAATTTAGCCTCCAAGCCTGCAACCAAATATGAGATAATCCAATCTTTGGTTTCTAATTTTATTACATGGTTCCATTGCTCAATATCTTGTGTTTTTGTAGGTTGTAGCAACTAGCTCTGACGTACGTTGTTGTACTTTGTTTTTTGTTTTGCATTTCGTGAACTTACACAATAGTAACAAATACATCCTAGCCAACCGTTTTGTTTCTGTTTAAGTAAAAATGTGCAATGAAAAGTTGTAGAAGAACCATAGTTAGTAGGAACGACTAGTAACGGAATTGTCATGCAACTAGAATCGGTTTATTTTGCACAATTATATGTGAAAGTGAGATATATCTACTAAATTATGCATTTTATTGTTTGTCTTTGTGAACAAACAATACATCTTTGTGAACAAACGATACGCGGATCAGGTTTAGGAAATTTATTAGGTGTTTAACTAGTGGCCCTAGGCGTGAAACTTTACCAACTCCGCCACGATTTATATATCCTTGTGATTTCTCCTGTCCCCCTGTATTTACCTCTTGATTTCTTGCACTGAGCAGTATGGGAGGAACCCCTCCAGATTCGCCTCCTGGGCCCGATACCTCCTCCAGCAATGAGTTCTCCAAGGCCGACGTCGGTAAGGCTGCCAACCTTTGCATATCAAATCACAGAAGAATAAATCGTAAATTAGATCAGATCTGTCCATCCTAGCGAAATCAGTGTTTATTGCCGCTTCTTTTTTTTCTCATGTATGTAGAGACGCAATTTTTCAGATCTGATTTATCGATCCTTTCAAAATCAATGTTTTATTGTCGCTTCTCTTCTTTCTCGTGTAAAGACGCAATTTTTCAGATCAGGTTTATCGATCCTTTCAAAATTTGTTTTATTGTTTCTTTTTGTTCTCGTAAAGTCGCAATGTTTCAGATCAGGTTTACCGATCCTTTCAAAATCAATGTTTTATTTTCGCTTCTTCTTTTTTCTCGTGTAAAGACGCAGTTTTTCGTTGGTTTCTTTTTCAACAAAAAATGTGCCGTTCTTTTTTTATCGACGTTTACTCATCCAGAGTTGCATGACGCTGATATATATATTTTTAGAGATTTGGGGTCCGGTTCTAATTCTGACAGTCCAAATCTACCGCAGAATCACTAACTCGCAATATATTTGCTTGCTATATGGCAGGACCTTCTACAAACCCCAGTTGGTCTGATCTCCCAATTGATATGCTCCTAAACATCTTGCAACGCCTTGAGCTTCCCCAAGCAATTGCCTTTGCATCAGTCTGCACAACATGGAGAGCTGCCGCCACAACTGCCGGCGTTCCACATCCTTCTACACCATGGATCTTGTCTTGGGGTAACCACCTTCAGGATATACGGGTGCATAACAGGTGCAGGTGTGACCCAGCCGTGGCATGCAACCTGTACCACCCTGTTGATGTTGACAAGTCTTATGGTGTCAGTTTTCCGAAGGGCTGTTTTGTTGCATGTTGTGGAGCATCTCACGGATGGCTTATTTTGGCGAATAACTGTGCCAGTCTTGTGCTTTACAACCCTGTCACCTTGGCCAGCATCGCCCTCCCACCAGTCACAGATTTTGCAGACATCGAGGCGGTCTATAGTAGCCAAGGGAACTTGGATCACTTCCGCAACAGTGCAAGCGGTTTCTGCTATGATGTGCATAATTTTGCGATATGGTTCTACCAAAAGGCGGTGTTGTCCTGCAGTCCATCCAAAGGCAGTGGCTATGTCTTAATGGTCATCCACCTTGCTAGGAGATGCCTTTCTTTTGTTAAGGCAGGCCAGAAAAAGTGGCAAGTGGCTAAAACTGTTTCCAGAGACCAGTATCTTGATTGTGTATACCACAAAGGGTGCTTCTACACTGTAACATTGAGTGGGACAGTGGAAAAATGGCATCTTGATGGAGAGAACGGAGCAACAAGGGAAGTGGTTGTTGCCTCACCGGCAAGCTCGGCCCGGCGTCTCCTCACTAGGCATCTGGTGTCGACGCCATGGGGTGATCTCCTGCAGGTTCGTGCAGGTCTTGATCTTTATTACCCGGATGGTATCGAATTCAGAATCTGCAAGATTGATCTGGATGCACGCAAGATGGTGGTGCAAGAGAACAATGTTTTAATGGGTCATGCATTATTCATTGGATTGAATCACTCTGCATGCTTACGCACCAAGAATTTGTGTGGAATACAACCTCGATGTATATATCTCTGGTCCTGGGTTGACCCTAGAGGCAGTTGATTTCCTTGGTAAACTTCCTGTTTGGGGAGGTGTAAGGAGGTACCGCCTGGAAACGGGAAAATTTGAGCGTGCTATTCCCTTTTGCGATGTTAGTGATGAAACGCACTACGGAATACTACCGTCTGATGTTTGGATCACTCATAATTTGTAATAATCAGCAGATTTTTGTACGTGGGCTTGGTTCAATTAGATTTGTAATACAACTTTGAGCTCCTAGTTTGATTATTATAGATATATTTGTTATCTGAATTGCTTGTTCTGAGGCTGTGCATCGGCATACATTGCATACTATTCTTTGTGCAGTCTGCACTGCTATTATTGGAGTTGCTTATTCCTGTTCAGAAGCATCCGTTCCAAGGTTTCTTGCATGCTGTTGCCCCCCAAGAGAGAAGGTGGTATGCTACTACGTCTTGTATTTTTAGTTCACACTATGATCATGTGCGTGTGTTGTAATGGAAAAAATGTCAGTGGTAATTAGAATTTGATCGTGTATTATAGTTGCAATGGGGGAAAATGTTGATAATTCAAATTGGCGAAATAGCCAATCTCATTCCTAAACTATTGGCCGAGGCTCACTTTGATCCCTTAACTTTCAAAGCGTCCAGTTTAGTCCTTAAACTTCCATTTGCGGATCAATCTCATCCATATCCAGTAACTATTTGCCACGTGGCCAAGAGCACATGCCAAAAGACATTACTGCCCTCCCTCTGTCCTTTAGGAGGCGCCCAGGCATCACGACGTTGTCATCCACCGTTTAATCTCCGTTTTCCCTCTCCCTATCTCTCTTCCTTTAGGTCTCGGAGTGGAGCCACCCAGGCAACGGTAGGAAGCTGCAAGTGGAGCAGCGCTGCGCCTCAAGTTCCTCCCTGGTGTTAGCTTGACCCGCTACGGAGGGAGTAGGAGTTGAATGTGGTCGGGCGTGGCTTAAACGCTAGAGTGCCAGGGAGCTAGAGAGAATTGATCTCAATCTCTGGCTGGTATTTCATTAAGCAAATGGTTTGAACTTATACATCGATCATGGCAAGCTAAATGCTAAATATAGCAAATAACAATTGAACTACGATCAACTTTCTGATCTTGCTGGCTGGAGCTTTGCGGCCTGAGCACGTCCATGCACCATGCATGCTTTGCTAAATGGACAGAGTGGAGCTGCTCCTTCCCATGGCCCTTGGATGCAGTGAAGTGAGAAGGAGAAGGTCGACGGCAAGAAGAGGAGGAGCAGCAGCCGAATGCTTAGGCAAATGAAGCTGTGCGTGCGACAGAGGTGAGTACAATGCGTTAGGGATTGCAATAGGGATTTATATGATTCATGTCAGGACAGGGCTAACATGTAGGCATGGATTTTTTTGCAACGCCGTGATGCCTGGGTGCCTCCTGATGGATGGAGGGAGGGGCAGCAATGTCTTTTGACATGTGCTCTTGGCCATGTGGCGAATAGTTACCGGACTTGTACGAGATTGATCCGCAAATGGAAGTTCAAGAACTAAACTGGACGTTTTGAAAGTTAAGAGACCAAAGTGAGCCTCAGCCAATAGTTCAGGGACGAAGTTGGCTATTTCGCCATTCAAATTTGACCATGTTCGTGCGATATGGGAGAGGGAGAGAGCAGGAGCAGCTTCCGGCAATGCTGCACCAACAGTCCAACGCAACTACTCCTAATCTACTAACACTATCGGTTGGGTACTTATTGGGTCGGAATCTCACTACGGCTAGGACTAGGAGAGCACGACGCTTCTTTTGTTTGCGAACCGGCTGACGACTTTGAACTGCACGGCCCATGAGTAGAGGAGTTTTCACTGAATGTCCACCTGTACCTCTTAGCGCGACTTTCTGAAATCCTCCCGTCGTTCCCCTTGCTACGCAGTATGACGCAGCGGAGGCGATTTCCAATTCGGCGTCGATCTCGCCGGCTCCTCCTCGCATCCGGTGACCGTTCCGGTGCCGGAGGTGGAGGGGAGCCGCGGGATCGATGGCCGGTGTACATATTACTAGCCTTGCTAGCTAGTTTAGAGTTAGGGTTACCACTATCGTATTGTTGCCCGCAGCGCCGTCGCATTGAAGCTCTTGCGGCACGGATGTCTTGGCTCCGTGAACCTCTCCGCCGCCGGGCCGGCAGCGAGCGGCCATCAGCCGACGCGTCATCGACGAAGGTGGCAAACGTCTTGAGGTCGAGCCGGAGGAAGATGTAGTTTGCTAGCGTGGCGAGCAACTGCGGTGCCGTGTTATGCTACGCGGTGACGCGTTGGCGAGCGGGTTGCGGGCGGCGGAGGTCCAAGCGGTGCTTGCGGGGTGGAGGCGACCGCATCCATGGAATAAGCTTCTCCGGCTTCTTCTCCGCCTCGTGAGTCTCCAGTGCCAATGATGAGCCGGAGTGGTGTGTCTTCCCGGATCTCGAGTTCTAGATCTTGTTGGGTTCTTTTGTCCCTCTCTTGTCGTTGTCGATCTTGAGAGGTATACTTACGAACGCGAGATGAAATCGGGTTGGTTGGTTACGACCTATCTTGGTGGTTCAGTTCCCCGCTTCGGGTTCTTCGTCGTCCGGTGGATTGGAGCTTCCCGACGGTTCTTGGGGCGTCAGTTCCTCAAGGGCCGACGATGTGATGGCTGTTGGTCATCATCTACAGCCGGATCGTTCAACGATAACAAAGCAGTCGATTTCGATATGCTGCACAAGACGGCAACTTCAAACTTTTTTTCTTCGCCGGGGAGGAGGTGAAAGGCCCTTGTTTGGTTTTGATAATTGAGTGACAACTTTAGGTGGACTAACATGTGTGATGGTTGAGATACACAGGAGTTAGTTCACGTGTACATGTGTGTGAGCAACATATGCCATGGTGGAGATGGCTTGGAGATGTTGTGAGGCTCAACACATGAGTTGATAAAGAAGCTCATTGCAAATGAGACATGACATGGAGTCATGTGACCAAGAGGTGAAGATCAAGATGAGGCTTGGCTTGATGGACCGGTTGCAAGTGTGAAGGGCAAGTTGAGGCTCGAAGCGAAGGACCATGCGATGGTGAAGCTTGGGCAAGACTTGGCGCCGATGGACCGACGCAACGGTGAAGAGCAAGTGAGGTCAAGATCGATGGACCAAGAGTGTCACATGATGATATGAAGTGGATCATATCATTTGATGATCGTGTCGTGCATGCGGTGCATTGGCACAATGGAGGAAGACGGTGGAGATGGAAATGCGCAAGGCAAAGGTATAACCTAGGGCATTTCATTTCACCGGTCTAAGGTTGAGTAGAGAAGTACTTGACCGGATTTAGGATAGATGGCCGTACTATCAAGAGGGGTAATCTTGTTTGCATATCGGTCATCTAGTGCCACTTGAGCGATCTAACATTGCGATGTGCTAGGATCGAGTGGCGTTGTGAGTTGAAGAGAAAATCCTTTGAAAATGATTGTGAAAATGCTAACACACAAGCACATGGAGTTGTACACTTGGTGGTGTTGGCACATTTACAAAGGTGGCGAATGTTCGCGCTATGGTTTGTAGGGTTGAGTTGGGCTTGGGTCCCTCTCTCCCTCCCGCCGAGCTTGCGAGGCGGGATTCGGCGCTTTCGGGAAAATTGGAGGCATATTTTCCATTGCGCCGATGCAAATGTGGTTGAAAACATGCTATCTCTCGGTGATCAAGATGGTATACTTGTTGGATAGCATGGTGGAGAAGATCGCGTTTTCGACGGGGCCGTGAATCATGGATTCACAAGGCGCCGACGCAGCGCGACGCTGGGCTGCGGGCGGGACGCGCTGTCCGGCGCGTGGCTTTGAGTCGCATGGGCATGCCGGTGGGGCGCGGAGAGCGCCGACGCTGGTGGCGCGTCCGGGTTCCCCGGACGCCGACCAAAAACTTTCTGTCGGGCTCGGTCTCGCGGTTGGTCGCCGGACGCACGGCGGACGCGGCGCCGGACTCGGCGGTGCAGACGTTGAGCGTCCGGCGTGTTGCGCAGATTTCTTCGCGTGATCGGCCGCTAGCCGTTGGGGCTTTAACGGTCGGCTTTGAACGGTCTCGGACACGTGGAGCGCGGAGGAGCGCGGACGCGTCCGGCGGCTTGCTCGGACGCGTCCCGCGAGTGCCGGAGTTGCCCGAGGTGGCAACGGCTAGTTTGGCCCTTGGGGCTATAAATATGAGTCTTGGCCGGGCGTGGCCGGTCTTGAGCACGCCCGGCTATGTTGCCTTGTGTGGTGGTGCTTGGAAGCCCTCTAACTCACATATGCTTGGTAGTGACCATCCGATAGTGTGAGAAGAGCGATTCTAGTGCGAGTGCTTTGTGAGATTGCATTTGTGGCACTAGGTGGTTGTGTTGCAAGCGGAGAGCTTGTTACTCTTGGAGGATTGTCACCTCCTAGACGGCTTGGTGGCAAGAGGCTCCGTGGTAGCACGCGTGGAGATACGGTGCTCCGGAGAAGAGATTGTGAGAGGTCGGTACTCACCTCGCGGGGATCGCGAAGAGTAGCCCTATTGGATTGCGCGTGTCATTGAGTTACCACCCTTGAGTGTGTGGGTTTGCTCGGTGCCTTGAGGGGCTCACTTGAGAGTGGTGTCTTGCGGTGCCTTGCGGGCGTGCCTTGAGGGGCAAGTGACTTGAGGGTCACACCGAAGAACCATCTAGGTGAAAAGACCGGAGGAACCACCAAAGGTGTTGGTCGACACAACGGGACGTAGCTTGGGGGCAACCAAGTGAACCCGGTGAAAAATCGCCGAGTCATCTTGTGTCCACACTTCGCGGTGGTTTGCAATCTCTTTCACAAGCTTTGTATTTACATTCCTTACATTGTTGTATAGCTTGTGTAGTTGCTCTAGTGATTAGTTAGCTTGTGTAGCTTGTTAATCACCTTCTTGCTTGTGTAGCTAGAAGTAGAGTAAGTTGCCTTGCTTAGCTTGTGTAGTTAAGTAAGTTTGAGCTCTTGGGTTTGGGTTGTGTAGCTTGGTCCTTGAGCATCTAGTGAGCTTAGGTTGGCTTTGTGCTTTTGCTCATTAGAATTGTGTAGGTGCATACCCGGTTGCTAAAGTACTAGTTGCTTAGTTTTGTGTGACCTTGCAAGCTAGACTTGTTTAGTGTGCACTAGCTAGATTGGCACCTTGTCTTCTTGTTTAGGATCTTTTACAAGGTACATCTAGAGACATAGATAGAGGGGTAAAAGTCTTGGCTAGGCCGATAGATTTAATTCCGCACTTATATCGGTTAGCCGGAGCGATTAGTTTTAAAAAGGACTATTCACCCCCCCTCTAGTCCGCCATCTCGACCTTACAAGTGGTATCAAAGCCGGGTCTCTCATTTAGTGGTCTTAACCGACCCGAGAGGATGGCGGATTATGGGCTAGATGTTGAGTGTCCACACATTTTTGATGGCACACACTTTGCACGGTGGAGAAATTGGTTGTCATGCAATTTTAAGTTTATTTCTCCTCAAATGTGGTGGATTGTAGATGTGGGCTTCTCTTGTGCAATTGAAAGGAAAACTCAAGCACAAAAGAATTGCTTCACTCTCAATTGCCAAGCTACTAACATTCTCTATAGATCTTTGGATGATAGCATATTTGAGGAGATCATGGATTTTGAGTCCGCGCATGAGATTTGGGTATACCTCAATGAGAAGTATGGAGCGGCCTCCGATGAGGAGTCCATGTTGGTGGCACATGAGGTTGTTGAGCATGACCATAACAAGGTTGTTGTGGAGGATTGCTCCACCTCATGGTCAAGTGAGGAAGATGATCAATCTACCTCAAGCTCACTTGACAAGATGGAGGATGATGCCTCAAGTGATGCAAGCAATGATTCTACCCCAAGCACATTTGATGGCGATGATGGTTCATGCTCCAATGATGATGCTACTACAAGCTCTCCGACATCATCATATTGCTTCATGTCACAAGGTGACACTAATGTATCAAGTTGCAATGTGATTGATCATGCCTCTTATGATGAGCTTGTTAGTAGACTTGCTAGCATGACCATGTCTTTAGAAAATGAGAAAGCAAAAACAATGAATCTTGAAAGTGAAAACTCTTTTCTAAAGACAACATGTGAACAACAAAAGCATCTACTTTATGTTACTACTTGTTCACATGATGTGCTAAAATTGACTCATGAGCAACTTTGTGTTACTCATGAAAACTTGTTGAAAGATCATGATTTTCTCACTAAGAAGTTTTCCTTTGAAGAAATTAAAACTAGTGAGAGCTCATCACTTGGGTTGAATGATCAATCACATATGACTAACCTTTGTGATGTAGGGAAGAAGCATGTATCCACCTCTCATAATGATTTACTTGATATGCCATGTTCTTCACAATTAGATGCTTGTTCTACTTCTATGTCTTGTGAGACTAATCTTTTGAAGGAGAACAATAGACTCAAAAGCAAAGTGAAGAATTTGAACAACAAGCTAGAGAGGTGTTACAACTCTCAAGTCACCTTCGAATATATGTTGAAGAACAAGAGAAGATATGGTGACAAAAGTGGCCTTGGTTTCAACAAGGACAATGTTGGGTTGAGTGAAGTGCCAAAGATCACACATTCTCAACTCTTGAAGAGCTACAAGAGATATGGCAACATGAATGGCATCCGCTACAACAACACCAACATCAAGGGAAAGAAATGGGGCAAGAGAAAGTATGAGAAAGAAATGAAGAAGCTAGAAGAAGAAAGGCTCTCTCATTTCATGTGCTTTCAATGCAATGAAATGGGACATCTAGCAAGAACTTGCCCAAACAAAGAGAAGTCTCAACCAAAGCCACAAGATGAGCAAGAAAAGAAACCCCAAGATCAAGTCAAGATCAATCATGAAGATATAATTGATGACTTGAAGATGAAGAAGAAAAAGAAAACAAGAAGGGGTGGAAGAGCAAGGCATCCAACTCCTATTCTAGATGCCAAGATGATGATGAGCAAGAATCAAGAGAAGAAAGAGTTGGCTCACATCAAGTGCTTCAAGTGTGAAGAGATGGGACACTATGCCTCGGGGGTGTCCTACCAAGCTTGAGAAGAAGGCTCAAGCAACTCAAAAGAGGCAAGGCAATGAAGAGCATCACATGAGCAATGAAGAAAAGGCTCAATTAAAGAGAAGATGCTACTCATGCCGGGAAAGGGGACACATGGCTCATTCATGTCCCCTAGGTAACACTTCTAAGCCTATTCCAATTGATACAAATAATATGCTTAGAAAGGATGGTAATGGTACCTCTACGGTCTCTATTGCAAAACATCCCGCTATCCATACTAAGGCTTTGCCTAGGTATGTGGCTCCTAACTTGAGAGGACCCAAACATGTTTGGGTACCATCAAAAAGTGGATGATTGTGTGTAGGTACCATGGCATTGGAGACTTGATTCAATTGAGTTCATTTCATTCATCATTTGATTGAATCAAGTATTGAAGCTTAGTGCTATTCCTCTCCCAATGCCAAGTCATGACAAGTGAAGTCCAATGAGCTACAACATACAAGTGCAATAATCAAGTTGTGGTAATTTATTGGTCATATTCGAAGGCTTGCAAAGTATTTGAGTTGAAGCTTGCTAGTGGATGATCATGTGCTTTCAAAGGTATATTCCTAGTTGATCTAATCCATTTGGGTGCATATGAGTTGATTGAATTGGATCGATATGCATATGTTGCTTGCTATGAGTTGTTTGAATGGATTAATTGCTCAGTAGTCAAATTTGGATTGGCTTGGTTGGATATGATCACAAGATGACTCTTAATAAGTGGTTTGAATGGATATATGTCTTGTGTTGGTATTCAAACAAGTTGATATCAAGTTTGATTCAATTTGAAGAAGCATAGCTCAATTGCTTAAAATCTGTCCAAATATTTAGAATCTGAGCTAGCTGAAAAGACAGCCATGATTGAGAGATCAAATCTATTTGGATTGGCTTGAAATTTGGTATGGATGCTCTACACTTATGGTACAATATGCTGTACAAACTTCATGAAGATTGGATAAGAATTGCTTCGGTTTTGGAGTACATCTTTTCAGCAATAGTGCAGCAATTTTCAGCATACAACAGTAAGGGAAGATGTGAAACCTGGTAGCAATCTAGAAGGCCAATGAAGCTCAAATTTTTACAGCTGCCGGTAGACTTAGTGTTGCACATCTCCACCAAATTTCATGGCATTTGGAGCTGTACATTGTGAGATATGAATTATTCTTTGAAGAGTACAGAATCTGCCAGAAAAGTGACTATCATTGGTTATATCAAGAGTCACTCAAATTGAAAGGTCCTCATGTTGGTTTCATGTTTATAAGTGGTTGAGGAACCTAACTTTGGTTTTGAATTGGTCTAGAAGCATGAAGAATAATGAGTACAAGGCCATTTGACTGTGAAGTGTATTTGTTACACAGTTTGGTACTCAAATCGAAGATCAAGATCAAACTCAAGATGAAGATGAAGTTTAAGTTCTAGTGACAAATTGAAGATCATTTGGTAGAAAGAAAAGAACTTAAACAAGAAAGAAAAGGACTTAAAGAAGATTTCAAGTGATTCATCATATCAAGTCCAAAGGATCAATCAAAGAAAGGTAATTCAAGTGAGTGTCAAGGATAGTTCTTGGTGATCCAAGAGATATTGGAGATGCTCGGTTGAAGCAATCAAAATGGTTGATAAAGTAAGCAAGCAACACCCAAGATAGAGAGCAATACATGACAAGTCAAGAGATAATACAAGTGGTGCACAAGTGGTACCCATTCAAGTGGTATTCTCTCATGCAAGCAAGAATCACAAGAAGAAGCGGGCCAACCACAACAAGAAAGTGCACTTGATCTCAAGTGGGTTTTCACCTCATATGGGTGAAGCATGGTATTCAATCATGGTATCTATTGGCTTCATCAAGCTTATAAATGGACTTCACATTGCTATTGGAGGAATGTATTGGAATCTAAATGACTATACTCTTCTCCAACATAGCAAAGGTATCATTGTAATGTGCATGATCATTTCATCCCTTACTAGTATGCGGTTAGTGCATATAGTACATGCTTATTAGGATCATGCATAACATTAAAATGTTTCAAATTCATAGTCTATCACTATTGCTTGAATGTTTGATTTATCTAGTGGTATGAGTATGAGTTTGTTCATGAGCTAGTGAACCCAAGTACTTGATCTAGTTTGAATTGCATATAAATTTCAAGTACAACATTGGCAAGATAACCCTTCTAGTAAGGTGTGAAGAAGCTTGTCATTGGTTCAAACCGGACTTGGATGTTTATAAGTGATTCATATTGGCTCAAGTCAAAGAAATAGAAGCTCATGAAGACTATCAAGTTCAAGAATTGGTTATTCATGATAAATCCAACAAGTGGTTACCATAATGATAGTTCTTGCAAGAAATGTCTAGTCTATCACTATCTTCAAGTGGTGTTCCTACAAGTGGTATGGTACACATGGTTTTCACTCAAGTGATATCTAGTACATCAAGATGATGGTTCCACAAGTGATCCTCAACTTTAAAGTGATCAATTCAAATCAAGAGAAGCTACCCTCACCGACAAGAAAGTGTTTACATTGGTTTAACTCATGCTTTGTCATAGGGGGAGGAGCCCCACTTCATCGGTATTAGAGACAAAGAAACTTCAAGTGACCTACATGTAGTATCTTTGGTGCTATGACAAAGGGGAGTGCCCAATGCATAGTTACAAGTGGATTCCTTGCAACTACATGTGGATTTTACAAGTGGTGTCATTCCAATATATGGTGTTGTCCATCAAAAATGAAGATTCAAGACTCAACCATCAACCCCTAGTTCCAATCCTTTGCATCAAGAGAATTTTTCTTACATGTGGTATCTTCAAGTGGTATTGCTGCATACCTTTATGGTCATTGATGACAAAGGGGGAGAGAATTGTACAAAGATATGCGAAGAAGCATACAAAGGGGAGAATGCGAAGAAGCATACAAAGGGGAGAAATATGGAACAAAAGAAGCATACAAAGGGGAGTAGAAAATGGACATGGATCAAGAGGGAGCAACATTAAAGAATGGAGGAGGATAAAAAATTCCCGATTAAGAGAAGCACACAAGTAGGGGAGCAAGCTCATGAACTTGTTTGATTGCATTTGATATGTGCATATTCATGTGCTTGCTTGCATTCACATAAGTTCTTATATTTCAATATGCAATGCTTGTGTGGTGAATGCTAGTTATAGAACTTGATTGATGATTTGAAAAACTAGCACGTATAGGATGGATTAGCTAGTCACATGTGCTTTACAAGTGGTACTAGAACCTTGCTTATAATGTTGATCTCATGAGGTATCTAGTGTTTTGTTTCATGTGATATCTAGCTAACCATGATGCTAAGGATGAACTTCAATGGTGCAACTCCGATTGGTATCACGCTTCAAAGGTTTATCCTATATACCTTAGCATCACTTAGTAGTGCTAACTCTCCCAAAATTTCCATATTTATGCATGTGTGCAAGCTTAAAACCAAACCATTTAAGCACACATGTAGGGAGCTATCACTACCAAGTTGACTTTGTGGTACTTATCCAAATCATAACATTGAGCTTAAATGTTGGATAAGTGGCATAAAGTCCAAATATTCTTAAATTCCATATCTTTGTAGAGTTGTCATCAATTACCAAAAAGGGGGAGATTGAAAGGCCCTTGTTTGGTTTTGATAATTGAGTGACAACTTTAGGTGGACTAACATGTGTGATGGTTGAGATACACAGAGTTAGTTCACGTACATGTGTGTGAGCAACATATGCCATGGTGGAGATGGCTTGGAGATGTTGTGAGGCTCAACACATGAGTTGATAAAGAAGCTCATTGCAAATGAGACATGACATGGAGTCATGTGACCAAGAGGTGAAGATCAAGATGAGGCTTGGCTTGATGGACCGGTTGCAAGTGTGAAGGGCAAGTTGAGGCTGCGAAGCGAAGGACCATGCGATGGTGAAGCTTGGGCAAGACTTGGCGCCGATGGACCGACGCAACGGTGAAGAGCAAGTGAGGTCAAGATCGATGGACCAAGAGTGTCACATGATGATATGAAGTGGATCATATCATTTGATGATCGTGTCGTGCATGCGGTGCATTGGCACAATGGAGGAAGACGGTGGAGATGGAAATGCGCAAGGCAAAGGTATAACCTAGGGCATTTCATTTCACCGGTCTAAGGTTGAGTAGAGAAGTACTTGACCGGATTTAGGATAGATGGCCGTACTATCAAGAGGGGTAATCTTGTTTGCATATCGGTCATCTAGTGCCACTTGAGCGATCTAACATTGCGATGTGCTAGGATCGAGTGGCGTTGTGAGTTGAAGAGAAAATCCTTTGAAAATGATTGTGAAAATGCTAACACACAAGCACATGGAGTTGTACACTTGGTGGTGTTGGCACATTTACAAAGGTGGCGAATGTTCGCGCCGTGGTTTGTAGGGTTGAGTTGGGCTTGGGTCCCTCTCTCCCTCCCGCCGAGCTTGCGAGGGGGATTCGGCGCTTTCGGGAAAATTGGAGGCATATTTTCCATTGCGCCGATGCAAAATGTGGTTGAAAACATGCTATCTCTCGGTGATCAAGATGGTATACTTGTTGGATAGCATGGTGGAGAAGATCGCGTTTTTGACGGGGCCGTGAATCATGGATTCACAAGGCGCGGACGCAGCGCGGACGCGGCCAGCGGGCAAGACGCGTCCGGCTACAGGCTGGAGTCAGCATGGGCATGCCGTGGGCGCAGTGAGCGCCGACGCGCAAGGGCGCGTCCGGCGGTCCCGGACGCCGACCAAAAACTTTCGGGTCGGCTCGGTCTCGCGCGGTTGGTCGCCGGACGACGGCGGACGCGGCGCCGGACTCGGGCGGTGCATCGTTGAGCGTCCGGCGCGTGTTAAGCAGATTTCTTCGCGTGATCGGCCGCTAGCCGTTGGGGCTTTAACGGTCGGCTTTGAACGGTCTGGACACGTGAGCGCGGAGGAGCGCCGGACGCGTCCCGGCGGCTTGCTCCGGACGCGTCCGGCGAGTATCGCGGAGTTGCCCGAGGTGGCAACGGCTAGTTTGGCCCTTGGGGCTATAAATATGAGTCTTGGCCGGCTGTGGCCGGTTGCTGAGCACGCCCTGGCTATGTTGCCTTGTGTGGTGGTGCTTGGAAGCCCTCTAACTCACATATGCTTGGTAGTGACCATCCGATAGTGTGAGAAGAGCGATTCTAGTGCGAGTGCTTTGTGAGATTGCATTTGTGGCACTAGGTGGTTGTGTTGCAAGCCGGAGAGCTTGTTACTCTTGGAGGATTGTCACCTCCTAGACGGCTTGGTGGCAAGAGGCTCCGGTGGGTAGCACGCGTGGAGATACGGTGCTCGGAGAAGAGATTGTGAGAGGTCGGTACTCACCTCGTGGGGATCGCGAAGAGTAGCCCTATTGGATTGCGCGTGTCATTGAGTTACCACCCTTGAGTGTGTGGGTTTGCTCGGTGCCTTGAGGGGCTCACTTGAGAGTGGTGTCTTGAGGTGCCTTGCGGGGCGTGCCTTGAGGGGCAAGTGACTTGAGGGTCACACCGAAGAACCATCTAGGTGAAAAGACCGGAGGAACCACCAAAGGTGTTGGTCGACACAACAGACGTAGCTTGGGGGCAACCAAGTGAACCCGGTGAAAAATCGCCGAGTCATCTTGTGTCCACACTTCGCGGTGGTTTGCAATCTCTTTCACAAGCTTTGTATTTACATTCCTTACATTGTTGTATAGCTTGTGTAGTTGCTCTAGTGATTAGTTAGCTTGTGTAGCTTGTTAATCACCTTCTTGCTTGTGTAGCTAGAAGTAGAGTAAGTTGCCTTGCTTAGCTTGTGTAGTTAAGTAAGTTTGAGCTCTTGGGTTTGGGTTGTGTAGCTTGGTCCTTGAGCATCTAGTGAGCTTAGGTTGGCTTTGTGCTTTTGCTCATTAGAATTGTGTAGGTGCACACCCGGTTGCTAAAGTACTAGTTGCTTAGTTTTGTGTGACCTTGCAAGCTAGACTTGTTTAGTGTGCACTAGCTAGATTGGCACCTTGTCTTCTTGTTTAGGATCTTTTACAAGGTACATCTAGAGACATAGATAGAGGGGTGAAAGTCTTGGCTAGGCCGATAGATTTAATTCTGCACTTATATCGGTTAGCCGGAGCGATTAGTTTTAAAAAGGACTATTCACCCCCCTCTAGTCCGCCATCTCGACCTTACAGGAGGCCGGCCTCAGGTCGCGGATTCTGGTCACCGATGGCGAGGAAGACCAGGAGATGGTTACAAGGACTAGATTGTAATTTTTGCTTCTTTCGAGAATGTCTTTGTAACATGGGCTGTAATCACCAAGAATATAAATGAAATATCAACTCAGTTTTTCAAAAAAAAAAAAAAAAAACTGTACCTCTTAGCCCATTTTATCCCAGCCTCCTTCTCCGCCACTGCACTTTTAATGTGCGTTTGGCAGGGATCCCAGATCTAGATTCTTTCAGAAAATCTGAAAATGTTTCAAATGATAAATCAAAATCACTGTGAAACTGTTCGGCTGGTAGGCTAGACTTATAAAATCAAATAAATTAAATGTATTTTAGAAAAAAAAATCTAACCTTTTGTGGGCAAAGAACAACCTAAATACAACCATTTAAACTTGTTTCCACTTAAAAAGGATTCATCGGGGGAAAAAATGAGATGGAAAGGTAGATTCAGAATCATTAGAAACCATCCCTTTCATGTTCCACTCCCACAGTACAAAAGTATAAACCGTTTCTCTTCGGAATCACCTGGTGCTTTCTGCGTTTGACAGGGATTCTCACCGTCTGCTAAATGTGACCTTCATCCCAGCCTCCTCCGGTCGATTACAGGTCCAGTCGATATCCCACATCCACTTGGTGCCCGATTTCCTGGAGGTTGTACAGTCTGCTTGGTCTGAACCTGTCAGAGGGAACAACCCACTAATGACCTTGCATAATCGACTCGAGAATACTTCAAAAGCTCTGAGAAGCTGGAGCAAGTCGATGTTCAGCCAGGCGAAGTTGCAGCTGCAGATAGCAAATGAAATAATCTTGAGATTGGATGTTGCTCAGGAGTCCAGAAACCTGACTGATGCTGAGTTTGAACTGCACAAGCAACTGAAACATCATGTTTTGGGTTGGGCTGCGATTGAGAGGTCAAGGAAAAGACAGTGCTCAAGGGTGACAAATCTCCGCGAAGGTGATGCCTGTACCAAATTCTTCCACCAGCGTGCAAAGGGCCGGAGGAAGCAGAATCTGATTGCTTTCCTAAAGAATGAGAATGATGTGCTAATTTGGGAGCATAAAGGCAAGGAGGAAATTTTAGAACACCACTTTCGGGGGTCCTGGGAGGCAGAATCAGTAGACAACACACGCTAGATTGGGAGAACCTGAACCTCAGTACAATAAATGGCCAAGAGCTGGACATGCCTTTCACTCTCGAGGAGCTCAAGCGCACGGTGGCCGAACTGCCTTCGAAAGGCGCCGGTCCGATGGTTTCACGGGCATGTTCTACAAGAAATGCTGGGACACCATCAAAGGAGACCTGCTAGCTGCAATGAACTGCTTTTATGAACTCAGAACGGGGCCACTAGAGAAGCTAAATGGAGCCAACATCATTCTGATCCCGAAATCGATCAGCGCAGAGTGCCCCAAAGACTACAGACCAATAAGCTTGATCCATTCCTTTGGTAAGCTCATCACGAAGACCTTGGCTCTCCGACTCCGACCACTCATGGATCAGCTTATATCCATGCTCGAGTGCGTTCATAAAAAGCGCTGCATTCGGACAACTTTCTCTATGTCGGGAACTTAGCGCGGGCTTACCACAAGAAGAAAATCCCAGCTCTTCTCTTCAAGTTGGACATCTCTAAAGCTTTCGATACGGTGTCTTGGGAGTACATGCTGGAACTACTAGAGCACCGTGGGTTCAGCAACAAATGGAGGGATTGGCTGACATGTATCTTCAAAACCTCACATTCCAGAGTAATCCTAAATGGTGGAAAAATAAACGCCAGGATCAACCACGCCCGTGGCCTCCGGCAAGGTGACCCATTATCCCCGTACCTCTTCATTCTTGCCATTGACACCCTGCAGGACATTTTAAACATGGCAACATCAAATGGCACACTGTCGGCCTTGAGAGGCAGAAACGCTAGATTGAGGCTGTCCTTGTATGCGGATGATGCTGTCATCTTCCTAAATCCAAGCAGCAAGAAGTTGAAGCTCTTTTCAACATCCTGGACCAATTTGGACAGACCACAGGACTGAAACTTAATCTTGACAAATGTGTGGTGACTCCAATTCGATGTGCCGACCTGAACCTTGATGTTATACTTGAGCAGCTTCGGTGGGAAAAGGGCCAGTTTTCCAATCTCTTATCTTGGACTGCCATTAACCTTAGGACGGCTCAAAATGGTTCACTTTCAAAGCATCCTGGACAAATCAAGAAACAAGCTAGCCGGCTGGCAAGGTCGGCTACTCAACCAAGCTGGGCGAAGAGAACTAGTGCGTTCAGTGCTAAGCTCTATGCCAACTTACCTGCTCACTTCACTTAGAGTGCCAAAACAGCTGACCAAAGAAATAGACAAAATGCGACGGAGATTCTTGTGGGCGGGTGACGGAGAGTTGTCAGGTGGCAAATGCAAGGTGGCGTGGCCGTTGGTGGCTAAACCGGTGGAGCTGGGCAGCCTTGGTATAATTGAACTGGAGCGTTTCAGTAGAGCACTAAGAGTCAGATGGCTTTGGTACAATTGGTCACATCCAGAGCGTGCTTGGAATGGTTCTGAACTTCCGACTGACGGCGTGGACCTGGCACTTTTCAATGCAGCCACCACGGTGACGGTGAGAAATGGCCAAAAAGCCTCCTTTTGGAATTCTAGCTGGATCGACGGACGGGCGCCGTCAAGCTTATGCCCGCAGCTTTATCAACACAGTAGGAGGAAAAACAGATCAGTTAGAGACGCGGTTATGAATGGGAAGTGGATTGAGGACATTGCCTTCAACCTGAATAATGAGCTGATGCGAGAATTTTTCAAACTTTGGCAAGCCATTGAGACAGTGGAGCTGAACCTGGAGGATACAAGGGAAGACACGATCATTTGGACTCTCGAGAGCTCTGGTGAGTACTCTGCCAAATCGGCTTATCAGATTCAGTTCGCAGGCCATACAACGTCAGATTTCCAAACGCTGATTTGGAAGGCTTGGGCACCTCCCAAGTGCAAGTTTTTCCTGTGGTTACTACTTCAAGATAGATTGTGGACTGCGGCCCGCCTACAAGCTCGTCACTGGGAGAACAATTACTTCTGTGCGCTTTGCGAACGTAACCTGGAAACTGCGGGGCATCTGTTCTTCGAGTGCCCCTACTCAAGAACGGTCTGGAGCCTGGTCTCATCTTGGAGCGCCTGCAATAGCCTTGATCCCAGCCGATGGAGGCATGCACTGGAGCTTGAGGCATGGTTCAGTCAATGTTTGGGAGACGGAGGGAAAACAGTGCATAGCCTTGCCATCCTCACACTGTGGACTTTATGGAATCGGAGGAACGCAGTCATTTTTAGAGATAACAGGACGTCAGCACAGCTAGTTTTCAAGGAAATTAAGGATGCAGCGGAGCAATGGGCCCTCGCGGGATGCATGGCGCTGAAGCTTCTAATGGTTGGGAATAACAGTAGCGAGTAATCAGTTTAGTTTTTCATGCCCCAGCCTGCCTAGGTAGTTCTGGGAGCGCACCTCGCGCATGTAATCTTAAGTTGTATGCTGACCCTCTTCTTATTATCAATCAAAGCCGAGATATCGGATCTTTCAAAAAAAAAAAGATATCCCACATCCACATAATAAAAACAAGATCATCACTTCCACAACTAAAGTTAACTTTAAGTAAGATTGTAAGTATAACAATTATGAGAAACAAGTGACCAAGCGACAGTGACTTTCATTTTACAGAAGCGAAAGCTAAGATTACCATGGCTCCTACCAAATCTCTTGGCTGTGAAATCTTTCATCTTCAGATCAACTAAGTCATTACCCTGCCATGCCCTGACAAAAACCTTCAGCTTCCCCTTGTCTTCAACAGAAACAACTTGCCGTGAATGCTGGACCGTGCTGCCAGTGGTAACAGTCACTTCCTCATCTCTAGAATCAAGTAATAAGACTTCCTCACCGATGCTGCCAGTACAAACAAAAATTTCACTGCGGTAACCTTGCCATGACCCATTAATCATCCGCACACTTATTGTCGCCTCCACGGACCAACAAATATGACCATGGGTAAACTCTACTGTGCTAAGCTTACTAGTATAGTCTGTGATAAGTACACTCGATTTATCAGGAGACTGATGCACTAATGGTTAAGCTAAATAGCTTAAGTCTTTATCCTCAGATTAAATAGCACCCTTCACTGACAGCTCAACCTCAAAAGTCACAGGCTGCAACATCACAACAGCTCTAGTAGGACCAGTCAGTTTCAAGTATGGATTCTGAAAGAAACACAAATAAAAGAAAACATAAGTAAACTGAAGAAAAAGAAAAGGTAAATAATAAGCAGCATAATCAATTTCGAACAGTATAAATAACAAAATACTAAGTCTTGTGGCACGCAAATAAACAAAAAAAGATAGCTCAATACAACCTCCGTCTCAAAATAAATCAATTTTCTAGAATCACAGAAAGTCAAGTATCTTGAGCTTGATCAACTTTATATGAAAGAGTAACATAGTCTATAACACCAAATAAGGATATTGTTTTTTTTTTGAGATCACACCTAAGCGCGTTTTTCAAAATAAGTACATTGTAAAAATATATTTCATGATATATCTAGTGATACCAATTTATTTAGTCTCATATAAATATTTGTGCTCTTTTCTATAAATTTAGTCAAATTTACATAAGTTTGACTTAGCATGACTCTAGCGAAGTTCATTTGCTATGAGATGGTGGGAGTACATTTGGGGGCACAGCATGAAAGAAATCATGAAAGTAATAAATGGTACTTCAGGTTATATATTATTGTATGTACCTCTTGGGTGAGGGTTTGGAAACTATCCCTCTTGCGGTTGAAGATAACATTGCGTCTGCGATCAACTGCATCACGCAGAGCGACTGTCCCAAAGACATGGAGTGGCCACTGTAAATCCCCTCTTATTCCTGCAACCTTGACTGTAAAGATCTGTAGAGTACCGCACGGAAGGGCAGTGTATGGCGGTGCAGGATTATCTGTAAAACGCATGGGAGGGACTTTTTTTTTTTTTTTTTTTTTTTCGAATACGCAAAGGTTTGCGCATCATTGTATTAAGTAGAAGAGAGTTTTACGAGGTTTTCTCGGGGTGTTCTCACAATTTTAAGGAAAAGCCCGCCACCCCAGAACGCGTACATAACGGATTACTCACGCACTAAACATTCTAGTTTCCGCGCGCCTGCCTCGATCCACAAGTCGGCGGTGTGCTTGATGTTGGCGAGCACCTGGTGGAGAGTGGCCTCTGCGCCTCTGAAACATCTTGCGTTCCTCTCCTTCCAGATTTCCCACGCGATGACGGCAAAGAGTGAGAATCTGCCCCTTTCCGCTTGACCCCGTGCCACTTCGCCCTCCAAAGGTCCCACCATTGCTCGATTGACCGGGCTCCGATCCCGGAGGTGTAGGCGTGTCGCGTTGCCAGGATTGCCCACCAAACCTGGCGGGAGAAGGAGCACCCGGCGATGATGTGGTCGATCGTTTCTGGCTCCTGGCCGCAGAGGTAGCAGTTGACATTTGCCTGCAAACCGTGTTTGTGGCGCCTGTCTGCCGTCCATTGGCGCCTGCGGATGGAAAGCCAGAGGAAGATCCTCACTCTCAGGGGTGCCCACGTCTTCCAAATCCTCGCGCCCCCCGGGATGGGGTGGGATCCCGCCAGCAGTGCCCTGTAGGCCGACTTTGCGGTGTACTTTTCGTCCGCTGTCCACTTCCAGACTACCCGGTCCTCCGCTGCGGTGAGCACCACCTGGTCAAGCTTGTGCCAGAGGTTTAGATAGTCCCTGGCCACTGTGACCGATATCCCCCCGGAAATCTGCCATATCCAAGTGCGACCAGATGGACCCCACTGTAGCCCCTCGGCAACTGTGGTCTGCCGAACCTCCCTTGCTCCGACGTAGCCTAGGAGTAACGGCGCGATGTCCGCCACAGAGCGACCGTCGATCCACCTAGCGGTCCAGAAGAGGGTGGTCCTGCCGTTCCCGACGATCGTGAACGTGGAGGCTCGGAAGAAATCATGTACCTCCCTAGGCACCTTAATCTCCAATTGTGACCAGGCGCGGTCCTCATCAGCCTGCTGCAGCCAGAGCCATCTCGACTGAAGTGCTATCGAAGTGCGTCTGAGGTCCGGGATCCCCAGGCCTCCCAAGTCGGATGGTCGGCATGCCGCGGGCCACGCAACCATGCATTTCCCCCTGACGTCGCTGTCCTTCCCTGTCCAGAAGAATCTCCTGCGGATGCAGTTGATCTCCTCGATCGCCCAAGGTGGCAAGCCGTCCGCGATGATGGTGTGGATGGGGATCGCGGTTAGGACGGACTTGACCCAAATGAGGCGGCCGCTCCTTGCCATGAGCGGGCCGTGGCACGCCGGTAGGCGGGCGGCCGACCGAATCCACCGCTTTGCCGGTACCTTGCCTTTGGGATTTTCTTGACGCCGAGAGGTAGGCCCGGGTAGGTGATCGGGAACTCGGCGATCCGACAAACGATGACTCGGCCGTAGCGGCTGGAGGTCGAGGTCTGGTGCGTATATTGCCGTGATGGAGCACTTGGAGAGGTTGGTCCTAAGGCCCGACGCGTCACCGAAGGTCTTCAGGATCGTCATAAGCGCCCTCGCCTCTTGCACGGGGTGCATGAAGATGATGACGTCGTCGGCGTAGAGGCTGCATTGGTGTCTAATGGCGGGTGTCCCCATGGGCTGTAAGAGTCGTCCCTCCGCCGCCGCCACCATTAGCCCGGCGAACACCTCCATGACGATGATGAATAGCATTGGTGAAAGGGAATCCCCTTGCCCGACCCCACGCCTGTCATCGACCTCCCGGCCTCCCATTCACCGGGATGCGGGATGAGGCAAAGGACAGCGGTGAGGCTATCCATCTTCTCCGGTGGTGACCGAACCCGAAGGCACGAAGAGTGTCTAGCAGAACGGCCACGCCACCGTGTCGAAAGCCTTGGAGATGTCCAGCTTGAGCAACGCTTTGGGGATCTTCTTCTTCTTTAGGTGTAACGCCGCGCGCTGCACAAACTTGAAGTTGTCGTGGATCGTCCTCTCCCTGATGAAGGCGTTCTGATTGGGAGAGATGATCTCCTTGAGCCGAGGTGCCAGCCTTGCCGCCAGCGGCTTGGAGGCCAGCTTGCCGAAGCCGTGGATCATCGTGATGGGTCTGTAGTATGCGTGCGGTGGCCGCGTCCGCCTTCTTAGGAAGTAGCACCACGAGGGCGTTGTTGAGGTTGCGGAAGTGGGAGTTGTCCCTGAAGAACAAGGCGTTTAGGGCTGCTAGGATGTCGCCTGGTGGCCCATGCCGACTTGTAGAACGCCCCCGTGAAACCGTCTCGGGTCCCGGGCGCCCCGTCGGACGGCATGTCACGCACGACCCTCTCCACCTCATCCCCGAGAATGGTAGGTCAAGTGCGGTGAAGTCCTGCGGGGTGATGCCGATGGCGGCAAAATCGTGGATACCCCCCCCCCCCCCCGGGGCGGTCGACACCGAAAACGCCCTTGAAGTGCCTGTAGATAGCCTCCTCAATTTCCTCGGCACTTGTGCACGCCTCGCCTCCGTCCGTCCTTAGGCGGGAAATCCCGTTTCTCCGCTTCCTCCCTCTGGCGAGTAAGTGGAAATACTTCATGTTGGCGTCTCCGTCGGCGAGGAAACGAACCCGGGCCCTCTGCCGCGCAATGGTTCGCTCGAGCGACGCAAGACCCAGACACTTTTGCTTGAGCCCCTTGCGCAGCGCGTGCTCCTCGTCCGTGAGCTGCCTCCGTTCCGAGAATTGGTCGAACCGTAGGATGAAAGCGCGTGCCATGAGGAGCTGTTCACGAACATTCCCAATGGTCGTGGAAGCCCAGCGCTGCAACTCGGTCTTGAGGTTCCGGAAAAGCGCGTTGAGCCGGCGCAGGGGGTCTGTGATGCCCGAGCTGCATGTCCATCCCCTTTCGATGGCCTCCTGATACCCTTTCGACTTGGGAGGGATCTTGGCTGCACATAGTAAGCAATGAGTTAGATAAATTTCAAATGGTTTTGATTGCCCCAACAAACTGCAAAATAACAAGAGGAGAATGTGCGCGAGGATCAATCGCACAATCAATATATCGTATTCGTGATCCTGCTACCACATTTCATCAACGTGTCAAGATGTAACAAACACCTGATGAGATATGCAATCTCCAATCATCACATGGTGAAAAAACAACAGACTGAACGTTTTTAAGTGCATCTTCAATCATTGCATGATGTGAAAACAACATATCCACTCCTAACTGCTTGTTTTTACACGAATTAGCTTGTTTTTACACGAATATAAAAGCTCGATCGCCTGAAGGACTGAAGGAGACAAGACACATACTGAACTGAATTGATGAAATTAAGAAGGAAAGATGGAACTCACTGGTGGCCTCAAAGTCGCCGAATGCGTCGGACCAGAGCCGGTTCCAGGACTCGCGGAACTCGGCAGCCTCAATGGCACAAAGGTCCGGCTCCGGCTTGTCTTTGGCCTCCTCCAGACTCTTCTCATACGCCGCGAGTAATTCCGCGTACTCACGCGCCCTCCTCTGCTCTTCCGCCGGTTCGAGAAAGGTTTCTTTCTTCCTCGTTGGGACGACCACGTCTCTTGGACGGTCGTCTCTCTTCCGCGTCTGCGCTTCCACCTCCATGTCACGCTGACAGTTGCCGCCGCCCTCCGCCGCCGTGGCACGCGGAAAGTGGCCGCCGCCCGCCGCCGCCGCCGCCACCGTGCCGTGCGCAACGTCGACTAGTTTGGGATAGTGCTAGATGGATTCGGGTTGGATTAGTATGGGCCTATTGGGCTGCTGTTTTATTTGGCCCAACTCGAGTAGTATCCGGCCTCCGAATAAAGAGTGTGGCCTCCGAATTCTTGCTACGTGTCCACGTCCCTTGTCCTTCTCCAAAACTAAATAGTAGAGGTTTCGCTAAAAAAAAAAAAAAAAAAAAAAAAAAAAAAAAAAAGAAATTGTAAACTAGACTAGAGGTGTTGTTTGCTTCGAGACCTACAAATCACTAGATAGTTCATTTATCTACTGGTAGCCCATCAATTTCCTGGACAAGCATCTCATGCTAGGTTATCATCTAGAGATATTTACCAGTATAGTTGTATGGTCCTCAAAATAATAACGTGTCTTCCGGGTTATTTATTGTCTTGTCCTTCATCAAGATCTTTCCAGGTGAAAACCCAACACCAAGTTGTATGGTCCTCAAAATAATAACTGTGATTTTTTTTTTCGAAACCGCGCCTTGGGCACGTTTTTCATTAAGGGAAGTTAGAGTTTTACACCCCGGCCATCCAGCAGCGAGATGCCACTGGGTGGACGGGCACACACTTACAAATGTCACCGGCTCGAACGGTGGTGCTAAAAGATGCGACTTTCTAAGGAAACCGATTTGCGACTAGAAAGACAGAAGAGTGCGAGCTCTAGGTCGCGAAAAGCGGGGCGATGCTACGGAAGCCAGCCGCCAGCCACGCGTCGGCCTCCTCGTTGATACTCCCCAAGATCTCGTGGCGGCGTCCCCGTGGATGTTGTCGAAGGTTCTCCCGTTGCGCTCCTTCCACAAGACCCACGAGACGAGGAGGACGACGGAATCGAAACCTTTCGGAACCGGCGAGGATCCGCCCTAGCCGTCAACCACCGGTCGGAAAGAACGGCGTCCGATGGTGGGACAAGGTCGACTCGGCCGCACGCAAAGAAGCGTACGGTACCACACTTCCCCGGAGAGGACGCGGCCGGCCGCAAGTGATCTGTGGTCTCGGCCAACCGGTCGCAAAGGCGCAAACATCGAGCAGCCGCAACCCATGCCGTTCCGCGATCTGCAGTCCACAAGCGACCGAGCGGGGCGAGCGGAAGAAGAACTTCACCTTAGGCGGTGCGAAGCCTTCCAAAGCTCGGAGGCCCCCGCCAACCGCGTCCCCGCCGAGGAAGAAGGCCCGGTAGGCGGAGGCGGCGGAGTAGACACCGGCCGGCGTCCACCGCCGCATCATGCGGTCCCGGGGTTGACGGGTCCAGTGCACCGACTCCGTCGGGTTCCGGACTGCGCAACCGAGTGACATAAGTCACCGTTTGCGCGCCTCGCACGTCCCGTGTCCAGTCCCGTTGTGCGGGCCTCCCCGACCGTGCGCTTGCGACGGCGCGCGCCAACATGCCCAAAGAGCAGGGGCGCGGCGGTGCACAAAGGGCCACACGGCAGCCCGCGAGCGATCCGAAGAGGGTCGTCTCTCCGTCCCCAACGACAAAGTGAACCGAGGAAGAGAACATCTGCTGGATCACCTTCTCCGCCTTTTGGGGCAAGGCAGCCCACGCGGAGTCAGGCCTGGCACGGCGCAGCCACTCCCAGCGAAGGCGTAGCGCAAAGCCTTGGATCCGGAGGTCAGGGAGACCAAGCCCGCCCAGGTCCTTAGGCGCGCACGCACGAGGCCACGCGACCTTGCACTTGTCGCCTGCCACGGAGTCTTTCCCGGCCCAGAGGAAGCCCCGCCGGCGCTTGTCGATCTCCGCCACCGCCCAGGAGGAGAGGGAGCATGAGATGGAAACATGGACCGGGATGGCCGACGGTGCCGTGCACGAGCGTCTTGCGGCCTGCCGCGTTGAGGAGATTAGCCTTCCAGTCGGGATGCGTGCCGCCACCGCATCAATTAGAGGTTGCTCGTCCTCACGCCTTAGCCTGGAGACGGAGAGGGGCGCTCCGAGGTAACGGCATGGGAAGGGCTGCACCTTGCAGGGGAAGGCCTGCAGCGCCGTCGCAATTTCCTCCTCTGAGCAGCGAATGGGCGTGATGGAGCACTTGTGGATGTTGGTCTCCAGGCCCGAGGCGCCCGCGAAGAGGTGGAGCAACTGGCGCATGCACTCCAGATCAGTCGCTGCTGGGGTGAGGAAGACAACGAGGTCGTCAGCGTAGATGGACGCACGACAGCGCGCGACGTGGGCCGGGAGGGGCAGCAGCTGGCCTTGTCTGTCGGCGGCCGTGATGAGTGCATTGAGGACCTCCATCACGATGACGAACAACAAGGGAGAAAGGGGGTCCCCCTGCCTCAGGCCACGGTTGTGGCAGATCCTCCGCCCTGGGCGGCCGTTGACCAAAACACGCGTGCTGGCCGTGGAAAGCATGGCGGCAATCCAGTCACGCCACCGCAGCGGAAACCCGATGTGGTCCAGCACCTCAAGCAGGAAAGGCCACGCCACAGTATCGAAGGCCTTGGCCAGGTCGACCTTCAGGAGGACAGTTGGGCGGCGGTGCGCATGCAACCAGCGGCACGCTAACTGCACAGTCCTGAAGTTCTCATGGATCATCCTTCCCCTGATGAAGGCCGTCTGGTTGCAGTTCACCAACTCGGGCATCCTAGTCGCCAAGCGCAGCGCCAACGCTTTGGAGAAAAGTTTGCCAACCGAGTGGATGAGGCTTATAGGTCGGTAGTCCCTCAGCCCCTCCGGCGACTGCGTCTTGTGAAGCAGGATCATGACGGCCTCGTTGACGTGGTGGAAGCTCCTGAAGTCCTGATCCCAGAGAGCCTCGAACAGGCGCAAGATGTCCGGACCAACGACCTCCCAAGCCGCCTTGTAGAAACCACCACAGAATCCGTCCGGTCCGGGCGCGCGATCGGACGGCGTCTCCCGCACGGCAACAAGGATCTCCTCTGGCGTGAAGCGGGCGGCTTGCTCAGAGAGGTCAAGCCGCGGCAGCCCCAGTTGGCCGAGGTCAATCCTGTGCAAGCGGGGGAACGGCTTCCCAATGAGGTCATTGTAGAAAGTAAACACGAAACCCGCTTTGGCTTCTTGGTCAGTGAAGGTGTGCCCCTCGTGATTTATAGCGAGAAGGTGGTTCTTGCGGTGCCTGTGGCAGGCCTGCACGTGGAAGAACCTGGTGCACGCATCGCCCTCCACCAGGAAGCGCGTCCTGGCGCGCTGCCTCGCCATCGTGCGGGTGAGTGAAGCTAACCCCAGCACGTTGCCCTTGAGCTCGCGCAGCCAGTCGAGCTCAACCGGCACGAGAGGCCTGGACTCCTGCAGCGTCTCGATCTCGTAGATCACGACCCGGTGTGCCGCTAGCCGCAGGGGAACGTTCCCAACGCAGGCAGCGCGCCAGCTGCGCAGCGCCTTGGCCAGGAAACGCAGCTTCTGATCCAGTGCGCGGCACGCGTTAAGGTTCGGCAGCCACGGTCCCCAGGCGTCCCTGACGACGTCCATGAACCCACGAAGCCTGACCCAGCTGAGCTCAAAGCGGAACCTGGGAGGCGCCCAGGCGGCCGAGCTCAGGAGGAGGAGCAGGGGGGCATGGTCGGAGGAGTCGGAGGAAAGACACCGGAGGTGGTGCGAGGTGAAGCGCGCGACCCACTCCTGGTCGCCGAACGCGCGGTCTAGTCGCTCTAGAGTCGGGAGATCGCGTCCGTTCGACCAGGTATACAACCTGTCCGAAAGGTGCACCTCAACCAGGCTCAGGTCGTCGATGACCCGCCGGAACGCGCGCATTTGGCCGCGGTGGAGGCGTCCATTGTTCTTGTCCGCTGCCAGGTATATGATGTTGAAGTCCCCACACACTAGCCAGGGGCCGTTACAGGCCGCCTTGACGTCACGCAGCTCCTGCAGGAAGTCCGGCTTGTCGGCGTCTAGCGTCGGCCCATACACATTGCACAGCCACCACCCCTGGCCGGAGCCGTCAAGCGGCTCTAGAAGCACGGACACAGAGAACCGCCTAGCGAGTCGCGCAGAGACGCGCCAAACGTCACGGCGCCAGGCCGTGGCGGCACCACCCGCCACACCAACAGCAGGGAGAGAGACATAGTCAAAGTCGATCCCTACAACCTCATTGTTCACGGTTACATCGTACAGTTCCATCTTCGTCTCCTGGAGACAGACTAAAGACGCACGCTGGTTGGCGACGATGTTGCGGACGACGCTGCGGCGGGCAGGGGAGTTGAGCCCCCGCGCGTTCCAGATGAGCAGATGGTCGGCACCCATGGGGAAACCGATGGGCGACTCATGCGAAGGTCCGACGACGCGATGTCGCAGTGCTGGTGGAAGAGCACGCGCATCATCTCTCGCCGCGAGGTCGGGGAGGTGTCCTTGAACGCCTGACGGAACTGCTGCTCAACCTCGGCATCCGTGGCGACGTTGGCCTGGGAGGCCGGCTTGCCGCTCCACTTGTTGGCCAGCACGCGCCTCGCCTGCCGCTCAGGTACCGGGTCGCGGAAGGGCTGCTTTGCCGCGAGGCGGGAGCTGCGCCTGGGCTGCCAGTCTGCGTCCGCCCGCGAGACACGTATACGCGGCGGCGAGAAGACGAGCGGCTGCTGGATCGGGAGCCGGATGGAGTCGACGAAGCTCGTGATGGAGAGGAGGGAGGGCGCGGTCTCCTGCACGGGCGGCGGGGTGGGAGCAGCCGCGCAGGCCACGCCGGGAGTAGGTGACGAGGCCGGCGCATCCTGGGGCTCAGCCGCAACGCGTGGCGGCGCTCCCGAGGCGGCCGGGGAGGCCTGGTGCGCGTCCAGAGCAGGCGGCACCGGGGAGGCGGGGCGCTGGGACTCGGCCGGCGTTCCCCCAGCCCCGCACGGCGACGCGAACCCCGCAGTCGGGGAGCCCGGTACGCTCGGTACCGCGGGCTCAACCACGATCGGGGACGGGTTCGGCGCGCCCTCCGGTTCGGCGACATCCCAGGAGAGGCGCTGCTGGACGCAGGGTGCCGCGCGCTCGGGCGGCCCTGCGTGGCTGACGAAGAGAAGCTCCATGGGGGCGCAGGACGCCCACCAGTCCTGCGGAGAAGGTGGTGGAGGCGTCTGGGCACTCTTCCCCCCGTGGAGAAGCTGCGGCGCGAGCGCTAGAAACCGGCCAACCACCCCCGTGAGCGGTGTGACCCGCTGCACCATGAGAGCCGGCGAGCAGTCTGCGAGCTGATGCAAGAGCATGCGCGGAGTCGAAGGCAGGGAGTCTCGTGGCGGGGTGGAGCAACGTGGTGGAGTGGAGTGCCCGGGCGTGCCGGGGCCAGCGCGCGCCACCTCCAGGACCGGCGGGCCCAAAGTCAAGTCCGGCCGCGCCAGGCGGGCGTCCCCGGGGGCCTCGACGCCACGCCCAAGAGGGCAGCGGAGGCCTCCCACGAGGATGGACGCCGGCGCAGGATCCAGGACCTCCACCGCGTCTGACAGGTCTGGCGGGTAGGCGCTGGTTGGGTGGTTGTTGCGATGGCGTGGGTCGGTGGCCTCCGAGCTGCCGCCGGAGTTGCGCCTCGCCAGGTACTCATCATAATCCCCCCAGCCACGGTCGCCTTCGGCGGCATCTTCGAAACCCCTGTCGTGACCACGGAAGTCAGTGTCGTCGTCGTCTTCATCGTCATCAGGCGCATCGGGGTCGTAGTGCTGGACGATGCGCACCCGGACCCGGTAGGCGATGCCAGGCACGTCCGTGCGGTCGTCAGGCCGCATCCCACCCACCAGCGGCTCCGGGATGAAGACCATCTTGATGGGGTCGATAAGCGCCGGGTGCCTGCACCATGCCGTGACATAGAACTCACGGTCATCCTCCCTGCGCCTGTCGCGCAAGTCGGTGAGCTCCACTGCGGTGCAGCAGCGACCAACCACGCGCTGCGCCGTGTCCGCGTTCCGCGCGTGCGCCGGGACGTTCCGGAGGGCGAGCAGCACACGGTGGCGGAAGGTCTCCGCGTCTCCCCCACGCGTCCTGCTCCAAGGGGACCAACGTAGGGGCAGGATGGGGCCCCAGGGGGTGGTGGCGAGGACGCGGTCACGGTCGGCAATGTTGGCGAAGCGGACGAGGAAGTCCTCCGGCTCATGAATCTTGACGTCGAGGTCGTCCGGGTGGATTCCGAACTGCTCATGCAGAGCGTCACGCACCGTGGCCGGGGACACCACAGGCCTGGTGCCTCCGACTGTCGCGACCAAGGCCCGAGCAAGCGCGTTCTCGGCCAAATCAAGCTCCCCGGATCGCGGCACCACAACCATGGACGCGAAGCCCTGTCGCGCCCCAATATTGGCGGCGGCGGACGTCTCCCCGGCCTCGACGGAAGCCCCGGTGGCGCCCAAGGGGTTGGGCCCAGCCGTAGGGTCCGGAGGCGGCGGGGGCTGGTTCGGCGCCCGGTTGTCGAGGCGGCGCTGCTGGCGCGGGGGCTGTTCAGGGTCACGGCAAGGCCGGTCCCTTGGAGGCTGCTGCGCCACGTCACGGCGCGCGTCGCGGCCGGTCAAGTCCCTTGGAGCCTCGCGGCGTGGCGGCTGCTGTGCCGCGTCGCGTCGCGCATCGCGCCGTGGCGGGTGCGGCGGAGGACGCGGGCGCGGCTCCGGCTGCTGCGGAGGAGGAGGAGGCGGCATCCGGGTGTCGCGTCGCGGGCGGGGTGCTCGGGCGTGGCCTCTTGGCGGAGGGGCGGAGGAGGGGAGCGCCTGGGGGGGATCGAAGGCGGCGAAGTGGTGGAACGGCGCGGCGGAGGACCATGCGAGAGGTGGCCGCGCTCGGCCCGGTGCGGGGAGCGTCGACGCTTGCTCCCGGCGCGCCCCCCGCCAGGGCATGCCTCAGCGCGGTGGCCCTCTCTCCAGCAGGTGAGGCACCTGGGCTGGTTGCGGCATTGCGCGCGAACATGTCCCGGCAACAGGCAGTTGAAGCACAAGCCGTTCAACTCCGGCGGCACAGGGCGCGGCGACCGCGGGGAGGGTGGACGCGGCCGCAGCCTACCGAAGTGGCGGCTGCAAACCTTGAAGAAGCCTTCCCGGTCCGGGCTACCACGGGCGCGCGCAGGATGAGAGACCGGGGATGACCGAGGGCGCGGATGGCGGGGAGACCCGGGGGAAGTGCCGGAGCGCCGACGCGGCGGGCGGGCAGCGTCCTGCACCAAGTGCGGGGAGCCACGCCGGCCACGCGCGTTCTCCGATGCCGTCTCGGCGGCGCGCTGCGGCGGGCGGGCAGCGTCCCGCACCAGGTGCGGGGAGCCACGCCGGCCGAGCTGCTCCTCGGGCGGAGCACGTGGCTGCGCCGTCTGGAACGCGGTCGACGAGCGGTCCTCAGTGCCCGGGACGGCGGATCCAGGGCGCTCTAGGACGCTGGAGAGACGCGCCCTGGAGCGAGGCCCGGCTCCGGCCTCCGGCGAGCAGCTACGGGAGGGGCGCCATCGGTCCGAGGAGCTGCGCGGGGATTCCGGCTTGGGCACCGACCCGGCGGCCTTGCGGCGACGACGGCGGTTGCGGTGCCTTTTCCTCGCCCGGCCCGCCGTCGGCGGAGCGCCCTCCTCCTCCCCAGCCGTGAGTGCCGGATCAACGTCCTCCGGGTCACCGGTGCGAGGGGACGCAGCGGGACCGCGATCGAGGAGGATCCGCATCAGCTCCGGCGAGTTGGAGAAGAACTCCCGCGGCGAGGGGACGTCGCCATCTTCATCGGCCCAGCGGCGCCTAGGGTTGCGGGGGGAGGATCCGTCCCCGCGGGTGCGGATGGAGGCGAGAGCCGCCAAGAGCTTCCCCGGCGAACCGGCCTCCAGCGCCGCCTCGACCTCGGGCAGGCGCGCCATGGACGGCGGCGAAGGAGGGGGCTCCATGGCGCCCAGATCTGGGAGGAGTGGAAGGGGAATGCGGGGAGGAGGAGGGTGGCGGGAGGAAGGGAGCTGGAAGGAAGAGAGGAGAGGGAGGACCCGCGCCGCCCAGCCGGGAAGGTGGCGGGGCGCGGAGGGCCGAGGGGCTCACCGGCGGCGGCGGGCCGCGGCGCCGTCCCCCGGTCGCCTAGTCGCCCGCTCTCCGTACAGCACGCTCATTGCCCAGCATATAACTGTGATTTAAAAAAAAAAGTAAAAATAAATTTAAAAGCAAAACCGCTGTCAAAAACGTCTAAGGGGGGTATTTGATCGGTTTTGAATAGTTCAAGAGGTAGAAAATCCGATTTCATAGTTAGGGGGTAATGTAGTCTACCCTCAATAATTGAGGGGGCTATATATGTAGACTTTTTCACTGGTTCATCTCAAATCCTATATGTGGTAGTCTGGTAGAGGTTCAGTCAATTGTAGTGCGCAAATGTTTTTAGGGCATTCACAATGCATGATTTCATTCGTATTAATTATAACATAGACACAACAACTATTCCAATGTATGGTTTCTTACGGTAGTTTCTACATATACTAAAATTTTAACGAGCATTTGCATAAACCACAAAACAAAGAAGGATTTTTTTTAAAAAAAATATTCAATTGCTGGTAGCTCTCTGATCTGATTTTACTCTATCTGGAGTCTGATATGTTTTGAAAAAGAAAGTATGAGACACATAATGGGGAAGAATCGGTGATAGTTGACGAACCTTTACGACTAGTAATTCGAGCTCGGCTCGCCGGGGCTCGCGAGTTGCGAGAACTGTACAAATAGTACCAGTGTACCACCCACGCAATGGACCAAGGTCGTGGACCGCGGCACGGGTCAAGCAAAAAAATATTCAATTGCTGGTAGCTCTCTGATCTGATTTTACTCTATCTGGAGTCTGATATGTTTTGAAAAAGAAAGTATGAGACACATAATGGGGAAGAATCGGTGATAGTTGACGAACCTTTACGACTAGTAATTCGAGCTCGGCTCGCCGGGGCTCGCGAGTTGCGAGAACTGTACAAATAGTACCAGTGTACCACCCACGCAATGGACCAAGGTCGTGGACCGCGGCACGGGTCAAGCACGGTAACTGTATATAGTGCTCTAATTTGGTTGGGTTTCTATCTATCTATACCTTTTGTAGCCGGTGGGATTGATGTGATGTATGTGCTTCGATGCCGTATAGACTGATGGAGTCAAAAGTTACATTTGAGAAATGGAGTAAAAAAAATGCCGTATAGACTGGTTCGTCGACCATCGTTGACGGAAAAGGACCATTATATTCTTACACACCCCACCCCCCCCCCCCCCCCCACACACACACACACACCCCAAACTCAGTAGCGATCATCAGTACGTAGACACACAGTCGCTCTCCCCTCTCCATGGCCATCTCACCGATGGCTTCACTAGCGCTACTACTTTTCACGGCCGTGGCCATCATCGGCAGTGCACGGTGCTTGGCATCGGACACCATCACCGCCAACTCCGCCATGTCCGGCGGCCGGACCGTCGTGTCCAGAGCCGGCAGCTTCGAGCTGGGCTTCTTCCGTCCAGCAGCAGGCGCAGGTGGTGACAGCAGCACGGCCTCTTCTCACAACTACTACGTGGGGATCTGGTACAAGAAAGCCGTGACACCGTGCACGCCCGTGTGGGTCGCCAACAGAGCCGCGCCGGTCTCCGACCCCGCGTCCTCCCAGCTCGCCGTTGCGGCGGACGGCAACCTCGTGCTCACCAACGAGGCCGGCGAGCTCGTCTGGTCCTCGAACGTCGTCATCTCCGGCGGCAGCAGCCTCAACCGCACCGTGGCTGTCCTCTCGGACAGCGGAAACCTTGTCCTCCGGCGCGACGACGGCGAGGTCCTATGGCAGAGCATCGAGCACCCCACCGACACATGGCTCCCGGGGGTCCGTCTCGGCAAGAACAAGATCACCGGCCACGTCCAGGCTCTGACTTCTTGGAGGAGCTCCAGTGACCCGGCGCCCGGCATGTACTCCCTGGGAATTGATCCCAACGGGACCAGCCAGTTCTTCTTGTCCTGGAACAGGACCGTCAACTTCTGGACCAGTGGAGAGTGGACAGGCAACATATTTGCTGGTGTCCCAGAGATGACGTCGCACGACAAGTACAACTTCGAGTTCAAGGACACCAAGAACGCCAGCTACTTCGACTACTCCCTGCAAGATCCCACGGTCATCTCCAGGCTAGTCGTGGGCGTCTCCGGCCAGGTGAGGCAGATCATGTGGCTGCCGTCCATCGGCGAGTGGACGATCATATGGGCGGAACCGCACAATCTCTGCGACGTCTACGCCATCTGCGGCGCGTTCGGCATCTGCGACGAGAAGAGCGAGCCACTCTGTAGCTGCCCCACCGGCTTCCGGCCCTCCTCCGTGGATGACTGGGAGCTCGGAGATCACTCGCACGGCTGTCGCCGGAACAATCCCTTGCACTGTCACGGCAGCACCAACAGTACGGTGCGCAACAAGGACGATGGCAACGCCTTCTTGCTGGCGCCAGGTATTTCCTTGCCGAGTAACTCGTCCGGAGCAGGAGCATCACCATCAAGCGCTGAAGACTGCAGGTCAGCGTGCCTGAGGAGTTGCGACTGCAACGCTTACTCATACGGCAGTCGCTGTGCTCTCTGGTACGGTGACCTGTTTGGCTTGTCTGCCATGGACACGGCAAGCACGGATGATCTTTACCTCCGGCTGTCTGCCCTGGACGTGCCCTCGAGTGGCCGTAACAAAACGGCCGTCGTCTCCTCTGTTGCCTTAGCTGCGTCGATGCTAGCCTGCTTGTCTGTCATCGTGACCGTGCTTGTTAAGATGATTAGGAGAAGACAGAGGACCATAAGATTCATGCAAGCTGCAGCAGAAGGTGGTAGCCTCGTGGCGTTCAAGTACAGCGACATGAGCAGGGCGACCAAGAACTTCTCGGAGAAGCTCGGCGGTGGCAGCTTCGGATCAGTGTACAAAGGTACATTGTCCGGTGTCGGCGCCGCCGTCGCCGTAAAGAAGCTGGAAGGCGTCCTCTGCGTCGGGGACAAGCAGTTCAGGAACGAGGTGCGCACCATCGGCGTGATCCAGCACGTCAACCTCGTCCGCCTCCGCGGCTTCTCCTCCCTCGGCAGCGAGCGCCTGCTCATCTACGACCACATGCCCAACGGCTCACTGGACAGGGCGCTCTTCGCGGCGCAGCCGACGCTCAGCCTGAGCTGGCGCGCGAGGTTCCAGATCGCGCTCGGCGCCGCGCGGGGCTTGCTGTACCTCCACGAGGGGTGCCGGGACTGCATCATCCACTGCGACATCAAGCCGGAGAACATCCTGCTCGACGTCAACCTCGTGCCCAAGGTCGCCGACTTCGGCATGGCGAAGCTGTTGGGGAGGGACTTCAGCAGGGTCCTGACGACGGTGAGGGGCACCATCGGGTACCTCGCGCCGGAGTGGATCTCTGGCGTGCCCATCACCGCCAAGGCCGACGTCTACAGCTACGGCATGGTGCTGCTGGAGATCATTTCAGGCCGGAGAAACGCGCGAGGCTGGTCGACCACGGAGCAGCAAGACGGGTCGCTGTCCGGGTACTTCCCGCTGGTGGCCGCGAGGAAGGTCAACGAAGGGAAGGCGCTCGTCGGGCTGCTGGACGAGCGCCTGCACGGTGACGCCGACGCTCGGGAGCTGGAACGCGCGTGCCGGGTGGCCTGCTGGTGCGTGCAGGACGACGAGGCGCACCGGCCGTCGATGGAGCAGGTGGTCCAGGCGCTGGAGGGGGTCGTGGCCCTGGACGTGCCGCCGATTCCGACGTCGCTGAAAGCAACATTCGCCGGCGATGCCTCCTTTGTGGGTACGCCTACCAGCGTACTTTGATGGCATATCGTGGTCCCCTCTGTGAAACAATATTTAGTTTGGGAAAGAGGGCATGAAATTTGTATTTGGTTCAGACGATAACATGATCCTTTGATCTTGCTTCAAGATTCATATATCTGATCCCATGGGCGTGTTGGGAATATGCTCTAGAGGTAATCATAGAGATGATGATATTCCGCTTGTATCCATGATATGTAAAGTGTTCATTGAATATCCATTAAAGACAACTTGTATTGATCGACAATTATGTGAATTGTTTGTGGAACTCTTTTACTTGTATGGTTATTCTATATTTGTCCCTGGTCGGAGTTCATGTGAGGACACACATGAATATTAGACTAGCACATTATTAGTTGATGACTATGTTTCACAAGTCATGGACATGGAGATGTCGAACTAATAATGTGGGCACATGTATGACATGTAGGCTTGGATCGACTCGACATGAGATTGTCTCTATACATATCATATACGTTATGTCCTTCGACCTGAGATTGTTGTATGTGCTCGAGATGTGTATCGACTTGCTTAGGGACTGACAAACGCTACTCCGTTACTGGGTAGTTATAAAGTATGTCTTCGGGTTTGTCGAAAAGCATGCTGTGAGACATAGACAATCAAGATGGGACTTGCCCCTCTCTGAGGAGAGTAATATCACTGGATCACTCAAGTGATTGGATCAACAAATGCATGGCCGTGCTTGGGTTAAGTGTTAACCCACGAGTTAAACCAAATATCATGTGGCAAGAGAGTAACTTGTATATGGTCGTAGTGGTTCGTCTGATATGATTATTTGCGTGCACATAGGAGTTGTCACGCCTTGCTAGAGGCCGCTGTCAGCTATTGGGCGAATAGGAGTATTCGGCCCATGTCTATGTGTGCGTGAACCCATAGGGTCGCACGCTTAAGAGGCTGGAAGCCTAATTCGGGTTGGACCCGAATTAGACAAGGCTTAGGGTTTCTAATGGGCCTCCAACTCGGGAGCACATGAGAGACGCCTATATAAGAAGAGGGGAGGGGCGCGGCTAAACCTAATCCACACCCTTGGCAGCTGCCGTCGCCCTCCACGCTCTCGTCGTCGCTCTTCACGGACCTAGCAGTCCGGAGGCGCATCGCTTCTCCCTCGTACGTGTGTGATACCTTGGAGGTGTTGCATCTGGAGCATGAGGACGAACCGCAAGTGGTGGGAGGAGTTGCTGAACGACCACGCAACTGCACGGCACTGCTGCGACGCGTTCGACTACATCGAGTCGTCTTCCGCTGCATCTGCGCGTCTAGTGGTAATCCCGTAACCTGTAACTAGCAGTAGATCCTGAGATATGAGGTAGAAAAGTTTTGTTTTCCGGCTAGCGTAGCAACCTCTTAACCCAACAGTGGTATCGGCTCTGTACTACATCGTTATAGGTTCTGGATGTTGCATATGTGATATGCGCGGTTATAGATGAGTTTCCGATCTTGGTTCATGGTCTTGCTGCGTTGGTCTTGTAATGATCTACTCGTACCGGTCGGAATTCCGCCATCCGAGTTAAGTGATACATGTAAATCCAGTCACGGCGAGTTAGAGATCAATCAGATTGATCGAATTGAACCCTAGGTCAAGTGCCGAGCGCATGAGATGCGCGGCGGCGGCAGATTGGATCGGCCGTCGGGCGCCGGGTTGCCGAGAAAAGTTCCATTCGTAAAACGGCCGTAACTTTTTAACCGTAACTCGGATGGAGACGATCTTTAAATGAAAGTTGTAGACAATTTCGAGATGGAACCAACCGAATAATTGTCAAAAGAGGTCCGCAAGATAGGGTTTTTCGCGATTTACTTTTAGTAGTCGAATCGGTTAACTCTGTTTTGCAGGATTTCGTGACTGGTATAGCCCTTATGTGTATGTGATGCATGTATGTAATTAATTCATGGCTTGCATGTCATGAGGATGACAATATGGGCTGGAGCCATAGAGATATTGTCAAAATTAATGTAATGGCCTGCGTGCCAATCTGTGATGATCCTATCCGCGACTATGTAATTTAATTCACTAGCTTTGGCGTTAAGTGATAGATGGTCATAGCAGATTCATCACTGAAGGATGGTATACATGGATCGTGGAGATGGAGATCACCATGATGAACAGATTGAAGAGATGGAGATCTCAAAAAGAACAATGGGCTATACCAAGTCAAATCTATGTTTATGCCGTTCTTACTATGTTCTACTTTCACATGCTATAATGTTTTTGTCTACATTCGTGCGGTAGTGAAGTAGAACGATCCCTCAGTAATGTTTGAGTTCATGCTCCCCCAAACCTTGCACTATCGCTGTCTTGTACAATTGGTGGTGGGTCTATGAAATTAGGGTGCCATCGATTTTCCTTGACTAGACAGGTTCGTATCAGATACTTACTGCAGAAGGTTTGGTTGCTTGAACAAGGTCATCCTAACGGTTAGGGACTTTGGAGCATAAGAAGTTGGTAACCCAAGCATAGAGATGCTATCCAACAACAAGAGTCATATGCGATATGATTAGCAAAGAGTTGCTTACCGATCTATCATGTCTTCTAGCGGTGATGCTAAAGCTCACTAGTCGACTTGCTAGTTGTGGGTCTTGAATCACTAAGTTTCAATCGAGGGATATTGATTTTAGTGGGAGTAGATTATATTTGATATTATTTACTCTATCATGGATACTTTGTCTTAGTATTTTGCATTACTTTTGTTGTAGATTAAATGGCGTCTTCTAAGCAACCATTTACTTTGCGTTCGATTCTTGAGAAAGATAAGTTGAATGGAACAAACTATGCGGATTGGATCCGCAATCTGAGAATTGTTCTCAGGGCTGAGAAAAAGGAGGATTATCTAGACACCCCTTTACCAGATGAGCCTGCTGAAAATGCATCTGCTGCTGAGAAAAATGCTTACAAGAAAGCATGTGATGCTGATCTTGAGATAAGCTGCCTTATGCTTGCATGTATGGAATCCGATCTGCAGATGCAGTTCGATAACAATCACTCAGCGAACGATATGATCGTAGCACTTGAGGAGATGTTCCAAACTCAAGCTAGGACTGAAAGGTTCAATGTCTCTAAAGCGCTTCTTGAAACCAAGCTAGCGAGAGGGTGCAGTGTTGGGCCACACGTAATCAAGATGGTTGGTTACACTCGAGGTTGGAGAAGCTAGGCTTCCCAATTGGCCAAGAGTTGGCTACGATTTCATTCTCTCGTCTCGCCGCCCGCTATGGAAACTTCATTGCGAACTACCATATGCATGGTGCGGAGAGGGGCTTGAATGAGTTGTGTGGCATGCTGAAAACAACGAGGCGACATTAAGAAGCGGGTTGGTGGCCAAGTGTTGGCTGTCCCGAACAAGCCTAACTTTAAGAGAAAGAAGGGGCAGGGGAAGAAAAAGGGCAAGGCTAAAGATGTGATCTCCAAGCCGGCTCCGCCCGCCCCAATGCTTGGACCACCGGCGATGCTAAATGTTTTCATTGTGGTGGGGAAGGTCATTTGGAAAAGAAACTACAAGCGTACTTGGCGTCCTTAAAGAAGGACGGCGGTAGTAAAGGTACTCCCGCTCATACGCTTGTTGTTTATGTTACAGACATTTTCCTCGCTAACTCTTATATCAATTCTTGGGTATTTGATACCGGATCGGTTGCTCATATTTGCAATACGATGCGGGGAATGATAAGAAGTAGAAGCGTGGAGAAAGGAGAGGTTGATTTCCGTGTGGGCAACAATGCAAGAGTTGCTGCGTTGAACGTCGGGACGATGCAACTTCACCGCCTTCGGGATTTATATTGGAATTAAATAATTGTTATTTTGTTCCTAGCTTAAGTCGAAACATTGTGTCACCTTCATGTTTGATGAAGGGTGGTTATTCATTTGCGAGTAAAGACAATGGTTGTGTTATCTCAAAGAATGATATGTTTGTGGCTTTTGCATCCATTGTGAATGGATTATTTATTTTAAATCTTGATGATGCACCTGTCTGTAATGTTAATGCTAAAAGGCCTCGACTTAATGAGTTAAGTCCTACATATATGTGGCATTGTCGTTTGGGTGATATAAGTGAAAAACGCATGAAGAGGCTCCATGATGATGGACTTCTAACTTCATTTGATTTTGAATCTTACGAGACATGTGAAGCTTGCCTATTAGGCAAGATGACCAAGACGCCTTTCTCAGGTTTTCCTGAGAGAGCGTCAGACTTGTTGGAACTAGTACATACGATGTATGTGGACCAATGAGCACGACGGCTAGAGGCGGATTTCAATACTTCATAACTTTTACGATGACTTTAGTAGATATGGCTATGTCTACCTAATGAAGCATAAGTCTGAAACATTTGAAAAGTTCAAAGAATTTCAGAATGAAGTAGAGAACCAACGTGGCAAGAAAATTAAGGCCTTGTGATCTGATCGTGGAGGCGAATATTTGAGTCACGAGTTTAGCAACCATCTTAAGAGTTGTGGAATTGTTCCACGGCTTACGCCACACGGAACGCCACGGAGAAATGGCGTGTCGAGCGGCGTAATCGGACTTTGTTGGACATGGTTCGGTCTATGATGAGCCAGTCGGACCTACCTTTATCGTTTGGGGGATACGCTCTGGAAACAGCCGCTTTCACATTGAGTAGAGTACCATCTAAGTCCGTAGTTAAGACACCATATGAGATATGGACTGGGAAGAGTCCTAGTTTGTCTTTTCTAAAAATTTGGGGTTGTGAAGTTTATGTCAAACGGCTTATATCAGATAAGCTAACACCCAAATCGGACAAATGTTTTTTCGTGGGATATCCGAAGGAAACTTTAGGATATTACTTCTACAACCGTTCAGAGGGCAAAGTGTTTGTTGCTCGAAATGGTGTTTTCTTAGAGAAAGAGTTTCTCAAAAGAGAGAAGAGTGGACAAAAGGTGTATCTTGAAGAAGTTCAAGATGAGCCGGTCGTGAAGGACTCTACGAGTGATGCTAATGTAGCGAGAACAAGTTGAGATGCCCGTGGCCACCGAAACACTTCCACAACCACGAAGATCAGCGAGACTTCGCGAATTGCGTGGGGATCTGTTATTGTTGGATGATGACGAACCTGCAACATACGCAAAAGCTATGATGGACTCGGATTCCGAGCAATGGCGAGTGCCATGAGATCCGAGATAGATTCCATGGGAGATAATCAAGTTTGGAACTTGGTTGACCCGCTTTGATGGTGTTAGACCCATCGAGTGCAAATGGATCTATATAAAGAAGAAAGATATGGACGGAAATGTTCACGTCTATAAAGCTCGACTTGTCGCAAAGGGTTTTCAGCAAATTCAAGGAATTGACTATGACAAGACATTCTCTCCAGTAGCGATGCTTAAATCTATCCGGATCATTCTAGCAATAGCTGCCTATTTCGATTATGAGATTTGGCAGATGGATGTTAAAACAGCCTTTCTGAATGGAAATTTAGAAGATGACGTGTATATGATACGGCCGAAGGTTTTGTTGACCCAAATAATGCTGGAAAAATATGCAAGCTTAAGAAATCCATTTATGGGCTAAAGCAAGCATCTCGGAGTTGGAACATTCGTTTTGATGGGGTTGTCAAAGGGTTTGGCTTCCGTCAGAATGAAGAAGAGCCTTGTGTTTACCAAAAGGCTAGTGGGAGCGCCGTTGTGTTTCTAATCTTGTATGTGGATGACATACTATTGATTGGGAATGACATTCCTATGTTGCAATCAGTAAAGACTTCACTTGAATAATAGTTTTTCTATGAAGGATTTAGGAGATGCGGATACATCTTGGGCATTAAGATCTATAGAGATAGGTCGAAGAGGCTAATAGGATTATGCCAAGATACATACATTGACAAGGTGTTGAAACGGTTCAACATGGACCAATCCAAGAAAGGGTTCTTGCCTATGTCACATGGTATGCGCTTTAGCGACAAGCAATGTCCTTCATCAGATAAAGAGCGCAAACGCATGAGTAAGGTTCCATATGCTTCGACAAATCGGTTCCATCATGTATGCCATGATATGTACTCGCCCGATGTCTCATATGCTCTAAGTGTTGCGATCGGTACCAAGGCAATCCCGGTGAGAGTCACTGGGCCGTGGTTAAAAACATCCTTAAGTACTTGAGAAGGACTAAGGATGAGTTCCCGATCTATGGAGGTGAGGAGGAGCTCGTTGTAAATGGTTACACCGATGCTAGCTTCCAAACCGATGTAGATGATTCACAATCTCAATCGGGTTTTGTGTTCACGGTAAATGGTGGTGCGATAAGGTGGAAAAGTTCCAAGCGGAGACGGTGTCCGATTCTACAACGAAGCCGAGTACATTGCGGCTTCGGAAGCCGCAAAGGAAGGTGTTTGGATGAGGCGTTTCCTCATTGATCTTGGTGTGTTTCCTAATGCGGCTAGCCCATTGAATCTACATTGTGATAACAATGGGGCGATAGCGCAGACTAAGGAGCCAAGGAATCACCAGAAGAACAAACATGTACAGCGGAAATTTCACCTCATTCGACAGTTCATCAGCGAAGGTGAAATTAAAATGTGCAAAATACACACGGATTTGAATGTAGCAGATCCATTGACAAAGGCCCTTCCACAGCCTAAGCATGAGGCGCACATGAGGTCTATGGGGATTAGACATCTTAGAGATTAACTCTAGTGTAAGTGGGAGACTGTTGGGAATATGCCCTAGAGGTAATCATAGAGATGATGATATTCCGCTTGTATCCATGATATGTAAAGTGTTCATTGAATATCCATTAAAGACAACTTGTATTGATTGGCAATTATGTGAATTGTTTGTGGAACTCTTTTACTTGTATGGTTATTCTATATTTGTCCTCGGTCGGAGTTCATGTGAGGACACACATGAATATTAGACTAGCACATTATTAGTTGATGACTATGTTTCACAAGTCATGGACATGGAGATGTCGAACTAATAATGTGGGCACATATATGACATGTAGGCTGGACTGACCCAACATGAGATTGTCTCTATACACATCATATACGTTATGTCCTTCCACCTAAGATTGTTGTATGTGCTCGAGATGTGTATCGACTTGCTTAGGGACTGACAAACGCTACTCCGTTACTGGGTAGTTATAAAGGATGTCTTCGGGTTTGTCGAAAAGCATGCTGTGAGACATAGACAATCAAGATGGGACTTGCCCCTCTCTGAGGAGAGTAATATCACTGGATCACTCAAGTGATTGGATCAACAAATGCATGGCCGTGCTTGGGTTAAGTGTTAACCCACGAGTTGAACCAAATATCATGTGGCTAGGGAGTAACTTGTATATGGTCGTAGTGGTTCGTCTGATATGATCATTTGCGTGCACATAGGAGTTGTCACGCCTTGCTAGAGGCCATTGTCGGCTATTGGGCGAATAGGAGTATTCGGCCCATGTCTATGTGTGCGTGAACCCATAGGGTCGCACGCTTAAGAGGCCGGAAGCCTAATTCGGGTTGGACCCGAATTAGACAAGGCTTAGGGTTTCTAATGGGCCTCCAACTCGGGAGCACATGAGAGATGCCTATATAAGAAGAGGGGAGGGGCGCGGCTAAACCTAATCCACGCCCTTGGCAGCCGCCGTCGCCCTCCACGCTCTCGCCGTCGCTCTTCACGGATCTAGCAGTCCGGAGGCGCATCGCTTCTCCCTCGTACGTGTGTGATACCTCGGAGGTGCTGCATCTGGAGCACGAGGATGAACCGCAAGTGGTGGGAGGAGTTGCTGGACGACCACGCAACTGCACGGCACTGCTGCGACGCGTTCGACTACATCGAGTCGTCTTCCGCTGCATCTGCGCGTCTAGTGGTAATCCCGTAACCTGTAACTAGCAGTAGATCCTGGGATATGAGGTAGAAAAGTTTTGTTTTCCGGCTAGCGTAGCAACCTCTTAACCCAACGGGGCGGACCTACGGTTGTGCCTGGGTATGCCCGGCATACCCTACATTTTTGGAGAAAATTTTAGTAGTTTTAGTGGCATACATACATGTGTAATCACTGGATCCTTAATCTATTATTACTCGCTGCCGAGACAACTAGAAATCTGGCAACAATTTATGAAAACGAAACAGAGATAATAACTATAAATAAAGAGCAAATGGGAAGGGATAATCTTTTCTTCACCCGAGTGAATTGTTTCTTATTTTCACTCGAATTTTGTGCCGTTGGATCTGCCTGCGAATGGATCTCGGTGCGCTCACTTGGTTTGTCTCGATCCTTTGTATGACATGTGGGGCCATGTTGTCGGCGCCGCACTGTTCAATTTTTGGAACTCGCGCTTATTATTCGGCAGATTGGAACGCAGCTTCGCGTCCGCCTCCTCATTTCTTCGTCTCTTCTTCTCCCCGGCGCTCAGAGGAGCGACTCGAGGTGACGCCATGGCGACGACCTAGGGTTTGCCATTTCTTCTTCCTCTCTCTGATTCTGATTCATTCTTCTTCGTTTTCCTTTGAAGCTGATGTCGTCTATTCCACTCGCAGGTGGTTTACGGTGGTCGGCGGATGGCGGCGCTGCTTGGTGGAGTGGCGGCCATCGGTTCATTTCGTCATCAATCTCGTCTCTTCTTCTTCCTGGAGATTGGAGTGGCAACGCAGGCGACGGGGAGGCGATGAACTAGGGTTTCCGACCTCGGTTCATTTCTTAGGCCCTATCGTCTCTTCATCTTCGTGGAGCTCGGAGTGGCGATGGTATGCAATGTTTGTTCTCGAATATGAAATCGTGGCCTTCCCGTCCCCTTCCCCAATCGATTTTGGTGGTTTGAGCGGTGTTTGCGCATGGGAGATTTGGGGGTGGAGGAGGGGGTGGGTTGATGTGGTGTTGTTTGGGGATTTTTGGCACAACTGCCGTAGGAAGAGGGCGTGGGGGTCGCTATCAGTTGGTGAATCATGGTTTGATCCGCAGATAAGGGGTCAGCGCGGCAGTTTGTTTGCGGATGGCCTTTGTTCATGCCGCCTTTTGTCACCGTGGATTTGGTCTTCTGATTCTGGATTTGCATGGGGATTTTTGCCTTGCCCCGTGCGAGATTTGTTGGATTAGGCGAGTGGTGGATTTGCTTGAGTGGGGATTCTTTCGAAATGCCTATAATTAGTTAGTGCACATGCATGCACAGTTTTTTCCTATAATTAGTTCACGGTGTAATCATTCATATGTATGCTACTGAATATTGACAGTTAAGTTATTATTATTCATTGTTATTAGACTCATCAGATGCATGTGCAAATTTTGTATGAATGATTATGAATCATTAATCATTGGAACTACTTTGTGTGCATATTCAGTTTTGAAATATGAATATGGAATGGTGATTTTGTCTAGTCGGTAGCATTTTGTTGCAGCACCTGAAAGTGTGGATTCCCAGTGTATTGATGAATCATTTTTTGAAGGAGATCTACAGAACTGGGCGAGGAAGAAGAGTCTGTACTGGTACTTGCAAAAAGGTAAATCTGCTATGCCTAAATTTGTTCACTGTCAGAAATGACTTTGCTTTATAATGTTCACTCGATTTAGTTGTATTTTTTCCTTTTCCTATTATGTAGCTATTTGATCTTGGGTTGTTCTTTTATTAAGTGTCTAATTCATACTTTTAGTATCTTAAGCCAGTTTTTTATGCACTGGGGCTATGTTTGGCACTTTTTCATCCAAGTTTAGTGATAACTCACATATACTGGCCCTTTTCTTTGTGAAGGTTTCCATTATTCTTTATTTTGTAGTTTAGCATTGCTCTAGGATTCAATGGATTAATGTTGATTGTTTCTCCAATTTGATTTATGATCAATTTAAGGTAGACTGTTGTATTATTCATATTGATTGTGGTCCTGATTGTGGTATTGTTCTTTGGATCTATGGTGGTGCTCGCTTTCTGTTATGTAGTCAAGATGAGATTGTTTAGGTCAGTGAGATTGTTTGAAATTGTCGAATCACCTTGTTTGTTGATTTGTTTAGGTTCTTTTAATCTTGTTTCCGCCAATGTAATCACCATGTTTGGTTTTCCTATATTGTGTATAAGATGGTCGCCTGGTTCTTCATGGTTGCAGTGATTGGCATCTTTCTACAGCTTCCTGTTAGTGATGTACATTGTTAAATGTTGTCTGAATTCTGGCAGTGCTTCTCAGCATTTCATTTCTGAGCATTCTGTTTTCCTGTTTTGGGTAACTGGTAACTGCTGATGGATGGTGTGGTTGGTATGGTTTCATTTCAGGATTCTTTGTATGCGCACACTCTGCCTGTGCTGTATGAGAGGTACCAGGATCAAGTGGACAATCCTGTATAACATCATGTCAATAGGTCAGTGTAAATACACTGAAAAGATTTTATTTTCCTAGTTCACTTTCATCTTTTGGTTTGTAATATTATGAGGTATGCTATACTATGCCATGGTATTGCTTAGGTTTGTTGATTGTCATGAACTAGGGTAGAGATTTCATGTCCATAGTTCTTCGCAAATTCAATATTCGTTGATTTATGTTTGCAAAGGTTGTCGCAATGATAAGTTCAATTTGAGAATCTTCAAAGAGTGTCTTTGTGTCAATGATTCATGTGTTCTTTGATAGATCGGTCAGTTTTAGTCATGTTGAAAGAATAGTGGTGCTGGAAATTTTGTTTGTTGAAGGTGAAAGATCAATCATTGTGCAGTGCTAACTTCATTTATATCTCAATGTATTGAAGTTTAGATGTCTTTTTTTAGTGTTACATGTTGTTTATATTGTTTTTACATTGGATTTGTGGATGTAAATTTCTCATTGCAGTGGTGTAAACTTTTTTTTGGGGTTAATATGCATGCATTATCTTGTATTTTAACTTTTATCCTTAATTTTATCTTTAATTGACTCCAAGGCTCCATAACATTCTTCTTCGCTCTACGAGAAGTGTCTAGTCTTTTATTTAAAAAAAATTGCATCGAAACCTAAAATGCTAGATTGCTCGAAATTTAGTTTCTATACCTTTAAGCCATGAGCCATGAGATTGTGATGTGTAGTGTTTGAGTCGGTTTTGCGTGTGTTTTTTAACCTGGTTCTTCAAATCGAGCTAGTGTTGTATATGGAGCATGGCTTCTTTCTTTGTTTTGTTCCAAGATGTGGTATGCTAATGTGGGCCTTGGCATGGGTGTTTTTCATGATGAAAGCTAGTGATTTGCTAATTTTAGTTCGTTGTGATCTCCGTCATGTTCTTTTATCTAATTTCGATTCAATGCATGGATGTTACTTTGTTTAGTTGTCCCTTGCTAGTTGTTATTGGTGTGCCCTTGCAAAGATTATCGCAGTGATCGATAGGTACAATTTGAGAATGTCTCCATTTATAAAAGAACCTTTTCACAGTATTTTACTTTGGTTCAACAGTGCAATTACTATATTCATACTAATTGTCCTGTTAGTGCACTTTCATTGAATGGTTGTAAGTTTGTCTCCTTTTCTAGTTCGTGGCGTGTCGATTGAATGGTTGTAAGTTTGTGGGCTGGGTGCAGGAGGATGAGAGGGTTGGCCGGCTGGCCAATATGACCCGCTTGCTGCTACAAGAGGGGCGAGCATTTCTTGAGGAGATCCTGAGGCCCTTTCTAAACTTTTGTGTAAGTGTCTCTTTTTTTAATCTTTTTTAGCAGCTCCACATTTTTTATCTTTTTCTGTGTGCTAGTTTCCCTTTTAGTCACTGAAAAGTTTAGAGTTTTTTTCATTGTAGCATTTTAATCTAGATAGATAGCTACCCTTGCTGGTGCAAGTATTTTCATGAATCATGATCTTATTGGCAGGGGTATGACTGTATGGTCAAGGCTAATGGCAAGCTGTGAAAAAGAGGTGCTTTCCTTGGAGATCTGATTCACCATTACTCCGTTCAATTTAATTTGATGCGAGATTTGTATTTCTGATCCCATTATTTATTTAGTTTAACCACTAATTATTTGCTAGCTTATAGGTGATGGCCATGACTTATTGTGGGTTCCCATTTTGAGGAGAAGTATGAGAATGCGGCACATGTGAATAGGTAGCTAAAAGAGCTGCTACTGTTACTGAAGGTACATCCCTATGATTCAATCAATCTTTCACAATTTTTGGGGATTGTTACAGCTCTTGTGAACTGTTTTTACAACTGTTTTGTTAATGTAAATAGTTCTTTGCATTGGTGTAAGTATTAATTTTCATAGAATTCTCAATGAAATTTGGTTTATGCTCACAGGATTATAATGGTGTAATTATTTGTTTATCAATGCTTCCAGGAACCGCTAGTGCACAATTATTTGCGTTCTGAGGCATTACATAAAGAAGATAGGTACCTTGGTTTGTCATTTGTCTTCTCAAATGCTTCCATGAACTGCTAGTTGATTTGTTTATCAATGCTTCCAGGAACTGCTAGTTGATTTGTTTGTTGTCTTTTGCAGTTAATGATTGGTGACTTTGTGAAGAATATCGTAAAGTAAACAAACTGTCATTAGATTATATGCAAGTAAGAATTTTTACTATCTTAAGAGTTAAATAGGGATAGTTGTGATTTTTTTACTGATAAAACCATATCTTTTCCTGCCAACTTGAATATAAGTTTAACTTCTATCCCTTATCTCAATTACATGTGTTGTGATTTTCAGTCTTTGCAGCTTGGACAAGATGCCAATACACCTTTTTGGATTTTTTAGTGGTCAGGTATGGCAGATGTGCCAGATCTTTTTGGTGCTAGAGCTGCTTTAGAAACTGCTGCTGCATCTTGGATACTAGAGCAATAGCGGTCACTAGACACGGTCTTTACAGTTTAGTTGTACTAAATTTACATTGATTTTCTTGCTGTAAGTTTTACATGTAAGTGGTGTAAATTTTTTTGCAGTGTTTTAAAGTGTTTTCAAATCTTCCCTTCATAATAAAAAATCTGTTTAATTTGAAAATATTCAGAATTTTTTTGCACTGTTTTAAAGCTTTTTCAAATCTTCCCTTCATAATAAAAAATCTGTTTAATTTGATGTTCCTAAATTTATCAAGTGTTGACGTTCCTAAATGTAGATTTGTTTTTTGATTAAATTTGTTCTTACATCCTTTTTTAATGCTTTTTACATTGTTCCTGGTGATGTAAACTTCTGACTGAAGTTTTGTAAATTTTATTTTAATTTTTTTTTTACAATTTTGTTCATGTTGGTCAAATATTCTGAATTTTTTTGCACTGTTTTAGAGACTTTTCAAATTTTCTTTCATAAATAAAATCTGCTTTATTATAGAAATATATTCAATATTTTTTTGCACTTTTTTAGATCCTTTTGAAATCTTCATTTCATAAAATAAATGTTCTTAATTTTCAAAATATTCAGGAATTTTTATATATATTTTTATTTTATCTTTCTTTGTTTTCTGGGTTGTCAAAATTCGAGTGAATCTTATCTTTTGTCACTCGAATTTGGTCCTTTGTCAAATTCGAGTGAAATCTTCTCTATTCTCACTCGAGTGAAAATATTCACTTTTTTAAAATATTTAGAATTTGGTTTTCAATGTTTTAGACCCTTTTGAAATCTTCCCTTTATAAAAATAATCTTCTTCATTTTCAAAATATTCAGAATTTGGTTTTCAATGTTTTAGACCCTTTTCAAATCTTCCCTTTATAAAAATAATCTGCTTCATTGTCAAAATATTCAGACTTTGGTTTTCAATGTTTTAGACCCTTTTCAAATCTTCCCTTCATAAAGAAAATTTGTTTAATTTGGATTTATTTTAGATGTTTTGTATTTAATCTTCTGTGTTTTCTGGCTTTTCAAAATTCGAGTGAACATCATGTTTTGTCACTCGAATTTGCTCCTTTGCAAAATTCGAGTGAAATCTGGCCTACTTTCACTCGAGTGAAAATAAGGCAGATTTCACTCGAAAGATAGGTAGACAGACCCAATGGGAATGGAAAGGGCTTAGAATATTTGTATAATCATCTCAAATTCAACTATAAGGTCGCTCAATAATTTATTACATCAATGATACACGAAAAGTTTCCAAAACAAGGGCACACATGGTATATTTGGCCTGATATACCCAAATGATATTTGTTTCTCCTATCAATCTGCGAAGGCTTGCAGACACGTCGGAATCGGTGGCACGTCCAGAGTCACGACCCCTTCCAGCGCCTGGACCACCTGTTCCATCGTCGGCCGGTTTGCCTCGTCGTCCTGCACGCACCAGCAGGCCACCCTGCACGCGCGTTCCAGCTCCTGCGGGTCGGCGTCGCCATGCAGCCGCTCGTCCAGCAGCTCGACAAGCGCCTCCCCTTCGCTGACCTTCCTCGCGGCCACCAACGGGAAGTACTCCGAGAGTGACGCACCCTGCTCCGTTGTCGCCCAGCTTCGCGCGTTCCGCCGTCCCGATATGATCTCCAGCAGCACCATGCCGTAGCTGTACACGTCGGCCTTGGCGGTGATGGGCACGCCGGAGATCCACTCCGGCGCGAGGTACCCGATGGTGCCCCGCATCGTCGTCAGGACGCGGCTGAAGTCCCTCCCCACCAGCTTCGCCATGCCGAAGTCGGCGACCTTGGGGACGAGGTCCTCGTCGAGCAGGATGTTCTCCGGCTTGACGTCGCAGTGTATGATGCAGTCCCGGCACCCCTGGTGGAGGTACAGAAAGCCCCGGGCGGCGCCGAGCGCGATCTGGAACCTCGTGCGCCAGCTCAGGCTCAGCGTCGGCGCCGCCGCGGATCCCCCGAAGAGTGCCCTGTCCAGCGAACCGTTGGGCATGTGGTCGTAAACGAGCAGCCGCTCGCTGCCGTGGGAGGAGAAGCCGCGGAGGCGGACGAGGTTGACGTGCTGGATGGTGCCGATGGTGCGCACCTCGTTCCTGAACTGCTTCTCCCCCACGCAGAGGAGGCCCTCCAGCCTCTTCACCGCGACGGCTGGTCCGCCGCCGGGTAGCTTTCCCCTGTACACCGACCCGAAGCCGCCGCCTCCGAGCTTCTCCGAGAAATTCTTGGTCGCCCTTCTCAAGTCGCTGTACTTGAACGCCACGAGGCTGCCACCTTCTGCTGCTGCTTGCATGAACCTCATGCTTCTCTGTCTCCTCCTATACATCTTAACAAACACGGACACAATGGCAGACAAGACTAGGATCGACGCAACTAAGGCAGTTGAAACGAAGACTGCCGTTCTGCTACGACCTTTGGAGGACACGTCCATGGCAGACAACCGGAGGTGAAGATCACCCATTCCTGCCGTGTCGTCAACCCGTCGCTCCAAGTTGAGCAGGTCGCCGTACCACAGAGCACAGCGACTGCCGTAGGAGTAAGCGCTGCAGACGCAACTCCTCAAGCACGCCGACCTGCAGTCTTGAGCGCTTGATGCTTCAACAGGCGACGGCGACGAGTTTCCCACCAGAGAAATACCTGGCACCGGCAAGAAGGTGTCACCGTCCTTGTTGCCACTGTCACACTGCAAGGGATGGTTTCGGCGGCAGCCGTTTGAGTGATCTCCTAGCTCCCACTGCCCCATGGAGGAGGGGCGGAAGCCGGCGGGGCAGCTGCAGAATGGCTCGCTCTTCAGATCGCAGACGCCAAACGCGCCGCAGACAGCGTAGACATCGCAGAGCTGGTGTGGCTCCGCCCAGATGATCATCCACTCGTCTGCCGATGGCACCCAGGTGAGCTGTCTCAGCTGGCCGGAGACGTCCAAGATGAACCTGGAGATGACCGTGGGATCTTGCAGAGAGTAGTCGAAGTAGCTGGCGTTGGCGTTGGACACGAACTCGAAGTTGTATGAGTAGTGCGCCGTCATCTCCGGGATACCGGCAAATATGGGATTTTTTCTTATTTTTAATCCCTTTTTAATGAAATAACCAAAAAAATCCCACCTGGAAAAGTATTTGCACAAAATAACCCCTCCCCGTCGCGCCACCGACTTAGGCGCGACGTAACACGGTGTCGCGCCACATGCAAAGGCGCGACTGGGCGCCTGCGTGGCAAACCGCGTTGACCGTGGGCCCACCCGTCGCGCCACACGCACTGGCGCGACGGGGGCACGCACCGGAGCTGATGGGCCGGCCCATGTCCTGTTTGGTGGCGGGCCCCACCGGCTCGTCGCGCCAACATCAATGGCGCGACTGGTCGATATAAATGCTCACACCAACTCCTCTCTCTCTCTCCCTCTTCACCCTCCCCACGCCACTTCTTTCTTTACGAACGAACCGACGGCGACCGCGAGTCCACTCTCCTCTCTCTCGTTTTCTCCATTCCAATGGTTAATTTCATATTGGTTTTGTGTGGGATTTGGGGCTAATCTTCAAGTGCTTGAGGTATGGTTACCCGATCTACATTTTGGTTGCAAGATTTGTGGTGATTATGTGTACATTGCTTAGTTGGTGATTTGAGCTTGATTAGTTGGATTTAGTGATTGAAGCAAAGTGGTAGTTAAGCAATGCTTTCTAATGATTTTGGATACATTTTGTCATCATGTAGTGGTTGCATTTGTTTTGGATGGAAGTGTTTTAGGGTTTCATGTAAAGGTATATGAAATGCTAGTGTTGTAGTGTTCTAGAGTTTGAGATGGATGAGTGAAAAATGATTTGTAGTGTTCTTGTGGTTGTAATCTTTGCGGGTGCTTGGTGATAATGGATAGTGAAAAGGGATATCAATTGTTTGGTGAAAAGGGATGGAGAATGTTGGCGTTCATGTGTTCTATGGTTATGTCATTATAATTCAATTTTCTTATAGGTTTGTGATTTAGGGTATAATGTTAGAATTAGGGGTAATTTGTTTTGAACACTAGTTATAATAATTGACTATAATTTTGTCATTTGGATTGAGGCCGTATCTATTTCACTCTATTTTAGATTTCATGGAGGATCCTTATGTGCACCATCCCCCCAATCACGGTGATCACGATTTGCACCCTCCGGATGAACCGCCACCAAAATGTTATTGCGGTGTGCCGGCATGGGTGAAGCAGTCAAGACACCCTCATTCCTCCGGTCGTGCCTTTTTCTGCTGTTTATATCGGCGTGGCCCTGGCACCGGATGCGACTTCTACCGTTGGATCGATGGTTCTGACAAGTGGGATCGTCGTATCATGTTCTTTCCATACGACCCATGGAAGAGTGTTCCCCATCCGATTATGTTCCATGGGTTGCTCCACGCAAGTTTCATGAGATGAACAACGTTGAGAAGATGTTGGCTGCATCGGAGCGGGTAAAAAATCCTCCTAGATGCTACTGTGGCGAGGTTGCGCGACTCCAAGAACCTAGCGAACCGAATCGGTTTGTTCCTTTCTTCCGTTGTGATCAAATTGGTCGTGTAAGTATTCGTTTGAGTTATATATTGCGATATCATGTACGTTGATTACATTTTTGCAATTTCATTTGAACATGGTCTTTTGTAGGGTGGGTTTCCCCGTTGTGAATTTGATGAGTTCATCTATGGACCAAAAGACACGTGGCCATCCGGAGAAGAGATTAAAAAGTTCTGCTTAGGCGACCTTCCATATCCATGCTTGTCGAAGCCGCCCCAAAAGTGCAAGTGTGGCATCGTTGCTAATGAAGGAGTGGTTCCTTCAGAGCTAGGTTTTGGCTTATATTGTGGCAATGCTTATGGAGGGCCCAATGAGTTCCATGTTAGTGGACAAGCATTAGTTTTGATGATGTCACCAACTTGTTTTGTTTGCTCACTTGTCTTCTCGTATGTTTTCAAGGCGGGAAGACATGCGGTTGGGAGTCTTTCAAAGATTGTCAAGAGATAAAGAGGTTCCTAAAGGTAGATAAATCCATTAAACGGACACCGAGGAGATGCGGCGGTTCAAGGAGAAACTGCATGCCTTTAAGGCGTAACCCGGCAGTTGTACCGTGTTCGCCTCCTAGGTCCCGATACATGGAACCATGTTCTAGGTGACTATGAGCGGATTTTGAAGGAGGAGATGGGCGAGTTGGAGTTCAAGAGGGCACGCTATTCTCTTGTGACGGAAGAGAACATCATCCGTTTTTGGCGCCAAAACAAGGAACGCTACGATCATTGGGACGAGGTTAGGCAGAGCCAGCAAAGGCATGCCGCAAGGCAGAAGGCAAAGGCAGACATTAAGAAGATAGAGGGCGAGAATAAATGGCGTGAGAAGAATGGGAAGGCCATAAAGGAGATCCCGGATTACTTATATCGCATGGCCTGTAAGTACTTGCATTGTCAAAACTTCTATTTGTAGTTGTTTGTTCGTCTTGCAGTGATTTGAATTAACAGTTGCTATATTTTTGTAGTACCTCCTTCACCACCAAACGACGGTCATCTCCCAGCTCCTATGGAGGAGGAGGAGGAGGAGGAGGAGGAAGGCGAGTACGAGTGCAACTCCGACCCTGACAAACCTCAAGATCCCGACTTTGATGGGCCTTACGACGATTGGACGGAGCGTGGCCCGCCGAGCCCACCCGTGTGGGAGAGGTTGCCCTCATCGGCCCGGATGGCCGGGCGGGACGGAGGCGTGGTGGTATGATTTGTTGTGGTGTTGGTTGTCCGCTTTTGCAAGTAATCTCGATGGCGATGACTTCTATGTTGTTTTAGGAATGGAGCTTTCGAACCCTTACTTGTTTGTGCTTGTAAGACTAAATTCATGATCGATGTTGTTTGTTGCAAGACTAATCTGAGAACAGTTGTTTGTTGTAAGATGTAATGGGGAAGAAGACCTTAGAGATGCTCAATTTTATGTTTGCATGTAATCTGAGAACAGTTGTTTTATGATTTGTTGTGGTGTTTGTTGCAAGACTAATCCATGTTTATAAAATATACCTACAAGTCTAGTGGTTTCCCAATTCATTTTTCCAGCCATTTTTAGGCAAAGACATTTCCCCTTGACTTCCCGGTCGCCAATTAGCTGTCATTGTAGACAAATATGGAAATTGGCTTACATTTTTCACTGTCGAGTCGCGCCAACAACGATGGCGCGACGCGCTATAATTCATTTTCCCAGCCATTTTTGGTGAAGGCTTGGCCTCGACTTCCCCGTCGCGCCATATGCCTTGGCGCGACGCAACGTAGCGTGTACAGTACATCCAGCACTGCGTGGAAGGAAAACTTGGCGCGACAAGTCGCGCCAGAGCCGGTGGCGCGACGACGTCGCGCCAGTTGAGTTGGCGCGACTAGGTCGCGCCAAGTTTTCATTTTACGCAGTGCTGGAAGAACTGTACATGCTGCGTTCCGTCGCGCCAAGGCCTATGGCGCGACGGGGAAGTCGAGGCAAAAAATGGCTGGGAAAATGAATTATAGTGCGTCGCGCCATTGTTGTTGGCGCGACGAGACAGTGAAAAATGTAAGCCTATTTCCATCTTTGTCTACAATGACAGCTTGGCCACAATTTATAACACTCAAATGGACAAACCATAAGCATAACAAACCATAAGCATACCACAGTTAGATGAGCCATGACAGTACAAAACATCGAATTGACACATTTATATAGTGACATACATGACTCAAATCCATGGTTTCTACACAAACCATGGTGATAGTAGTCCATAATAGTCCACATAATTCATACATAACATAGGAGTCCATGACACTGAGATAGTTCATACATAACATTGTAGTCTCCCACATAGGTTACATCAAACACACCACATGAGGCCTTCACTTAGTTGGGTGAGAAGGGTTGACGAGGATGACGCTGACGGCCTGGATTTGTGTCCATGACGTTTGGAGTGTAGCCGACGTCGGTACGGTCACGTTGGTTCCTTCGGCGTCGTCTAGTTGGTCCTTGTGTTGGAGAATCCTACACAACACATGTATGTACACAAGTCCAATGAGGCTATAATTTATCTACGAACTTATGCCGAGTCATGTCTGTTGAACTTGTATTTTTTGTTACATGGAGAGACTCACCTGAGTGGGAGTTGGAGCATCATGAAGCTGTGAAGCACCAAGCTCGAACGGAGGATCGTTAGGGTCTTCCTCACTTGGGGGGCTTTCTCCATCGCCTTGGCCACCTCCACGTCTTCCACGAGAGCTGCTTGGTCCACGGCCTTGCCCCCTAGTAGGTCTCCGACGGGAGGAGCTACCTCCAGCCTCAAACACCGGGGCCTCGGTCGAAGTAGGAGGCCTAGCACTTGACCCCTCGCCTGTCTGAAGGTACTGGCGCTGCACGTCATCCGCTCTCATGCAGCTCACCTTCCGTGCTATGCGTCGATGTATTTCATCACTTTACGCAAACATTTGAAGGCACAAGGCAAGCAAGGTAAGTCGATATTACAATTGAAGTTGTGTAAAAAACAAGGGCTCGGCATGCTTGTACCGTGCAAATTCAGCTAGGAGTGATCCTTCACGAGCATTTCCAAGATAATATCCAGCCTCATTGGATAGGAGAGCTAGCTGAGTGGCCTATATATGGGGAGATATCATTCCAATGTTGTAACTTGTATTATGGTGAAAGGGTACACAACGGGGCTAAGGATTGCTTACCACGTAGTTCTCGACTGGAGCTCTTTCCGGCTGGACGCCCCGCCTCGTGATGATATCATAGGGGTCTTTCCAATGTTACAGCTGCATTCAACTTTCTCAAGGTCCACCTTGTAATTCCTGCCCCCGTACTGCTCGCCACCCGGAGTAGTGCCTCCAGCTGAGTATATGTTGTATACCATTCTTGATGGCCCATATGTATCACCCACTTGGTTGTTAGATATCATCTCGCAATCGCCAAGTGCTTCCTACCCGCTTTGCCCCATGTTTCTTTGGATCGATTGGCTCTGTTCCATCGATTCACAAAGTACTCGTTGCACTTCCCGAAAGAGTACTCCACAATGCCGGACACGGTGGACCGCACGGATGCCTTTAAACACTTTGTTGAAGGATTCCGAAGAGTTCGTGGTCATGATGCCGTACCTAAGGCCACCTCGTCGAATGCTAGCGCCCACTTCTTCCTCTGCGACATATGATTCTTCATCCACTCATGGGCATCTCTATTGAGGACCTTATCCAACTCGCCAAGTTTCTTGTCAAACTTCTCCTTTGTTCGACAACAACATAGGGACTTCAACTTCTCGCACGATTTCCTTTTTCTTCTGCCGCTTCCATATGTTGGAAGCAAAGTGCCTCATGCACCAACGATGCTCAAGTGGAGGCCGTCCATCTACCTCCTCTTCGGCAGGCTTTAAGCAATCCGTGGTGTCGGTCGAGATCATGCAAATCCGGCGAGAGGTCCGAATGACATTCCGCCGCACATGCTTCAAAAACCAAGACCATCTATCATCATTCTCACCCTCTCGCCAAACCAAACGCTAATGGGACAATCGATTCTCCGGGTCCACTCCCACCGCAATCATCAACACACCACGGTATTTGCCTGTAAGAAATGTGCCATCTACCATGAGTACGGGACGACAATGCTTGAACGCCTCAATTGACTGAGGAAAACACCAAAACACCCTCTCGAGAATAGGCCGAGGAATCTCGTTGTCATCATCCACTATGCGCCCTTGATGAACATGCCATCTAAGTCCAGGATTAAAGTGTTTCATGGCACTTAGAATCCTAGGCACTTGGTTGTAAGCCTCCTTCCAAATCACCCCACAACAACTCTATAGCATGTTGCTTTGCACGCCATGCCTTTGAGTAACTTACTCTATAGCTGGTGAAGCCACGTATGGTCTCCACGAGCGACGAAACTGATGCGTCGCTGTCGGCCCTAACAACAGCAACAACACGACGTCCGAGGTAACGTGCTGTGTTCTGTCCATGCACTTTCTGTACCTTCAAAGACCGACATCTATGAGGTTGCTTAACATTTCGAATCACCCATTTGTCGTTGCTCATCTTTCGAACCCAAACTCCCCAACCACAACTAGACTTACACAGGACCGTGTACCGCTTCGCCTTGTCGGAGTGGGACACACGGTAAGGCCTATGCACCCTCACGGCGTAGTCCTGCAGAAAATACTTGACATGCTCCAGCGTGTCAAAGACCGTGCCCACCTGGATCTCCATATCCTCATTCTCTGGCACCTCATCTTCCAACATCGACAACCCATGGTCGCACACCGCCTCGTCCACCATACTAAGGTCCATGTAGTTTGGAACCAAAGGTACCTCAACATGGACGGCCCTCGCATCCTTCGTTCGGCGTCATTCAACTCCATCCTCAATGACCCGTCCGCGGGGCTCGTAAGGACTCCCGAAACCCCGCTGACGGCATTCGGTTTCATCCTCACTAGTATGGTCCGACCCATTGTCGGCACCCATCAACAAATCATCGGACAAATCATCCGACAAATCATCGTATGAAGTGCCATCACCTTCCAACTCACCGCCGACGACCAAACCTTCATCCTCCGATCCTTCCGATATCGTGTCATACATATCATCCTCATCATAGTACCCTACTTCATCGAAGTCATCGGCGATGGCACCTTCACTCACAAAGATCAACTTCTCTATCCGGACTTGGTTCCAAACCTTCCACTTGGGTAAGGTTGTCAACAACCTCCACATCAACACAATCCTCATCCTCAACCGCCACCGCAACCCTACTTCCCTTCTCCACCACAACTTCCAGGCATCTAACGTTGCTACTCTTCACAACGTCTACGTAGTCCTTCCATTCTTTCTCACAAGAGAGGGGCATCATGAAATAATGTGAACGCTCCTTGCCACAATCAAACCTCCCTCTAAAACTTAGTGGCCAACCAAATTTCTCACGACACTTGCTAACCAATGCAACAAACGTTGGAGGTCCACTAAAGAACTCCACTTCTTTTCTCATGCATTCAAACTCCCCATCTTCTTTCACTATGCCACCATAGTACAAACACACTAACCGATCCATCTACAAAATACAAAGCAATCCAAATCTATTATTATTAATATACAACGAACTATCATACCCTAAAATTAGACCAAATTCATATGCAACACATACATAATATCAATAAAAAATATCAACCTATCTAAAACCTCCATGCATCAACTACCTAGGCACATGCTGCACATAGTTTCGGGCAAATCCACAACCACACCACATCCTCTACCGACTACACGAATCAAATCAAATCAATAAACGAGCCAATCGTCCAGCATTGTCCCAATTTCATCCTAACCCTAAAAGGCAAAGAAAATGCAAAAAAAAAAAAATAACTGCAAGGGGAGGAGGAAGACTACCTTGCCGAGTTGGTTGTAGTCGTGGAAGAAGAGGAGACTGACGAGCCGCGCCGGCAGGCCCCTGGCCGGCGGCGGCGCCGCCCCGGCGTCCGCGGCGAGCGGCGGATTCCGGCCGAGCTCGCCAAGAAATGGCGCCGCAAACTCGGGAGGAGAGGAGGAGGGTGGGGCGGGCGGCGGCGGCGCAGAGACTGACGAGCCGCGCCGGCAGGCCCCTGGCCGGCGGCGGCGCCGCCCCGGCGTCCGCGGCGAGCGGCGGATTCCGGCCGAGTTCGCCAAGAAATGGCGCCGCTAACTCGGGAGGAGAGGAGGAGGGTGGGGGCGGGCGGCGGCGCGCAGCCTAAGGCCGGCCAACCCCTCCGCGGCGGCGGCGGGGGAGCGATCGAGGCGGCGCGGTGCACGGCGGCGCCGGGTCGGGTGCGGGAACGGCGCTGGAGGAAGAGAAGGAAAGGAGAGAGAGAAAGGAAAGAAATGGGCCGGGCCGGTTACATCGACTCGTCGCGCCAAGGGCACTGGCGCGACTAAGCGGGGGCCCGCAGCCACGTCAACCCTAGATCCTGTCGCGCCAAGTCCATAGGCGCGACGAGGCAATGCCTGTAAAGCGACCAAACAGTACATGGGCCGGCCCATCACCGCCTGTACACGCCCTCGTCGCGCCAACTCCTCTGGCGCGACGCGCGGGCCCAGGGTCAACGGCCTCCGCCACGCTGGCAAACTGTCGCGCCATTGCATGCGGCGCGACGCCTTGTTATGTCGCGCCTACGGGGGTTGGCGCGGGAGGGGTTATTTCCTGCAAATACTTTCCCTGGGGGGATATTTTTGATTATTTGATTAAATAAGGATTAAAAATAAAAAAAAATCCGCAAATATGTTGCCGTTCCACTCTCCACTGCTCCAAAAACTCACCGTCGTGTTCCAGTAAGCGAGGAACTGGCTGGTCCCGTTCGGGTCGATCCCCAGCGAGTACATGCCGGGAGCCGGGTCACTGGAGCTCCTCCAACAAGTCAGAGACTGCACCTGGCCAGTGATCTTGTTCATGCCGAGACGGACTCCTGGGAGCCACGTGTCGGTGGGGTGCTCGGCGCTCTGCCACAGGACCTCGCCGTCGTCGCGCCGGAGGATGAGGTTTCCGCTGTCCAAGATGACAGCCACGGTGCCGTTGAAGCTGCTGCTGCTGCTGCCGGAGATGACGACATTCGAGGACCAGACGAGGTCGCCGGCCTCGTTGGTGAGCACGAGGTTGCCGTCCGCCGCAACGCCGAGCTGGGAGGACGCGTGGTCGGAGACCGGCGCAGCTCTGTTCGCGACCCACACGGGCGTGCACGGCATCACGGCTTTCTTGTACCAGATTCCTACATAGTAGTGGTTGCTGCCATCAGAGAACGAAGCTGTGTCGTTGCTGTCACCTGCTGGACGGAAGAAGCCGAGCTCAAAGTTGCCGCCCCTAGAGACGACGGTCCTTCTGCCGGAGATGGCGGAGTTGGAGGTGATGGTGTCCGATGCATAGCACCCTGCGCTGCCGAGGATGGCCACGGACATTAGAAGCAGTTGCCCGGTTGAAGCCATTGTTGAGGCTATGAATAATGATGGCAGGGAGCACCGTGTGGTAGTGTGATGAACTGGTTCATGTCACGAAGGACGATTGGAATGGTTCATGTCACGAAGGACGATTGGATGGATTATTGGCCGGCTAGCCTATAGGATTAATGGATAACAGTATGGCCGGCTACTCTACAGGATTAGACTATCCGCACTCGTGGTACTCTAAATTTCATCCCCAAAAAGAATATTCTATCCTAGTCATCGAGATTCCATACTCCATATCAATTTCTCCCGCAGCCATCATCCCCAATATCTCATACTGTATATCAATTGGACCCACTTGTCAGGATTATTTTACTTTTTCTCCCTCCCTTCTCTCTCTTCCTCATCGTTTCCACCGCCCCCGACGCATCGAGCTCGGACCGGACGCATCTCCTCCGGCTCCGGTCTGCTCCCTCCCTCCCTCCTCGCCTCTTCTCCCCGACCTCCCTCTTCTCCCACCTCGCCGCTCCCCAACCTCACGGCGGCTCCAGCTCGCAGATCCGGGGCGGCGGAACGAGGCGCCCCCAAATCGGCGGCGGAGGACGAGCTTCGTCATGCATCGTCGGTCCCGTGGCGGAGCTCGCCGGCCGGAGCTCCGCTCCCTGCGCGCCCGACACCTCCGCGGAGCCCGCGCCCGGCACCTCCCTTGGCCTGCATGCGCCTTTCCCCACCGGAGCTCCACGGCGGGCGGCGGGCGGAGCTCCACGGCGGGTGGAGCTCCTCGCGAACGGGTGGAGCTCCTCGCAGGCGGCTTCTCGGCGAGCGGGCGGAGCTTCGCGGCGTCGAATCGAGGCCCAGACCGGACGGCGAGCAGGGCGACACCGGCGGAAAGCTCTTCGTCCAGAGCGGAGGAACGGGGCGCGGCCTTCCTCCTCGGCGTGCGCGCGGCCGGTAGCGGGGCTGGCTGGCGGCGGCGCTCGGCGGGCGGCCCTCTCCTCCCTCTTCACCCGCGCGGCCCGGCGGCTGCGAGCAGGCGCGGCGGCATGGGCGAGCGCGCGGCCGTTCCCAAGCGTTGGCCTCTCTCTCTCTCTCCCTCCCTGCACGAGCGCGGGCCCCGCGTGCGTCTTACCGGACGCATCGTACAAACTGGACAGAGCCAGTATCGGAGGCCATCCGGAACTTTCCCGGACGCCTCCCAGTACCCCGCTGCAGCGTTTTTTACGCTACAGGCGTACTGGCAGGGTGTTTTCCGGATGGCTTCCGGACGCCGCTGCGGATAGTCTTAATGGATAACAGTGGAGACAGTGACGGACATTATTATTCCATCATTAAGGATTCCACTATTCCTGAGTGGATTGGTATAGTGGAAAGATTCTCAAACAACAGAAGTATACAACACGATTCTGACATTATTGTTCCATCATGAGAGTTATGCAATCTACTATTGATACCGCACAAAGTTAATGGTTAACTGTGGGGACTTTGAACCCAATTCAAAATTAGCAAACATCATGTGGAATTAAAACCAGCAAACCAAGACAACTCTGTAACTTTTCCTTTTTGAAAACAATTGTTTCCGTTTCCGCAACTATTTAATTTTGGTAAGTTATACAGTTATATTCATAACTCCTGTGCATAGAATTTACAGGGCATAACCTATCACTGAAACGTCTAATCATAACTTTTTCAATATATTTTTTATACAATTTTATAGACAAATTAATCTGATAGCTTTTCTACATTACCTTTGAAACCCAAATTTTCTACAATCATTCGATGGCTGTGGTATCCAATCTAATAGGTCCGTCCTGTTTCCTTGCTCTTATTTTTCTTTCGTTTCTTTTAAATCACGCCTATTCTGAGATGCTAAATAGCGATAACCAAGCAGGAAAAATATGGAAAAGGTGCAAAAGCATACCGAGTTGTGATATGATCGAAGCTATCAGAACACCCTTCCCAGTTAAAGGTTATCCACATCATGTCATCATTGTGTACATAAGAAGATCAGACTGGCTTCCAATACTCCCCACTGATTTCACAATAGAGGAGCCACATCAGATACTTGTGCAGGAAACATATACTGCACCACACTGTGAGACAACCAAATGATGGACAAGGTATAGGCCTGAGTTCACCCTCTGTATCGCGAACTGTACAGGTGGTTGCCATGGTTGCAACTCAATACAGCAAGTAGTAGTGTATCAAACCATATCAGTTTGATCCTAAGTAACCCAGCAAGTGTCAGATTCTTCAACACCAGCACTGAGGATAGGTCGTAGTCAAACCAAACCTTCATATAAACAGCCTTCCATCTTGCAAAGCAAACAGGACAGAAGGGAGCATCTGCAGCACTTCCACTCAGCAGGAGCAATAGAAAATTAGAAGTCCATTGTGACAGCAAGTGTAACAGCCTGATAGGTTGAACAATCCACAAAAAGTGCAACAGGAACTGATAGAATGGAGCGCATGACACATGACGTTCAGATTGAGCAATAGCTGAGAAATGCAGGGAACCACCCCATGAAATCCTTGGCTTGAGTAGCTAATAATCAACCAGCAGCCTACTTGTTGCATTTCGAGATCCAAACTCAACTGCAGAATACCAGAATGGTGTCCATGGAATTGGTCGCATGCCAAGCCCATCGCACATCCCCACAGCACCAATCGCTGGAATCATCATGTATTCCCAGGGCATTGCAAGGTCAATGAAAAAAAAAAAAAAAATAATAAAAAATTGCAAGGTCAATGAGCCCGCACGGCCGCACCTGATTTGAATTTTTAAGATCTTTGTCAAGAGAGTTGGAAAGCACTCGCTACATTTGTTTCCAGTAGCGCAGAGGTCTCCAGGAAGAAGGGATTCTCCTTCTCGGCAAACTCCTTGGCATCCTCAGTGCTCATTGCTTGCTGCTCCTCAATATCACTCTTATTGCCAACCAGCAGTAGCACAATGTTCTTGTCAGCAGGGGCTCGGAGTTCATCTAGCCAGCAGGATATAAGATCGAAGCTCTGACATTTGGTGATGTCATGGACCGGCAAAGGTTCCAGTGCACCACTTTCAACCATGTCGAAAGATGGCCACGGTAGAAGATGCAACCCAGCATCACAGGTCATAGGTGGAGACCATGGCCTGCATCCCAGCTGCATCTGAATCGAGGCGAGAAACAGCTCTGTATGAGGATGAGGCAATTCATCAAACACCTGTTGGGCAAGTTGCTGGGAACCTCATCGTCCTCGGGCACCACCAACTGCAGGAGAGAGGAAGCCGGGGAGGGCACGCTGAGCTGGGCTCTCGGAGCATGGCCGTGACGCAGTGCTCCTCCGGTACGTGGCCGTCGTGGGCAGACCCTGGGATCGGCGAAGAACCGACACAGCGACTCCTCGTCGTGTCGAGGAACTGCTCGGTGATGGGGACCCTGGTGCCGCGGTACTCGAACAGGGGCAGTAAAGAGAAATGCTAGTTGCAAATTAGAGATACGGAGGCACGCCGTCTAGGCGGCCTCCCAGCGTGTCCACGTAAGCTTCATTTCAGTCGTACGTTGGATAGAAACTGCACGGCCTAGATGAATCACCCTGCTCTGCTTACATCTTTGCATGCATTCAGCCACTCACGCCTACTCAACCAAGTGGGCACATGCGCATTGAATGCAGTTGGTGGAGGCACCATGTACTGCAAGCTAGCAGTCATGTCACTAATTTCTACCGCCACCGTCCACCACTTTGTTGTAAGGATGACAATGTAAAAGTTGCATTTGTCCTTCACTTCCAAAAAACATGAGAGAAATTTACCCTCACATGTGCCTGCTCTCTTTACATTCATAAATTTATTATCGTAGACTTTCGTGAATACACGAGTGCCTCTAGCTATATAAAAATTGTAGGCTCCCAAAAAATTTACTACAAGCAGCACAAAGTTACAACACATATCTTTACATAGAGAAATTTACTGCTAGCTCCTAGAAAATTTACTACAAGCAGCACAAAGTTACAACACATATTTTTACATAGAGAAATTTACTGCCATCAAACTTTTATATGCAAGGAAGCAGCCCTACTCCGTAGATGGGACGACAGCAAGGACAATGTAAAAATTACAGCAGGTAGCACCTCTTTTACACCATGCATGCGCTAGGCCAAAGGACTGCCATCAAATTTTTATATGCAAGCAAGCAGCAGCCCTAAGTGAGACGACAGCAGCAGCCCTAAGTGAGACGACAACAAGGGCAATGTAAAAATTGCAGCAGGAGTAGTACCTCTCTTACACCATGCATGTTAGCTTTGTGTGGTTTCGGTTAAAAAAAATTATAGGAACTGGCTAAGCCAAAAGTAGGTGGGCGCATTTAGTGTCTCTCCTCGGTATCGATGACAAAACACAGCTCGGGCTTCAAGGAAGCATGTGTACTCTCACATGCATCATGCATGAACAGTTGTTGTGGTTGGACCCATTGCTATTAATGAGCTCCTTGCACCCTGCTGTGGCAGAGGCAGCCATGCCTCCTCCAAGGCTCCAACTTTGGCCTATTGTTGGTAATTTCTAGCACTATCACTAAAATAGCAATAGCGCTAGAAATGCTTGAGGGGTAATTCAGAGTCTATTGGATAATTCCGCAAGCGGTCTAGGCGGCCTCCCAGCGTATCCACGTAGGCTTCATTTGAGTGGTATGTCCGATAGAGATTGCACGGCTCAGATGAAAAGCATTGATGAATGGAGCAAGTGGACAGATAAATGCACAGCACATACTATTTACATGCACGAATTTGAGTGTGTATGAAAAATATTTACTACATAGTAAATTCGCACATCACCCGCCTCCATGCATAGCAGCAACACGACAGATGCCTGCTATAATTTTACCACGCGCAAATAGCAGCACCCAACAGTTCGTCACCATTTTAACCGGGCATGCAAAGCACCCCAACCAGCCAAGCACACACCAGGCAGTCTCAACTTGCTCGCATGCACACAGCAGCACCTCGTTACCTGTAGCCATGCAAAGTTAGGCACCGTCTCTATGCTAGACGCCACACCGTCCTGCCTACCTTCATTGTCCTTCGCGCTGCAAAGCCTCAAGCACGCACAGGAAGCTACCATTGATGGGAAGCATGCAAGCCGGTGGCACAGCAACCTCCAGCTGCCTATAAAAAGGCACGCCGAGGTGCTCTGCCTCGCCACTAGCAGCACGCTCAGCTCGCTTACTCGCTCGCTTGCTCTCGTTTCGCTTGGCCTCACGTATACCGTATACGGCCGTGCGTGCGAGCCGAACTTGACCATCGTCGCAGGACGAGGTGAGCAGCTCTTGAGCATCCCCTTGCTCTTCCCACCCTCTCTGTTGCCTTCTTCCAGCTCCTCTTATGCCATCCCGAGCCACCCAGGAGCTCCACGAGCTCTCGGCCATGGCGTCCATGCACGAAGCATGAAGAACACCCGTGGCCTTTGCTAGCTTCTTTCTTTTCCACTTCTCATGCATGTGTATATGACGCGCGGGCCCTGGGCAACACATGCACAAGCAAGCCGTACCCAAATCACCTCTCCAATAATCACGTGCATGAGTTCACCTCCACTCCCTCCAAAAGTCCTTGTTTATTTATCCACACACCCATCTTGCAAAATTAATATCTCCTTCATCCGACCTCCGATTCCATCACTTCTTCGTCCTAAATTCATCTAAAATCATAATCTATCTCTCATATAAATTTCGTAATTTTTAGAGCTCATTTGTATTTATGTGATCTCTATACGAATTTGAGTGTGTATGAATTTGCATGGCTCAGATGAAATTTGTAAGAACTGTACACCCCTTACGCACAAAAAAACTTACTACATGAAAAATATTTACATGCACGAATTCTTATATAGCTTTGGGACGCAGTCTTGTGTGTAAGGGGCTATGCAAAATCTCATATTCTGGTGTATGTACCCGTCCAAAGTCCTCTTTGTGACCTTCAGATAAATATATGTGTTGTGTGTTTGTGACGACATGTATCCTAAATTCTATGAGTAGGAGCGTCCCCTAATTGAAGTCTATTATCTGTTACCATGTTAAACAGCATTGAAGCTTCGACAATGGTAGTTCATTTTGGTAGTTATTTCATCGAGATGTTTAAAGATACAATCAAGCGAGAACAACTAAATTGACATCGACGACGAAACACAATTAGGACGTCCACACTCAAAATATTTATTAGATCACCACTTATCTTTTGGGTGCCAATAAATACCGTGCTTTGTAAGGCAGATCTGAATGGTGGCAGGTAACAAGCTTGAAAAAAAAAAAACTCCGCTCGCTAGCAAGTAAAATTGTCTAGAGAATTCAGGAATGTACCCAGGTAATGCTCAGATTTAGGTAGTTGTTATTAAATAACTAACCTGCTGCAATGGATGATGAAAAAATTATTTTCAGGCTTAGCTGAATAAAATACATGCCACCTCTTCTTCTCAAATTTCCCAACACTTAATTTAATGTACCCAATAGAACAAGCTCTGCTAGCAACGCAACGAGAAAACATATATTAGGCATATTATCTTCGGTGCGTTAGATAGAAATTCAACGACCCAGATGAAGCAAGCCATCATAGCCATCAGCCTAGGCTCATGCAAGTGGATGAGCATGCCACCAAGTGCATGCATTCAGTGAAGCTAGCATCTTTGCATGCATGCACGGGTAGGGTTATGCAAGTGGACGCATTTAATGAAGCATATACAAAATTCAATGAGCATGCATGCAAACATGATCTAAACTGTAGGTGTCCTTTGCATATAGGAAGTTACCACGGGGATTTACATCACTACGTCATACACGGCTCTCTCCCTAGGATATATGTAACAAATGTAGGCTCCCTTTTACATACAGGAAAAATTGCAGTGGATGTGTTTAATAAAGCATATACAAAATTCAATGAGCATGCATGCAAGTACGATCTAAACTGTAGGTGTCCTTTACATGTAGAAAGTTAGCACGAAGATTTACATCACTACGTCATACACGGCTCTCTCCCTAGGATATATGTAACAAATGTAGACTCCCCTTTACGTACAGAAAAATTGCTATAGGCAGCAAGAATTTACATGTAATAATGTCTTCTCCTTTTACATAGAGAAATTTACTGCCATCAAATTTTTATATGGAAGCAAGCATCCCCATGTGAGACCATAGCAAGGACCTCTTTACCCTAAGAAAATTTAATGATCAGCAGGTGAACAGGGAAGGTTAGGCACCGTTCGTCCTTGTTCTTGGGTGGCTGCGTGGTACTCGTGCGGCGCTGGGAAACCCAGCACGGCCAGCAAGGACGTGCGCGCGCAGCACCATTAATGGCTAGGCGACGACCACGACAACAGGACGAGGCACGCGGACGAGATGTCGAGACGAGCAGCAGGGCACAGCGTCGGACTGAACAGAGCAGTGCAGTGCAGTGACTTCGGGACTAGGCATGCACGGCCGCGCCATAATCGTCGAAACGACGACGACGACCACGGAATCACGCCCGCGCGTGCACAAACGAGACGACTGCAGCAACGGAGCAAGCCGAGGTGGAGATAGCAACTACTAGCTAGCATGCAACCTATCAAGGCTAGCAAGGAGATAATCTACATACGTGGGAACGTGTAGCAAATGACCGTGCATGGTTGAAGGCACGAACCTTTGCTTGCAAGAGATGTGTACGTGAGTGGCATGTGTGCGTCTGTAAATTTCTTATCATTTTCTTCTTACCAAAATATATAGGTAATTACGTTGTACATACAAGAATTGACACATGTGGTTCCTTATTCCTGTACATACAAAAATTGACAGCTAGCTAAAGCCAATGTAGTAAACTTTCAGGCATGCACGAATCAAAAGCAGGTGGCCACATTTAATGCCTCTCCACCGAATCATCATATCAGAAATAGTTCACTGATCATGTATGGATATTTGTATTGCATCAAATAGATGGCTTGGGTTGTGTGCACGTTGCTCCCGAGGTGGTTGGTGGTTGGGGTTGGTCGCCATTAATATGGCTAGCATACTTGTATCGAAACCCATGTATATAGTTTTGCTCATTCCTCCTCCAGCTCTCGCCCTATATAAACATGTGCCATTCGTTGCTTCATCGCACCCAGCCCCGCCAATGTCGCATTTATCCTCCTTGTAGCTCATATATGAGGAATTAGTAGTTGTGGCCTCACTTTGTAGTTCATCCTCGAAGGTCTGCATTCCTTGCACCCGCTCGTGTGCCCTACGCTACAAGCACCACATCTGATAGCAATTGTGCCGGTTAGTGATGGTGTTGTGCTGCCACCCCGATGCTGGTTAGTGATGGTGTTGTGCTGCCACCGCCGACGCCGAGCCAAGCACCCACCGATGACCATCATGGGGACACCGAGAAGAAACATGGATAGAGACTTCATAGACGCTACTAAGTGTCCGATCTCCTACAACCGAAATGATTTGTGTTGGGCATGGGACCGAGCCCTCCTCTATTTGCACTCAACGGGCAAATAATCCCATGGATGCTTAGGCACTTTGTATACTCATAAGTCTGTTTTCTAGCGTCGATCCCTTAGGTTTGCCATTTTCTTTTTATATTAAAAGTAGTCATTCGTTTGTTGTACCCACCGTATCCCTGCGGTGTGATTGTGCCTATGAGGAGCCATGAATAGAGATAGGATTTGTGTTGGGTTGTGCAATTTGCTTTCTGACTTAGGGATCGAGATGGCTATGCTCGATTTGATGAGCTGAACCGACCAGGCAACTGGTCCTCAAGACAAATAAAGAAGATTCGTAGCTACGAGACATCTTGAAACAGCGTTGGTGACCCAAAGATCATTTTATTTAATCGTGTACACGTTCAGCATGCCATTATTATGCTTGATCGCTTTAAAATGGTTCCTTTTAATTGTGAATTATTAGCCCATAACACAAAAGCAAAGGCACTAGGAACCTGATGTTAGCTACAAAGGCGGGTGGGGGTTGGCAAAACTGCCCTTAACTCATTCCTGCGTGCATCGGGCTTCAAACCTTCAAGCAAAATTTAAGCCAACATTCACGAATTGTCGCTGTTCTTTCGGGTGGCCGCCACTATTGATTTTACGGATAGGTAAAGTCCATGTGGTAGATTTTCATGCATGCACATGTGTTCTCTAGGCTATATAAAATATTTTGAGGTTCTTACCATACAGATTAGAGATGTGAGGCCCCGAAGACTAGGCGGTCTCCCAAGGTGTCCACGTATGCTTCATTTCCGTGGTGCGTTAGATAGAAATTCTAGGATCCGAGATGAAGTTGCTCACAACCGGGCATCCTTCCTGCATGCATGCAAAAAATGCATCATTTAAGGAAGTGAATGGATGAAAAATTGAATAAACATTCAAGTGGATGCATTGAATGAAGTAGGTAAGTAAATACACCTTGGGACAACTTGGGAGGCCCCCTTGCATGCATCGCATGGTAGGTTGAAGCAAGTGGGCAAGTGGATGCATTCATTGAATATAAAAGTGTAGGTGTCCTTTACATGTAGAAAGTTATTATGGGGATTTACATCATTCTTACTTCTCCTTTTTCATGGAAGGCAGCACTCTCATATAAGGTCAGACAAACTACATGGTCCTTTCAGCCAATGTGGTAAATTTTCATGCTCCTTATGCTACATAAAAATTGTATGTGTTGTTACTATCTAGATTTACCATGAATGTTTTCACCGTAGCAGCAACCCCGGGTGAGACCATAGCAAGGGCCTATTTACTTGCAGAAAATTTATTGGTCACCAATAATTTGCATCAACTATGCAGTTCAAAATTTATATGTACATAATAAAGCTAACGTGGTAAATTTTCATGCATTCCACCGGCTAGGTTTGAACTCTCAAAGACTTGGGCTGTAAATCTTTTCCCTCTAGCTAGCTTCTCCCTGGATCTAGCCGAGCTTCATCGGAGGAGAGATTTGTTCAACGATTTTTGGCATCGAGGATTTGGAGAGTTGGGTGGCGAAGGGTGGGACTCAAGGTTGCGTTTTATAGCGGGTCTGAGGGATTAGAGGTGGTGGGGTGGCCATTGGCCATGGTACGCTCCACACTCGAGCTTGAGCGGGAAAAAGGAGAGGGAAGGGACAGGGTTCGGGCAAGATGGAGGCGCGTGGGTGACCGAGGAAAAAGGAAGGGGATCCGGTACGGATGTGAAGGCGAGAGCCGAGGTCATCAATTTGTAAAGGAAAAGAGGATGGCAATGGTTATGTCGCATAGGTCTAAAACTATACGGAAAAGCTATACCGCTACCTAGAACTAAATTGACTACTTAATCATCCTGACTAATTGTGATTACCAAGATATTAAACACACATAAACATAATTATTGTAGGGGACCGATACGCTTTTTTAGAAGACCGCACACAACTTCTTAAGGCTACAAGATGAACACATTGCTTCAAAGTACAACGGAAGGGTACAACATTTGGCGAAGTGCAAGGACACGTACTACAGAACCAAGGTACATCTCCACGGCAGCTAATCTACTTCGTCGAGACAGATGGCTTCACGGCTGTTCTCCTGAGGCTCTTCGGCAGGATTGGGCTGTGTGCAGAGAAGGGGAGACTCAACCTCGGAGGCTTCCATGGGAGTGGGCGGCGGAGTGGTGGGTGCTACCACATTCCTCTCCCACTCCCAGGGATAGATGGGTATCCCTTCCATGATCGGGAGCCGCTGCCCATTCGGGGCAGGCGTCCTTCGTTGGTCTCGGGCGACGAGGTAGGCATCTCTGAGCTGCTTGGTGTAGCATTCTCCCGCCTCCCGCATGGCTTCAGCGGTGACGGTCTCACGGCTTTCAGCGGTGGCAACTTGGGCACGTGCCATGGCAAGGCTCACATGGAGCTTTCGGATGAAGAGCTCGGCCTCTTCGGCTCGGATGATGCACTTCCTCAACTCGGTGGTCAGCTGGTCGTGGTGTTGATCCAAGGCCAGCAGATACGTGGCCAGGGATACCACGGTGGGGTCAACTGCTTGCAGGGGACGTCCTCGCAGAGCCTCCATGCGGGTTCTCCAGAATGGAGAGTCCTGGTCTGAAGGCGGAAAGAACCTCATCGGGCCGCGGGCAAGGGGATCTGCATAGATCTGGCATAGGATTCGCAGGGCCTTGCGAGCTACAGCTTGATAAGTGCCGGGGAAGCGAAAGCCAATGGTGGTGGCGCTCCAACCATTTACGCCGAGGGAGTTCTCACTCCTCCCGATGTAGACGGTGACTTCACACCGCTCGATGCCATGCTCTATGAACTCACAGCCTTCATACTCGGGATGATCTCGGATTCCTAGCCACCGCGTGGTGGTATACGAAGCTTGGGAAATCCTCTACGCCCGGCAGCTCTTCTGGTCCAAACTCCTTCCGCTTGCCTTATGGGGCTGGATAGGAGGGTTGGTGAACTGAAGCCAGGGGCATAGTGGCTCTTGTGAGGCCATGGGCTTTTGCTCAGGAAGGAAGAAGGTTGGGGAATGGTTAGCGAGCGTGGGGTATGGTGAAGACAACTGGGTGGCTCTCTTTTGTAGAGGTTTGGGCAAGGCTTCTCCGAGAAGCTTGACCAGTCTACAGTAGGACCGTATTTAACAAGGAAAGGCACGATGGGTGGCTATAGTGGGTGGTCGGGACGAGTTGATAGGTGGGGTTGGGGCTCGGGTGCGCCGGCATCGTTGGCTTTGGCGGCATGGCCGCGACATCACGCTCGAGGGGGAACGAACAGGAATTCACGTGACGTGAGACGAGTGAATGACCGAGGCCACATGGAGATGTCGAGCGCGAAAAGAGGGAGAAAGGAAGCATGGGTGAACGAGACCAGATGTGACCCAACGGGGTGAATACGACACAGCGATTGTGAGCAGAGCGATGGGACAGGTGTCATAGGATTCCTGACCTATTTTCTTGAGCGATTAAACTCCAGCTTGAGGACGAGCAGGACCAGGCTGCGAGTGGGGAAGAAACTCCAGCGGGCCTGCCTCTCCCTCTCTCTTCTCAGTCCCCTATCTCTCTCAATCCCTCTCGATTTCGGCACGATTTCCTCGAGCCACGCGCGGACTGAAGGTGGGAGAAGTCCCGCGCGCGAGCGATTTCCCGCCCTGGGTCGCTTCCTTTTCCCGCGCGCCCGCCCAGGGCTCCTTCCCTTTCCCGTGTGCGGCAGCTCACGGATATGGCGACCGCCTCAGGCTATTTGGCGTCGCCCTGGACGCCCAAGATTTCCTATACCAAGCACATCACCCGCAGCGAAGCGCGGGCAGCAGTGGCTAGTATATTTTGAATGCGTTGTTGGTTCCATGACGATGAGTAAAGAAGCTCTGTGCATCGATGGTATGATAAGGTGGCAACTACTTTTAATGGCGGTGAAGCTTCAATTCTTGTTCTTATTTCTTTCTTTTTTTATGTTGGTGTAAATATTAATATGTAAGAGGACTGCTATGTAAAAAGTGAGAAGAAATGAATAGAGAAGGGGTGTGCTGTTAGCACACTCCAGAGTGTTCTTCCCAAATTGCAATATGGTATTCAGAGCCAAAGCTAGGGTTTCGATTACCTCCGGTGGCGGCGGCGGCGCCGTCGAGCTGTTCTGAGTGGTGGCGACCGGCGCGGACCAGCAGGCGCGAGGAGCAGGCGCGAGCCAGCGGCTGCGCAGGAGGGCGCTCGCGCGCGGGTGCAGCGGCTCGCGCGGACGTGGTGCGGGCGGCGCGCGAGGCGAGGAGGCGTCGCGAGCAGGCACGGTGCGAGGCGGCGCGGCGTCCCGAGCAGGGCGGCGCTGCTCCCGTGGAGGTGTGCGGCGGCGCGTACGGACGGGCGCAGGTGCAGGCCACTCGCACGTACGGGAGAGTGAAGGTGCTGCGAGGCAGTTGCCGAGCGGAGGAGAAGCTGTGGTCCTGGCTGGGCATACGAAGCTGCTGGTGCCTTCGATTGAGGAGAGTTGGTTGCTGGTGCCTTCGATTGAGGGGAGCCGAGAAGGGAGAGAGTTTCTGGTGCTGGAAAAAAAAAAGAGTCGGTGCTGTGAGGAGGCTGCTCGTACAAGCTTGTGCTGAAGTAAAATGAAGAAAGCTGCGTGCTATATGTCGCTGATTTGAGGGGATTTGGTGGCTGACTTGCTGGTACTCGTGATTTGAGGAGTCCCTGGCCTGTGGGTGTACGTGATCTGAAAGTCAACCAGGCAGCAAGAAGGTCTTGTGTTGTGCGGCTGGGAAGCAAGAAGGAAGGAGGTAGGAGGCTGCTGCTGGCCAAGAATTGTGCGTGGTCAAGAGCAGAGTAAAAGGAGTTGCTGGTGCTGAAAAAAAGGAAAGGGAGAGATTGCTGCTGTTTGGGTGTGTTTTTGGTGCTGGAGGAAGATGGATCCGAAGGAGAGTCTGCTGTGCTAGCGTGGTTACCAGTGTTGTTTGCTTGGGAAGGTGGAAGTTTAAACAGAGGAGAAGTTAGGTACTGTTGTTGTGTGCTTGTGAAAAGAAAAAAGGGGTGTTGCTGCTGTGTTGGTGGTTGTGGTGTGTAGTTTGCTTGAATTTGGTGAGAACCCTGCTGTTTGTACAAGGAGGTGACGATGGAGAAGATGAACTTTGAGAGGGAGATGTTTGCCGTGGAGGTTGCACCAAGTGCTGCGGGATCTGTTGACGCAAGTGCGACAGAGCATTTGGCGGATATGTATAAGGAGGCGATTCGGATGATGTCCAGTGAGAAGGCGGAGTTAGAGAAGAGCCTGCAGGAGTTTAGGATGGCAGCTGAGGTATATCGGTCGGAGATGGAGGCCAAGGTGAAAGCAAAGACGGAGGAATTGTGGGCGTTGAGTGCTAAGAAGGCAGAGTTGGAATTAAAGGTGCGATTTTTAGAGGCAGAGCTGATTGCTGCACTACCTAAGACAGGAGAATTGGAGGATCTAAAGAGGGAGAAGGCTCCATTTTTCACCTTGACAGGGGAGCAGGTCAAGCAATGGGAACAATGGCTGAAGTTTAGAGCATTTGAGATCTCTAAACCCACTCCAGTTGGTCCTCTGATGGCCACCTCCAGTCACTGTGGTAACTTTGCCAACTATGCCCATTTGGGCAAAGGTACTCAGGCACAGGCACTTGCATCCACATATAGGCATAACATAGAATGGGTCATTGATTCAGGAGCTTCCAAACATGTCACAGGCATATCTAGTTCTTTTAAGACATACACTCCACATTCATTCTCTGAGACCATTCAAACTGCTGATGGCACCTCCCAACCCATTCATGGTGTAGGATCTGTAGAGTGTAGTCCATCTCTTTGTCTATCATCTGTTTTGCATGTTCCTTCCTTCCCCGTCAATCTTCTCTCTGTCAGTTCTCTTATTGATCAGTTCAAATGCACTGTTACGTTTGATGAAAATTCTTATATCTTTCAGGAGAAGAGGACGGGGAGAGTGATTGGGACTGGAGTCAGGCGTGATGGGTTGTGGTTGATCAACCATGCAGAGTCAGCATTGGCAACAGCTGCTAGAGCAAAGGAGAGGGAGATTGTCTTGCTTCATCGTCGGTTAGGACATTTCCCTTTTGAAGGTTTGAGTAAACTATATCCTGATGATTTTAAGGACGTGGATAGAAGCAAACTTGTGTGTGATGCCTGTGAACTTGGGAAGCATACAAGATCAACTTATCCTAGCGTTGGTCTTCGGAGTTGTGAACCCTTTATGTTAATACATTCTGATGTTTGGGGTCCCTGCTCAGTCACATCGGTGAGTGGATTTAAGTGGTTTGTCACATTTATTGATTGCTATACTCGTATGACATGGATATATATGCTGAGGGGTAAGCATGAGGTACTTAGATGCTTCCAAGACTTCCATAAGTTAGTCACAAATCAATTTGATGCTAAGATCCGGATTATCCGTACTGATAATGGAAAGGAGTATGTGAACAATGACTTTGGGGCATACCTCTCAGATCACGGGATTATACATCAAACCAGTTGCCCCAACACTCCACCCCAGAATGGTGTAGCTGAGAGGAAGAATCGGCATTTATTGGAAGTAGCAAGGTCACTAATGTTTCAGATGAACGTACCAAAATATCTATGGAGTGAGGCGGTAATGACAACAGCATATCTCATTAATCGGATGCCGTCTAGGATCCTTGGCATGAAGTCACCAGCTGAGCTTCTTTTGGGACAACGAGAGTTTAAAGTACCCCCTAGGGTATTTGGTTGTGTTTGCTTTGTCAGGGACCATAGGCCTTCAGTGGGAAAATTGGATCCTCAAGCAGTGAAGTGTGTTTTTGTTGGATACTCATCTACACAAAAGGGTTACAAGTGTTGGGACCCTATTGGAAAGAAATTATTTGTTAGTATGGATGTGACATTTCGTGAGTTTGAACCATACTATACAAAACCATGTGATCTTGATCCGTTCTTGGAGGAATTCTCTTCAGTCACTGAGGGTGACAGTAGAGAGGGGGAGAATAGAGGAGCTGCTCAACAGGAAGTGATTGTCGGTACTATCCCGTGTCCAATGGATATGTCTGAAATCAAGAAGGGAGTTAATGAGGATGATGGTGCGGATATGGGGAATGATAATTGTGAAGGTGAAGAGGAAATTGGTGATGGGAATGAGGAAGATCCAATTGGCGCCAGGAATGAGGAGGTAATTGATGTACAGAATGGAGAGGTGATTGCCAGGGAGTCAATAGTGCACCAAAGGGAACGTCCGGGAGTCGGGGAGCAAACGGTTACAAAAGAGCCAATAGTGTACCGAGAGGAGATGGTTTAGAAGTCAGGGGGAGCAAATTAGTGCACCACAGTCACAGCAGCCTGCTACACCAGTCCCAAATCTCTCCTCAGATCTCTCTCCATCAAGTGGTAATGTCCTCCCTAACCCTGAACATGTAGAGTTACCTCTTGCACAACGTAGAGATACTAGATCCAATTTTGGAAAACCTCCTGTTCATTATGGTTTTGAGCATCCTAGTACAAATCATGACATTGCCAACTTCCTCTCATACTCTCGCCTTTCACCTGCATATAGAGCATTTGTTGCATCTTTACAAACAGTGCCTATTCCAAAGGACTTGGAGGTGTGCAAAACAGGGACCCTAAGTGGAAGGCGGAATGGAGGAAGAGATGCATGCTCTGCAAAAGAACAAAACATGGGAACTGGTTCCACTTCCAAAAGGGAAAAGAGTTGTGGGCTGTAAGTGGGTCTTCACTGTGAAGCAAAACCCAAAAGGGGAGGTGGACAGATACAAGGCAAGGTTGGTTGCAAAAGGATATAGTCAAACATATGGCATTGATTATGATGAGATATTTGCTCCTGTGGCAAAGATGGGTCTTGTTAGGACCCTAATCTCTTGTGCGCTTAACTTTGGTTGGCCTCTACATCGATGGATGTGAAGAATGCATTTCTTCATGGTGACTTACGGGAAGAAGTCTATATGGAAATTCCACCGGGGTTTGCTAATAGTCAAATTGTTGGCAAGGTGTGCAGACTTAAAAAATCACTCTATGGACTAAAGCAATCACCCCGGGCATGGTTTGACAGGTTTAGGAGGGCAGTCTGTGGTATGGGCTACACTCAATGCAATGGTGATCATACGGTCTTCTATAAGCATAGAGGAACATTTATCACCATTATGGCGGTGTATGTGGATGATATTGTTATTACAGGAGATGATGTGGAGGAAATCAAATGCTTGAAGGAGAATCTAGGAAAAGCTTTCGAGGTAAAGGATCTTGGACCACTTAGGTATTTCCTTGGGATTGAAATTGCTAGGTCACCTAAGGGGATAGTTCTCTCTCAAAGGAAATATATTCTTGATCTGTTAGCTGAAACCGGCATGCTGGGATGTCGGCCATGCAGTACTCCTATTGATAAAAATCATCAAATCAGTGCTCAGTGTGGAGATTCTGTGGACAAAGAAAGATATCAAAGATTGGTGGGAAGACTGATATACCTGTGTCATACAAGGCCTGACATTTCTTATGCAGTGAGTGTGGTAAGCAGATATATGCATGATCCTAGAACAGGACATATGGAGGTTGTCTACAGAATTTTGAGATACCTAAAGGGAACCCCAGGGAGAGGGTTATGGTTTAGAAAAAACATGCACCTGGATTTGGAGGGATACTGTGATGCAGATTGGGCAATTTGCAGGGATGATAGGAGGTCTACCTCTGGTTATTGTGTGTTTGTGGGAGGTAATCTTGTCTCATGGCGAAGCAAGAAGCAAGCAGTTGTTGCTCGGTCTACTGCAGAAGCTGAATATAGGGCAATGTGTAAGGTCGAGATGGCGGACTAGAGGGGGGGTGAATAGTCCTTTTTAAAACTAATCGCTCCGGCTAACCGATATAAGTGCGGAATTAAATCTATCGGCCTAGCCAAGACTTTCACCCCTCTATCTATGTCTCTAGATGCACCTTGTAAAAGATCCTAAACAAGAAGACAAGGTGCCAATCTAGCTAGTGCACACTAAACAAGTCTAGCTTGCAAGGTCACACAAAACTAAGCAACTAGTACTTTAGCAACCGGGTGTGCACCTACACAATTCTAATGAGCAAAAGCACAAAGCCAACCTAAGCTCACTAGATGCTCATGGACAAAGCTACACAAGCCAAACCCAAGAGCTCAAACTTACTTAACTACACAAGCTAAGCAAGGCAACTTACTCTACTTCTAGCTACACAAGCAAGAAGGTGATTAACAAGCTACTCAAGCTAACTAACCACAAGAGCAACTACACAAGCTATACAAGAATGTAAGAAAAGTAAATGCAAAGCTTGTGAAAGAGATTGCAAACCACCGCGAAGTGTGGACACAAGATGACTCGGCGATTTTTCACCAGGTTCACTTGGTTGCCCCCAAGCTACGTCTGTTGTGTCGACCAACACCTTCGGTGGTTCCTCCGGTCTTTTCACCTAGATGGTTCTTCGGTGTGACCCTCAAGTCACTTGCCCCTCAAGGCACGCCCCGCAAGGCACCGCAAGACACCACTCTCAAGTGAGCCCCTCAAGGCACCGAGCAAACCCACACACGCAAGGGTGGTAACTCAATGACACGCGCAATCCAATAGGGCTACTCTTCGCGATCCCCGCGAGGTGAGTACCGACCTCTCACAATCTCTTCTCCGGAGCACCGTATCTCCACGCGTGCTACCACGGAGCCTCTTGCCACCAAGCCGTCTAGGAGGTGGCAACCTCCAAGAGTAACAAGCTCTCCGGCTTGCAACACAACCACCTAGTGCCACAAATGCAATCTCACAAAGCACTCGCACTAGAATCGCTCTTCTCACACTATCGGATGGTCACTACCAAGCATATGTGAGTTAGAGGGCTTCCAAGCACCACCACACAAGGCAACATAGCCGGGGCGTGCTCGGCAACCGGCCACAAACCGGCCAAGACTCATATTTATAGCCCCAAGGGCTGAAAGAGCCGTTGCCACCTCGGGCAACCGACTTGCTGCGCCGGACGCGTCCGGCCACCACCGCCGGACGCCTTACGAGACCCGCGTCCGACGCACCCGATCTAGCCACGTGTACTAGCCGTTTGAATTCGCCCGTTGCCGCCCAACGGCTCACTCAGAAACGCGCTCAGTAAACCTGCGCCGGACGCGTCTGCCCGAAGCCGCCGGACGCGTCCGGCGCTCTCACGCAGACCGCCCGCGCGCCAGAAACTTTCTGGTCCGCGTCCGGCCAACGCCGGACGCGGCCAGCCCGCGTCCGCCGCCCTCAGACGGCCCAGCAGCCTCGCGACGAAGCCCAAGACGCGCCGGACTCTACACAGTGATCGCGCCGCGTCCGCCGCGTGCGTCCGGCGCGCGTCCGACGCGCGACACTCGCTCACGCCAAGACACAATGCGCCGGACGCGTCCGGCGCCCAAGCCCTGCGCGTCCGGCGCTACGAAAACTTCGTTTTCCAGCCCGTCGTGACGCCAACTTCTCCACCATGCTATCCAACAAGTATACCAACTTGATCACCATGGATAGTATGTTTCCAACAACAATTTGCATCCGGCGCAATTGAAAATATGCCTCCAATTTTCCCGAAAGCGCCGAATCCCGCCTCGCAAGCTCGGCGGGAGGGAGAGAAGGACCCACACCCAACTCAACCCTGCAAACCACAGCGCGTCCAAACGCCACCTTTGTAAATGTGCCAACACCACCAAGTGTACAACTCCATGTGCTTGTGTGTTAGCATTTTCACAATCATTTTCAAAGGATTTTCTCTTCAACTCACCACGCCACTCGATCCTAGCACATCGCAATGTTAGATCGCTCAAGTGGCACTAGATGACCGATATGTAAACAAGATTACCCCTCTTGATAGTACGGCCATCTATCCTAAATCCGGTCAAGTACTTCTCTACTCAACCTTAGACCGGTGAAATGAAATGCCCTAGGTTATACCTTTGCCTTGCGCATTTCCATCTCCACCGTCTTCCTCCATTGTGCCAATGCAACAACATGCACCGACACGATCATCAAATGATATGATCCACTTTATATCATCATGTGACACTCTTGGTCCATCGATCTTGACCTCACTTGCTCTTCACCGTTGCGTCGGTCCATCGGCACCAAGTCTTGCCCAAGCTTCACCATCGCATGGTCCTTCGCTTCGTAGCCTCAACTTGCCCTTCACACTTGCAACCGGTCCATCGAGCCAAGCCTCATCTTGATCTTCACCTCTTGGTCACATGACTCCATGTCATGTCTCATTTGCAATGAGCTCCTTCATCAACTCATGTGTTGAGCCTCACAATATCTCCAAACCATCTCCACCATGGCATATGTTGCTCACACACATGTGCTTGTGAACTAACTCCTGTGTATCTCAATCATCACACATGTTAGTCCACCTAAAGTTGTCACTCAATTATCAAAACCAAACAAGGGCCTTTCAATCTCCCCCTTTTTGGTAATTGATGACAACTCTACAAAGATATGGAATTTAAGAATATTTGGACTTTATGCCACTTATCCAACATTTAGGCTCAATGTCATGATTTGGATAAGTACCACAAAGTCAACTTGGTAGTGATAGCTCCCCCTACATGTGTGCCCAAATGGTTTGGTTTCAAGCTTGCACACATGCATAAATATGGAAATTTTGGGAGAGTTAGCACTACTAAGTGATGCTAAGGTGTATAAGATAAACCTTTGAAGCGTGATACAAATCGGAGTTGCACCATTGAAGTTCATCCTTAGCATCATGGTTAGCTAGAAATCACATGAAACAAAACACTAGATACCTCATGAGATCAACATTATAAGCAAGGTTCTAGTACCACTTGTAAAGCACATGTGACTAGCTAAACCATCCTATACGTGCTAGTTTTCAAATCATCAATCAAGTTCTATAACTAGCATTCACCACACAAGCATTGCATATTGAAATATAAGAACTTATGCGAATGCAAGCAAGCACATGAATATGCACATATCAAATGCAATCAAACAAGTTCATGAGCTTGCTCCCCCTACTTGTGTGCTTCTCTTAATCAGGAATTTTTTATCCTCCTCCATTCTTTAATGTTGCTCCCTCTTGATTCATGACCATTTTCTACTCCCCTTTGTATGCTTCTTTTGTTCCATATTTCTCCCCTTTGTATGCTTCTTCGCATTCTCCACTTTGTATGCTTCTTCGCATATCTTTGTACAATTCTCTCCCCCTTTGTCATCAATGACCATAAAGGTATGCAGCAATACCACTTGAAGATACCACATGTAAGAAAAATTCTCTTGATGCAAAGGATTGGAACTAGGGGTTGATGGTTGAGTCTTGAATCTTCATTTTTGATGGACAACACCATATGTTGGAATGACACCACTTGTAAAATCCACATGTAGTTGCAAGGAATCCACTTGTAACTATGCATTGGGCACTCCCCTTTGTCATAGCACCAAAGATACTACATGTAGGTCACTTGAAGTTTCTTTGTCTCTAATACCGATGAAGTGGGGCTCCTCCCCTATGACAAAGCATGAGTCAAACCAATCAGTAAACACTTTCTTGTCGGTGAGGGTAGCTTCTCTTGATTTGAATTGATCACTTTAAAGTTGAGGATCACTTGTGGAACCATCATCTTGATGTACTAGATATCACTTGAATGAAAACCATGTGTACCATACCACTTGCAGGAACACCACTTGAAGATAGTGATAGACTAGACATTTCTTGCAAGAACTATCATTATGGTAACCACTTGTTGGATTTATCATGAATAACCAATTCTTGAACTTGATAGTCTTCATGAGCTTCTATTTCTTTGACTTGAGCCAATATGAATCACTTATAAACATCCAAGTCCGGTTTGAACCAATGACAAGCTTCTTCACACCTCACTAGAAGGGTTATCTTGTCAATGTTGTACTTGAAACTTATATGCAATTCAAACTAGATCAAGTACTTGGGTTCACTAGCTCATGAACAAACTCATACTCATACCACTAGGTAAATCAAACATTCAAGCAATAGTGGTAGACTATGAATTTAAAACATTTTAATGTTATGCATGACCTTAATAAGCATGTACTAGATGCACTAACCGCATACTAGTAAGGGATGAAATGATCATGCACATTACAATGATACCTTTGCTATGTTGGAGAAGAGTATAGTCATTTAGATTCCAATACATTCCTCCAATAGCAATGTGAAGTCCATTTATAAGCTTGATGAAGCCAATAGATACCATGATTGAATACCATGCTTCACCCATATGAGATGAAAACCCACTTGAGATCAAGTGCATTTTCTTGTTGTGGTTGGCCTGCTTCTTCTTGTGATTCTTGCTTGCATGAGAGAATACCACTTGAATGGGTACCACTTGTGCACCACTTGTATTATTTCTTGACTTGTCATGTATTGCTCTCTATCTTGGGTGTTGCTTGCTTTCTTTATCAACCCTTTTGATTGCTTCAACCGAGTATCTCCAATAATCTTTAGATCACCACTTCCATGTTAGCCTACCAAGTATCCCACTTGGTTTAGCCACTCATGGGTGGCAAGCCCCCTGCAAGGGAGAAGTGATCTCTCATCAAAAACTATCCTCGACACTCACTTGAATTATCTTTGTTGATTGATCCTTGGACTTCTTATGATGACTAAGCTTGAAGTCTTATTTAAGTCCTTTTCTTTCTTGTTTAAGTTCTTTTCTTTCTACCAAATGATCTTCAATTGTCACTAGAACTTAAACTTCATCTTCATCTTCATCTTGAGTTTGATCTTGATCTTCAATTTGAGTGCCAAATAGTGTAACAAATACACTTCACAATCAAATGACCTTGTACTCATTATTCTTCATGCTTGTAGACCAATTCAAAACCAAACTTAGGTTCCTCAACCACTTGTAAACAAGAAACCAACTTGAGGACCTTTCAAATTAAGTGACTCTTGATATATCCAATGATAGTCACTTTTCTGGCAGATTCTGTACCCTTCAAAGAATAATTCATATCTCCCAATGTACAGCTCCAAATGCCATGAAATTTGGTGGATATGTGCAACACTAAGTCTACCAGCAGCTGTAAAAATTTGAGCTTCATTGGCCTTTTAGATTGCTACCAGATTTCACATCTTCACTTACTGTTGCATGCTGAAAACTGCTGCACTATAGCTGACAAGATATGCTCCAAAACCGAAGCAATTCTTATCCAATATTCATGAAATTGGTACATCACATTATACCATAAGTGTAGAGCATGCATACCAAATTTCAAGTCAATCCAATAATATTTGATCCATCAACCTCAGATTTGAACACAGCTTGCTCAGATTTCAGAATTTGGACAGATTTAAGCAATTGAGCTATGCTTCTTCAAATTGAATCAAACTTGATATCAACTTGTTTGAATACCAACACAAGACATATATCCATTCAAACCACTTGTTAAGAGTCATCTTGTGATCATATCCAACCAAACCAATCCAAATTTGACTACTAAGCAATTAATCCATTCAAACATCTCATAGCAAGCAACATATGCATATCGATCCAATTCAATCAACTCATATGCACCCAAATGGATTAGATCAACTAGGAATATACCTTTGAAAGCACATGATCATCCACTAGCAAGCTTCAACTCAAATACTTTGCAAGCCTTCGAATATGACCAATAAATTACCACAACTTGATTATTGCACTTGTATGTTGTAGCTCATTGGACTTCACTTGTCATGACTTGGCATTGGGAGAGGAATAGCACTAAGCTTCAATACTTGATTCAATCAAATGATGAATGAAATGAACTCAATTGAATCAAGTCTCCAATGCCATGGTACCTACACACAATCATCCACTTTTTGATGGTACCCAAACATGTTTGGGTCCTCTCAAGTTAGGAGCCACATACTTAGGCAAAGCCTTAGTATGGATAGCGGGATGTTTTGCAATAGAAACCATTGAGGTACCATTACCATCCTTTCTAAGCATATTATTTATATCAATTGAAATAGGCTTAGAAGTGTTACCTAGGGGACATGAATGAGCCATGTGTCCCCTTTCCCGGCATGAATAGCATCTTCTCTTTAATTGAGCCTTTTCTTCATTGCTCATGTGACGCTCTTCATTGCCTTGCCTCTTTTGAGTTGCTTGAGCCTTCTTCTCAAGCTTTGTAGGACACCCCGAGGCATAGTGTCCCATCTCTTCACACTTGAAGCACTTGATGTGAACCAAATCTTTCTTCTCTTGATTCTTGCTCATCATCATCTTGGCATCTAGAATAGGAGTTGGATGCCTTGAATAAGCTCTTCCACCCCTTCTTGTTTTCTTCTTCTTGATCTTCAAGTCATCAATTTTAACTTCATTGTTGATCTTGACTAGATCTTGGGGTTTTGGTTGAGGCTTCTCATGCTTGAGCCTCTCTTCTTCTTTCTTCAACTTGAGCTTATCTTCATTGGGGCAAGCTTTTGCGAGATGTCCCTTTTCATGGCATTGATAGCACATGAAATGAGATAGATTTTCTTCTTCTTGCCTCATCATCTTCTTGGCCAACTTTCTTGCTCCCTTTGTCACCTTCCTCTTCTTGATGAAGCCAAGGCCACTCTTGTCATGAGAGCTCCTTTGACTCTTCAACATTTTTCGGAAGAGGACTATGGAGTTGTTGCACCTCTCTAGCTTGTTGCTCAACTTCTCCACTTTCTTCTTGAGCTCATTGTTCTCCTTCAAAATGTTAGTCTCACAAGACAAGGAAGTAGAACAAGCATCTATATGTGAAGAACATGGCATAGCAAGTAAAACATCACAAGAGGTGGATACATGCTTCTTCCCTACATCACAAAGGTTAGTCATATGTGATTGATCATTCAACCCAAGTGATGAGCTCTCACTAGTTTCAATTTCTTCAATGGAAAACTTCTTAGTGAGAAAAGCATGATCTTGCAACAAAGTTTCATGAGCAACACTAAGTTCCTCATGGGCCAAGTTTAACACATCATGTGAACAATTAATAACATAAAGTAGATGCTTTTGTTGTTCACATGTTGTCTTTAGAAAAGAGTTTTCATTTTCAAGTTTCATTGTTTTGGCTTTCTCTTTTTCCAAAGACATGGTCATGCTAGCAAGTCTACTAACAAGCTCATCATATGAGGCATGATCAATCACATTGCAACTTGATACCTTAGTGTCACCTTGTGACATGAAGCAATATGATGATGTTGGAGAGCTTGTAGTAGCATCATCAATTGAGCATGAACCATCATCATCGTCAAGTGTGTTTGGGGTAGAATCATTACTTGCATCACTTGAGGCATCATCCTTCATCTTGTCAAGTGAGCTTGAGGTAGATCGATCATCTTCCTCACTTGACCATGAGGTGGAGCAATCTTTCACAGCAACCTTGTTGTGATCATGCTCAACACACTCATGTAGCACCATCGTGGCTTCCTCCACCTCATACTTGCCATCATCCCATGTGGAGGCATCGCCGAAGATGTGCTTGATGGAATCCCACGCCATACGTGCGGTTCCTCGATGATTCACCTTCTTAAACACATCAAAACTCAAAGCAAGCATTAGAAAGCAAAGAGCTTTATCATTAAGATCATAAAGAGCTTGTTGAGCTTCGGTAAGGTTCTCATCGTCCATTATGTGAGTGAGACCCTTTGTGACAACCCACCAAACCTTAGGTCCCGATGCATGAAAATGATCAAGCATATGGTGTTTCCCGTGCAAAGTCCGTGCCATCAAAAATGTGTGTGTCACAAGAGCACTCAACATCTATCCCACTAGTCGCCATCCTCTCGGGTCGGTGAAGACCACTAAAATGAGAGACCCGGCTCCGATACCACTTGTAAGGTCGAGATGGCGGACTAGAGGGGGGTGAATAGTCCTTTTTAAAACTAATCGCTCCGGCTAACCGATATAAGTGCGGAATTAAATCTATCGGCCTAGCCAAGACTTTCACCCCTCTATCTATGTCTCTAGATGCACCTTGTAAAAGATCCTAAACAAGAAGACAAGGTGCCAATCTAGCTAGTGCACACTAAACAAGTCTAGCTTGCAAGGTCACACAAAACTAAGCAACTAGTACTTTAGCAACCGGGTGTGCACCTACACAATTCTAATGAGCAAAAGCACAAAGCCAACCTAAGCTCACTAGATGCTCATGGACAAAGCTACACAAGCCAAACCCAAGAGCTCAAACTTACTTAACTACACAAGCTAAGCAAGGCAACTTACTCTACTTCTAGCTACACAAGCAAGAAGGTGATTAACAAGCTACTCAAGCTAACTAACCACAAGAGCAACTACACAAGCTATACAAGAATGTAAGAAAAGTAAATGCAAAGCTTGTGAAAGAGATTGCAAACCACCGCGAAGTGTGGACACAAGATGACTCGGCGATTTTTCACCAGGTTCACTTGGTTGCCCCCAAGCTACGTCCCGTTGTGTCGACCAACACCTTCGGTGGTTCCTCCCGTCTTTTCACCTAGATGGTTCTTCGGTGTGACCCTCAAGTCACTTGCCCCTCAAGGCATGCCCCGCAAGGCACCGCAAGACACCACTCTCAAGTGAGCCCCTCAAGGCACCGAGCAAACCCACACACGCAAGGGTGGTAACTCAATGACACGCGCAATCCAATAGGGCTACTCTTCGCGATCCCCGCGAGGTGAGTACCGACCTCTCACAATCTCTTCTCCGGAGCACCGTATCTCCACGCGTGCTACCACGGAGCCTCTTGCCACCAAGCCGTCTAGGAGGTGGCAACCTCCAAGAGTAACAAGCTCTCCGGCTTGCAACACAACCACCTAGTGCCACAAATGCAATCTCACAAAGCACTCGCACTAGAATCGCTCTTCTCACACTATCGGATGGTCACTACCAAGCATATGTGAGTTAGAGGGCTTCCAAGCACCACCACACAAGGCAACATAGCCAGGGCGTGCTCAGCAACCGGCCACAGCCGACCAAGACTCATATTTGTAGCCCCAAGGGCTGAAAGAGCCGTTGCCACCTCGGGCAACCGACTTGCCTGCGCCGGACGCGTCCGGCCACCACCGCCGGACGCACAGACCCGCGTCCGACGCACCAGATCTAGCCACGTGTACTAGCCGTTTGAATTCGCCCGTTGCCGCCCAACGGCTCACTCGAACGCGCTCGAAACCCGCGCCGGACGCGCCTGCGCCCGGCCGCCGGACGCGTCCGGCCGCTCCACGCACCGCCCGCGCGTCCGCACCTCGGTCCGCGTCCCGGCCAACGGGCGCGGCGCGGCCGCCCAGCGTCCGCCGCCCTCGACGGCCCAAAGCGGCCTCCGCGGATGAGCCCAAGACGCGCCGGACTCTACACGTTGATCGCGCCCCGCGTCCGCCGCGTGCGTCCCGGCGCGCGTCCGACGCGCGACACTCGCTCACGCCAAGACACAATGCGCCGGACGCGTCCCGCCGTCAAGCCTCCGGCGCGTCCCGCGCTAAAAACTTCGTTTTCCGGCTCGTGACGCCAACTTCTCCACCATGCTATCCAACAAGTATACCAACTTGATCACCATGGATAGTATGTTTCCAACAACAATTTGCATCCGGCGCAATTGAAAATATGCCTCCAATTTTCCCGAAAGCGCCGAATCCCGCCGCAAGCTCGGCGGGAGGGAGAGAAGGACCCACACCCAACTCAACCCTGCAAACCACAGCGCGTCCAAACGCCACCTTTGTAAATGTGCCAACACCACCAAGTGTACAACTCCATGTGCTTGTGTGTTAGCATTTTCACAATCATTTTCAAAGGATTTTCTCTTCAACTCACCACGCCACTCGATCCTAGCACATCGCAATGTTAGATCGCTCAAGTGGCACTAGATGACCGATATGTAAACAAGATTACCCCTCTTGATAGTACGGCCATCTATCCTAAATCCGGTCAAGTACTTCTCTACTCAACCTTAGACCGGTGAAATGAAATGCCCTAGGTTATACCTTTGCCTTGCGCATTTCCATCTCCACCGTCTTCCTCCATTGTGCCAATGCAACAACATGCACCGACACGATCATCAAATGATATGATCCACTTCATATCATCATGTGACACTCTTGGTCCATCGATCTTGACCTCACTTGCTCTTCACCGTTGCGTCGGTCCATCGGCACCAAGTCTTGCCCAAGCTTCACCATCGCATGGTCCTTCGCTTCGTAGCCTCAACTTGCCCTTCACACTTGCAACCGGTCCATCGAGCCAAGCCTCATCTTGATCTTCACCTCTTGGTCACATGACTCCATGTCATGTCTCATTTGCAATGAGCTCCTTCATCAACTCATGTGTTGAGCCTCACAATATCTCCAAACCATCTCCACCATGGCATATGTTGCTCACACACATGTGCTTGTGAACTAACTCCTGTGTATCTCAATCATCACACATGTTAGTCCACCTAAAGTTGTCACTCAATTATCAAAACCAAACAAGGGCCTTTCACAATGGCATTGAGTCTGTGTGAGATGTTGTGGCTAAAAGGCTTGTTGAAGGAGCTGCGGGTGTTGAGAAATGAGACCATGATGCTTCATTGTGACAATGTTGCTGCAATCAATATTGCAAATAATCCAGTTCAGTTTGATCGTACCAAGCATGTTGAGATTGACAGGTTCTTCATCAAGGAAAAGCTAGATAGTGGGGTCCTAAAGTTGAAGTATGTAAAATCACGTGATCAACTAGCGGATTGTCTTACAAAGGGTTTAGGACCTAGTGAAAATGAGTTGAGTTGTAGCAAGATGGGCATGCTAGATATCTTTAGCCCATCTTGAGGGGGAGTGTTGGTGTAAATATTAATATGTAAGAGGACTGCTATGTAAAAAGTGAGAAGAAATGAATAGAGAAGGGGTGTGCTGTTAGCACACTCCAGAGTGTTCTTCCCAAATTGCAATATTTTATAATACTATAAAATAAATATATAGCAGGCATTGACTAAACGATGAAGATGTTTTTTTCTGGTTGACAAAAGGTACATGAAATTCACAAAATATTCTTTAAGCCCTAATAACATGCAGACTGAAATCTCTACTCACACATGGTGAGTTTCACGGTTCAAATTTAACCGCTATCAGGTAAGAGGCATGGATGGAGATCATAAACTAAGAATCCAATATCTCAAATTACATAGTTCATTGGCAAATTTGGAGGTTCAGGACTGAGAGATGCATTAAGGTGAGATTTCAAAGGAATCGTACACACTGCCGATAGTCCAGGGCAGTGGAGCCCTGCTGCGAGGATAGGACCAACGTGGTTGAGGCACAGGCCATCTGTTTGGCTTCTTGTAGCTAGCATCATCAGCATCAGACCCTTCAAAGTGCCTCAATAATTCCAGGACCATAGACCTTGGTAGATAGTGTGTTTCTTTCTTATCGTGGAAGTTCATGCCGATGAAATTCCCATCAAAATCAATCAGGGGCCCTCCAATGCCAGCCTTTGTGACTTTGCAAGTGGAGAGCATAAGCTCTTTGCAGTCGAGATTGCCTTCTTTGTCAGACACTATCCCACTTGTGGCCATTAATTTGCCTGATTCGAAGATGCGTCCGACAGCTACTACCTCCATATGGGTTTTAATTTGCCTCTGATTGTCGAGTTCTGCAGTTCGAAGGCAACGGAAACCCATGACACTGACCACAGCAATATTATAACTCAGATTGTAATGTTGCAATGTCCCTTCAGCAAATTGCTTATTTGGAAGGTGAACTTTAATCCTTAAGTCATCAGCAATCTTGTACTCATCAGCAGAATTTCTAACCAAACTTGCTGAAGTCAAAACTCTTGATGCGGATTCATTGAAGTCTATAAATATACCAGTGCAAGCAAAAAACATTTCTTCTCCTTCGAATGAAGCAAGTGAGACAACACTTCGGGATATACCTGAAGCAACTTTCTTACTGAGTTTGCTCCAAATATCTTCAGTAAATTCCTCTTCAAACGTATTAATCAAGCGCATACCCCCCTCAAGCCTAAATGGCATAGGATAACTACGAGACTTCATATCATTTCTCAGAGCCTCCGTGAAATCATCAACAGGCAAGGGATTAGGATCAAGGATGCGCCAGAGTTCCTCTTCGTCCTCAGAATCTTCTGAATAGCTTGTATTAGAAGATATGGAAAGCTCCTGAATCTTGTCCCTCTCCCCACATGAGATACCTTCTACATTGGGCATAAGACATTCCTTGTCCCTCTCCACCCATGAGATACCTTCTACATTGGGCATAAGACATTCCTGTGTCTCACATGGGTTTCTTTTAATTGTGCTATCACCTCCATGCTTGATTTCATTCTGTATTATCAACCCAGCTTGTACCAAGCATATACGAATTTTGTCCATTGGTAGGAACGGAGCCATCTCCTTACTGGACCAAAAGTTGATACCAACAAAGTTGCCATCCAAATCAACAAGGGGCCCTCCGTTCATTACCATATCGATTCTACACGTGGAGATCATAAGGTGCTTGCGTAAAACTCGACTGGGATCATCAGTCACTACCCCATACACGGCCTTCAATTTGCCTGTTTTGATGCAACGCCCTAAAGCTACTACCTTTCCATCAGCCCCAAATTGTATGTCGTAATCGAAATGTGCAGCTCGAAAACCAGGGTAATAGCTGATGTTGATAACAGCAGCATTGTAATTCAAGTCACGGTGCACCAACCACCCCCTGGCAACTCTGTTATTTGGAAGGTACACTTCAATCATCAAGCCCGGAAGAAACTTGCACCCATTATCAATATCCCAAGATCTAACCAGAATTGCTGAAGTTAGGATGCTCGTACCACATGCTTCGTTTCTGACAACTATGCCTGTGCATATAGCATGAATCTGATCTCCTTTGAATGAAGCCAGTGAAACAACGGTTTCAGATAAATTTGAAACAACTTCTTTGCTGAGTTTACGACTCAAGGTGCCTTGGCTAGAATTACTTAAGCTGCCAAAATCCTCTTCAAAATCATTGTATGACCACAGATTTCCTAGAGTCAAAGAGCATTGCATAACAAAATTATTACTGTTGTAATATAACTGCATAAATACATGCAAAAGATCAGAAGTACATGGCAAAATCAAGAACTCACTTGTCTTTTTTCTACTTTTGCGAGCTTTCTTCTTACGTATTCGGTTAGGCATCTTTCCAACCCTCCCTCGCCCGAAGTTAGTGCCGGGGGACAAGGGCGGTGGACGGTGGCCGGCGGCGCAAGCGCTCGAGATCCGGCGTCGAGCCGTCGAGGAAAGAGAAGCGGATGAGAGGCGGCGCCGAACCGAGGGGTCGAGGGAAGTGCAGGGTAGAGCACCGCTGGATATTCGCTGCTGCCAGCAACGATGAAGATAGTTGGGCCAGCCAAAGTTTGATACAAGCCCAGAAACTGATTTCGGGCCACGGATTAAAATGGGCTGAAGGTAATCCATCATCTGGCCCATTTGTCTCTCCTTTTGAATTTGGCCCATTTCTCTCTTTTTTTGCGACTTGGCCCATTTGTCTAATCTTTCGTTCAGATCGGCTACTTTGACTTCCGCAGAGATCCTGACAATTGACCATATGGAACGAGTTGTTTGCGCTCCATGTCCAGGCCCCCAAAAATAGAGACGCAACTGCAACTCCCTTCCCTCCTGAGATAGAATATAGAAACAAAAGATGCTCACTGCGTAATCTGCCTGTCACGACCACGACGCCGCTCTTATTTTGGCTACGGAATCAACGTTTTTAAGCAACAATGAGAATTCAACAATCACGCCCAGAGCGTGTGTCATGCATGGGTGCTTCTTCAGTGTTTAGGAGCCCCGAAGCAAGCGCTCTCCTCCTCTCAATCCCGGGAGTAATACGGTTACTTCATGCTTCCCGCGTTGGCTATTCTGTTCTGTCAAACCATGCAACGGCAAGCACATATACGTACCTCCCCCAGCAAGCAAGCTGCAGGACCCAGCGCAGAATTTCGACAACGGCAAACGTATGCTGCTCACCCTCTAGCTCCAGGTCCCGAGTCATTTCAAACAACCCTCTTGAGCGCTCCCGGTTCCGTCCCATCTCCTCCTCCTCCTCGATCGATCTGTTCTGCACGCCTCGACATTGTCGGCCAAGCGCAGGCAGTTGGTCGCCTCAATCCTCCGGTGAGCTAGCGATCGCTACAAGGAACGTGCGTACGTGCACGGGCGGCGCTAAATACACGTCAACAATTTTGCCGCTTGGGCCGGAAGAACGATGCTGAGGGTGCACCGCCCAGCTGGCATTGGCAGCATGCTGCTGTGCCACCCTTTCTCGGCCTGCCTCGTCGCCGCCGGAATGGCAGCGGCGCCGAACGGACGCCGGGGGCTGCGTGGCGGGAATAATGGGTGGTCACCGCTGGAGCCATCGGCGAGCACGTGGAGGAAGCCGGAGCCCGGGCGTCTGAAGCTCAACTTCGACGGGTCATCCAAGCACTCGTCCCGGCGCGCAAGCATCGGCGGCGTGTACCGGGACCACGAGGGCGGGTTCGTGCTCGGTTACGCGGAGCGGATCGGCGCCTCGACCAGCTCCGTGGCGGAGCTGGCCGCGCTCCGGCGCGGTCTGGAGCTCGCCGTGGCCAACGGCTGGCGCAGCATCTGGATCGAGGGCGACGCGAAGACCGTGGTCGACGTCGTGCGGAGCCGCGCGCGTGTCCGGGCGGAGGAGGACCTCCGCCTGTGCGGGGAGATCGAGAAGCTGCTGCCGCTGCTCGACGACATGAGCGTCTCGCACGTCCGGCGGCGGGGCAACCGCGTGGCGCACGGCTTCGCCAAGCTCGGCCACAGCGCCGCTCGGCCCAGGGTGTGGCGCGACGTCCCGCCCGACGAGGTGCTCAGGTTCCTGCAGCGCGACGCCGAGGGGAGATGATGTCCGTCTGGACCATCCCCACGCGCGCGCGCGAGCGAGCTCGTGGGAAATGTTCGTGTGCATAAAGTTCGTTTATTTGTTTGCACGTGATCTCTTGTGTGCAGTTTGATTGTCGATCGAGATCATGCATGCAGCTGCGTGTTGAGTTTGTACAGAGTTCTTATTGTTCGTGAACATCAGCTTGGTATTGGATTGGGGGTAAACAACTGTACATTTTTTATAGGTCAACCGTAGCAATTGGATCAAGAACCAATGTCCCAAGCTGATCCGGTCATTGTTCATTTTCTTCCTCAGCTTTCTTCCTAGGCTGTCGCATGGATCTTAGGCAAATGTGATGATAGATGCTCTCCTCATTGTTCATCATAAGACCAACATACGGTAAATTGTACGCTGTTGCTAACTAATAACTAGGAGCGCGCATGCGCCACGCTCAAAGCATGATTGGCAAGAATATATTGACATAGTTATTATCATAAGTCGTGACAACAAGTTATTTTACAAAATATTGTATATCAAACTTCTGTGTATAACTTTCTTTTAAGGCGGCAAACAAAATTCTACCGAATTTTTAGTAGACGATAAAGAAAAAAACGGGAAAAATGCGAATTTATAAAATCACAAACGAGCGCATGCACACAACTCTGACTCTATTTTCCCCTAGCACTCCTATTATTCTGTACCTGCATTTGCCACAAAAGATTGTGGATACATTTTTCTAAAAAAGAAAAGTTCGAGGATAATTTGATGGATTGCGGGACCCGAATTTAAATTCAGTGAACATTCATGGAGCAGTGGCTCTACTCGTCTCCCGGCGCGCTAGGGCACCGTAGCCCGTAGGCTTCGCTGGATTTAGAACGGGAGCAGGACAGAGGACTGACGCGTGGCAACTGGCAAGGTTCGTGGACGGAGAGAGGCCGAGGGAGAAGCAGTCTGTTGCCACTGCCAGGCGGTGCACCGTGGACTGCACAGAGTGTCCCAGGTGTTCCCAGGTGTTCAGGGCCGCTTGCAAGGTGTTGCCCCGAGCCAACGCCCAGCGAGCCGGCCGTCGACGGTGGCACTCCGGTCACCATCAAATGGCAGGCATCGGGGAGTCGCGGGCCCGCACGTGAGACTGGGTGAACGGAGGGGAATGGTCGTCGTGTCGCCCCGGGAGGACTGATTGACCGCTTGCATGCCTGGGACCCTTGGTCAAATGCCACGACACAAGCCATACCCGACTCATACATCTCTCTCCTCCAGGCTCCAGCAAGCAGGCCAGCCTAGGATTTTGACAACGGCACTACGGCAGCATATATATGCTCAGTCCTTCCGAGCCATTTCGAAGAATCCTCTCGGTTCCGTACCATCTCATATCCTCTCGCCTCGCCATTATCCGGTCAAGCAGCTGGATGCGTCAATCTCCCCGGTGAGCGATCGCTTCAACAAAAGTGCGGAACGAAACGATGCACCGTCCTTTTGCCATCATTGGCAGCAGGCGGCTGCTGTGCCACCCTTTCTCGGCCTGCCTCGTCGGCAGCGGCAGGGCGGCGACAGGCGGGGACAATGGGGCGGCGTCGCCGGAGTCGCCGAGCACGTGGACGAAGCCGGAGGCGGGGCGGCTGAAGCTCAACTTCGACGGGTCGTCGAAGAACGAGTCCCAGAACTCGAGCACGACCACGAGGCCAGGTTCGTGCTGGGCTACGCGGAGCCGATCGGCCCGGCGACCAGCTCCGTGGCCGAGTTCGCGGCGTTCCGGCGCGGGCTGGAGCTCGCCGTGGCCAACGGCTGGCGCAGCGTCTGGATCGAGGGCGACGCCAAGACGGTCGTCGACGTCCTGCGCAGCTGCGGGCGGGTGCGGCGGTCCCAGGAGGATTTGCGCCTGTGGGGAGAGATCGAGGCGCTGCTGCCGCTCCTGGACGACATGAGCGTCTCGCACGTGCGGCGGGAGGGCAACTGTGTGGCGCACGGCTTCGCCGAGCTCGGGCATGGGGTCGCTACCCCGCGGGTCTGGCGCGACGTCCCTCCTGACGAGGTGCTCACGTCCCTACAGCGTGATGCCGAGGTGTAATGAGCCAATGAGGATGTCCGGCGGCCGGCCTGCGTCCACGCGGCAAATGAGGTCGTTTCTTGTTTCCATTGCTTCATCCTATGTGTTCCGGTTAACTTGATCGGTTGTCCGTGGCCTCTCGGCGTCGTTCTCTAGCACGAAGTACTGCGTGGCGTGTTAAGCTGGAACTCCAGCAGATGGTGAATTGAACCGGAGAAGGGGTGCATAGCTCTCATCATGGCTGACCTTGTTAGATAGGTGTTGAATATAGTTGACCTTTCTAGATATGTGTCAAATATGGTTGACCTTACGTGTATAGTTTGGTTATGGTGGATTTAAGTTTTATTATGGGTTAGGATAGAGCTAAAGTTGAACTTTATATCTTAAGGAGGCCCATAAATATAAGGCCATTCCTGTCATGATTTATGTTTATTTTTGGACGACGACGATAGATATAAGGCCACTCCTACCATGACTTGGCGGTTGATTTGGGCGGTGGCAAAGGCCACCATATGTCGATATAGATGTGTTTTTATGAAGAGTGTTTGTAGTCAAGCTATAAGGATGTGGGTACATCACTGAACCTCGTTAATAACATCGTGTGTTGGTGTTGTTTTCATTCATGTATTTTTCTTCTACGATATGCTTTCACATTTGTCATTTAGTAGATCTGTTTGGATCTCATGTAGAGAACGTCTTCCGAAGATCACACAAGGTTTTGTATTATAAAGAGTTTGGCTCGATGATGGAAAAAAAAATGTTAGATTGAACCTCATATCTTGACGATGAGGGCGTTTATATTGAATTAGAACCAATATATTATAAGTTATGGATTCCAATAAACCTACTTCTATTCTTGAGAGGCGTTGGTTGTTACTCCCAATTTGCTGTACAATCTAACATACCTTATGAAGGTTAAGTGGTTCTTCGAAAGATCAAGCGAGCTAAGGTGGGGCAAATCCGTGTTCTCTAGGACAGAAGCTGACCTTGTAATAATCCTCTTCCTTCATCCCACATGATCTTTCTCACTCTCAGGCTTATACGTACGTTAGAATCCGATACCTATTCGTGTTCTCTTGGACGGCGGCTAACTTTGTAAACCTCCTCCCCTTGATGAGACTTTGAAAATCATTGTCGGTTGTTAAAATGCGCAAGTCTTCTGCATATATATAAAAGAAGATCAACTAAGAGAAATCGTTTGCATACCTAACCAAAAACAGAGGTCAATTAATGTTCATTGTTAAGATGTGCAAGTCTTTTGTAGAGAGAAAAAAAGAGACCAAATAAGGGAAATCTTTTGCATATCTAACAGAAATCAGAAATCAACCAAAGAGAGTTGCTATATTTTAGGTGTCTGGATTTTTTTTAAAAAAATTGTGGCAGTAATCTTAGATAAGGAACTAGTATGACTAAAAAGATGGCTTAAAAAGTCAATTTATATTCCTTTTTTAGTCAAACAACAAAAGATTGTATGTTGTACAACAATAAAAAATTGCCATTATAGTAAAAGTGATGATAAACTAAACGATGAAGATGGTTGGGCCGGTCAAAGTTTGATACAAGCGCAGAAACTGAGTTCAGGCCACGGACTAAAATGGGCTTAAGGTGATCCTCTGGCCCATTCCTCCCTGGAGTTGCTGATCCTGTCAAACTGGCTTCTTCGTAGTTCGTACGCATCTTCCATTCAGATCGGCTACTTTGACTTCCGCAGAGAGCCTGACAATACCATATGGAACGAGTTGTTTGCGCTCCGTGTCCAGGGCCCCAAAAATAGAAACACAACTGCAACATCCGTTCCCCTGACTCCCTGAGATAGAAACAAAACATGACGGTCACTGCGTAATCTGCCTGTCACGACCACGACTCCGTTCTTATTTTTGTTAGGATGATCTCAATCCCGAGCTGGGCCCAACGGCCCAACTCGGGCCCCTTGTGAACCTCGCGCCCTGATCGGGGGCGCCCAGCCCATCTATTGGCTGGAGGGCCCCTGTCACCCTGCGCTATATAAAGAGGTGGGCGCCGGCGGCTCTCAGTACGAGGTTCACCGTGAGCCGCCACACCCACCGACAACCCTAACCCGATCCCAGGGGCGCAGCCAGTGACGGGAAGCTCCTCCGCCGCCGCCACTGCACTGCGCCACGCCGGCCACCTCTTCCTCGACCGACGACCTCCCCTCTGCCCCGACGCGATGGCCGAAGGTAGCAGCTCCGCCGCCGGATCCTCGTCCTCCGCCCCCGTCAAGGCCTCCGGTAAAGCCTTTCCGACTCTTCTTCTTTCTCTCTGCCTCACTGCCTACCCGATTCCCAAAGAATGTATCCGCTAGTTGTCACTGCTAGATGATCCTGGGCTAACAATGGTATCGGAGGCCTCCTAGTCAGTGGATCTAGATGGGGACGTGTGAAATCACGAAAGAAAAACACCGATTTCGGATCGGCAAAGAAGAACCCTAACCCTAACCGACTAGATCGGGCACGGGGTAAAAGAAATGAGTTCGAAACCCTAGCCCTCTAGGCAAAGAACAGAAAGGAGACGGGAGTACCTGTGCTCACCGCCGACCGACCGCCGCCGCTCGCCGGCGCGCGGGGAAAGAAGCCGCCGATCGGGGGGGTCTCGCCGCCGCGTGGACCTACCTTGAGATCAGGCGTCAAGGGCACCGCAGCACAGCCCTTCGACGGCGGCGCGCTCACCCTCGCGTGAACGCGCGCACCGGCCAAGGGGCGCGCGACGGTGCCGTCCTTCTCTCTGGCCAGCCATGGAAGGCCGCCGTTCTGCTTTGTGCGGTGCTTAGGGAAGAAAAGGGGAGGAGAAAGAGAAGGGGCGAGGGAGCCGCCAGCGCCGAGCTCCGGCGGAGCAGTCCTCTCGCCGGCGAGCCGGCGGCGGCGCCTCACTCGGAGCAGGACACTCAGCCCCGCTGCGGCGGCTGCTGAGAGTGAAGGGGAGGGAAGAAAGTGATCTAGGGTTTCTGGGGCGGCAGGCCGCTGCGTGGGTTTTATTCCCCGATCGGCGCGGATCACCGTCCGATTTAGGGCGACCTCGATCCGACGGCTGGCAAGCGTCGGGCCGAATATGGCCCAGGCGGGCGCGCGCGGGGGGGCCGAATTCACGGCCCAGGCCCACGTTAGGGCCTGGCGCCGGATCGCCTCCTCCCGCCAGCACACAAGGCCAGCTGGGCCGGGCCGCTTGGTCACTGTTGGGCCAGAACAGAGAAATAAAAAAAAAAGGAGAGCGCTAGCGGGCAGCGCTGGGCCGTGCCTGAGAGCGCGCGCGCGCGCTTGGCTCTGGGCCGCGCTGGCCAGTGGGCCGCGCTGCGTTTTGGGCCATTTTGGCTAATTTCACAGAAAAGCAATTTCTTTTATATTTTCAATTTCCAGAAACGGTTTTGAGTATTTTTTGCTCGTTTTGAATCGTTTTGCATTCAAATTTCTGTCCAAATTTTGTCCAACGATAATTTTGGTTCAGAGTACAGTAAAGTTCATTTATGTTTCGGAAAATTGTTTATATGATGTTAAAGTTTCCGCTGCGTATTTAAAGTTGTTATCGTTTTCATTATTAAATTCGAACCAACGGGAGAGTTTAATATTTGAAAATGGATAATTTTACTTGTGATTATAATGTTGTTGTTATTCGACCAACGTTGATTAATAGCAATATTATGATGTGGATTAATAGTTGTTGCCTACATTAATTCTATTTCTGCCCAACGGTGATTTAGAATTATTGCAAAGTAAATTTTATATTGTGTTCTCACCTCATATGAATTGTAATTTCAGGTAGTTCCTCCCTGATGTCTGCCCTGAGAGAGATTCCACCACTGAGGAGAGACAACTAACATGAGTGGAAGAGGAAGATTGAGTTCACTTTCACTATAGCTGAGTGAAAGGATCAAGATGCCCAAGAGGGGGGTGAATGGGGCTAATTCTAAAAATTCTTGCGGAATTAAACCTACTAGCCCATGATTCACCCCTTTGTGCCTATGTGTGTTCCTAGACAATCGATCAACTAGAGTTTTGCACCCTAAGTTCCAATCCTATTCTAGCATGGCAATTCTATGAAAGTAATTGCAAGAATGTAAGTGCTAGAAAATAAATAAAGAAATTAAGGGGACAAGGAACACGGCGATCTTTTTTCCGAGGTATCGGAGAGTCGCCACTCTCCACTAGTCCTCGTTGGAGCACCCGCGCAAGGGTGTAGCTCCCCCTTGATCCTCGCAAGGACCAAGTGCTCTCTAGGGCTGATTCTTCGTCGCTCCGACGCGGTGAATCGCCAAGAACCGCTCACAAGATGAGTTGGGTCATCCACAAGCACCGCCGGATGATCACCAAGCTCCAATCACCACCAAGCCGTCTAGGTGATGGCGATCACCAAGAGTAACAAGCACAAACTCTCACTTGACCTCGCAAAGTCTAGGGAGAAGAGTGGATGCACACTAGCTACTCTCGATCGCTCATGAACTCATGGATTCTCAAATCTCTTCAAGTCATGAGGCTCTTGCAACTCTCCTGCTCTCACAAGGTGTCTACCAGCTGAACAAATGAGCAAGAGCAACGAAATGGAGGAGGTGTGGTTGTATTTATAGCCAAGGCTGAAATCCAACCGTTACCCCGCAATTCCGCCTCGCCGTGAGCGCCGGACGCGCCGCCGGACGCGTCTCGCGCTTAAAAATATTCAAACGGTCGCCTAGCCGTTGAGCTACATTGCACACGCCGGACGCGTCCGGCGCGTAGTCCGGAGCGCGTCCGGAGCGCACTTTGTCCCAAGGCCGGCTTCCGTAAAGTTTCGGTCCGCGTCCGGCCGAGCGCCGGACGCGGGACCGCGCGTCCTCTCCTCAGAGCAGACCAGCAGAAGAGTTCACCGTGCGCCGGACGCGTCCGGCGCCCACGGTTGGCGCGTCCGGCGCCTGCTGAAGCTCCCGTTTTCACTTGATCAGCGATCCTTTGAAAACGACGACAACTTCAACGACTCTCAGGGCTCACAAGTAACTTCCTAGCGCTAAGATTTCACCAGTGTGCACCACACCTAAACCCGAGACTCAACTAGGTCAAGCTACCCATTTGCACCCCCCTTAATAGTACGGCCAAAGGAGAAAAGGTAAAGTCCTAACGACTAATCCGATGTCTCTCAACACCATTGACAATCGGAACTAACCGTCCTTAACCTTGTCGTCCAACCTTTGAAAACCGAAACGATTTCCATCGATAAGAGGGCATGCCAACCAAATTGCCTGAGATTCCACTACCATGACCATAACTCACATTGTTTCTGCAAAACACACGTTAGTCATAGTAATCTATATTTTCATCAATCATCGAAACCCACATCAAAGGGGCCTAGATGCTTTCAATCTCCCCCTTTTTGGTGATTGATGACAACCTCTGGAGTATGAAGAGTTTAGTTGAGGTTTTTAAGCATGCTTGATTCACATGAGCCTTTGACAATAAGAGCAAAGATTAGAATGACTCATGTGACATCAAGCCAAAAGATCTCGTGCACATATAATCTCGCAAAAACGAGTTAGCACAAGACAAAAGCATAGCTGATATGGAATCAGAGTAAACCGCGGAAGCCAAGCACATATGAGCAAAGAGCCAGGTGACATAGAAGGTGATACCAAACCGAAGAGCATATGTCACTGCGATTGAAAGTACCTCACACATATCATACAATGCATAAAGTAAACATGATGCATGCAAATGTATCAATCAAAAGAACCAAATCCCAAGCTAAGAGCTCCCCCTAAGTCTACATACTCCCAACTCTCCCCCTTTGGCATCAAGGACCAAAACCTAAGGCTGAGGGGTGGAAGGAACAGACGAGCCGGTCTCACGAGCATGTGGAGCAATGACGAACGCTGTAGCATCATCTGGGCTGTCATCTGAGCTCTGCTGGGACTGAGTGACAGGAGCCTGCTGACCCTCTGGCTGTGGTGCTGGCGGTGAAGCGGTCTGGGTCTGCTCAACTGACACTGTAACTGTCGCTGTCTCCGTGGTTGGCACCGTGACCGGAGCTATCTCTGGGTGACCCTGTGGCTCTGACGGTGTAGCGAGTGGAAGAGTAGGAGCCACCTGTGGTACTGCCTCAGTAGTAGGAAGAGGATCTGTAGAAGCCACTGAGGAAGGTATAGTGCCTGATGTGCCGGTGCCTGTCACTGGAGGAATTTGCTGCTGCTGAGGTTGCGAGTCATGCTGAATAGGCTGTCTCATGTACTCAGGTGTCGCCTCTCCTGTGAGTGCACTGTAGGAAGCCTGATGATGGGCTGCACCTGAGTCTGGAGTGAATAACAGATGAGAGCCAACAGGTGAGAAGCCGGTGGAGATCCGTGGAAAACCGGGGACACCCGAACCGCCGGAGAAGAAGGTGCTATGCCTCGGAAGCCGGTAAGCCCGCACTCGTGGCCGGCATCCGAGAAGGTCCTACTCCCAAAGTCCGTCCCGCCGGCCGACTCGGAGCCGAGGGAAGAATTCCCCGAGGTACTGTGGCACCCGTCTCGCTGAAATAGTGAAGCAATCAAAGTCATAGTCTGCGTGGTGCCGCCGCGCTGTAGCTAATGCCGTGCATCCCGGCGAGCTCGTATCTCGGCCTAGAGCAATCTCATGCCGCTCCGGCACGCTCCCCGGTTGGCGCCAACCTGTCAAGTACCCGAGTCAAGCGCTCAATGGCTGCTCTCCCGAACGCCCGCCTCGCATCATGCGACGAGGGGAGGACGAACCGGAATGTAGTACTCCTCATCATCCTCGAGTCCGAGGTAGTGATCTCATATCTTGCCGCCTCGCCTTCGCAAGCTCGCTTCTTCATCTCGCGCTAGCCGCTCAACTCTAGCATCCCGCTGCTCACTCCTCGTCTCTCAGAATCGGATCTCCATGGCGAGGAATGACTGGAGGAGCATCTCGGTGACTCGACAATGTGAAGCATCATAGGAGCCAAACACCTCATAATTCAGCGGATCTTCATATTCCTTTCTGATCGAGTCTGGAAGATCACCATTTCTATAGATGAGCCAAGTGATCCAATGAGCATAATGCATCAGCCGGTGTTTAGTGAAGCTCCCATAGATAACATCCTCCATATCACAAAGAATCAAATCCCAGATGTCAAAAGGAATCCTCCTCACAAGATGTGACACTACCCACCGCTGGAGCCTAGTGAACCCGTTCCCAAACCGGGCCTAGCAAGAATTGTGTACCTCTCGAATCGATCAAGGACTCGAGCAAGGCGTAGCTCATCCCGTGGTGTCCCGCTCGACCCGCACCAAAGTTAGGTCCAAAGACCTCTCTCATGATCTCGGAGGTGGCACTACTCCTCCCCGTGCACGGCGGGGTGGCTCAATTCCCGGAAAGCACAATGATGCAGCTTGATGGGCTGCTCTGAAATCCCCAAGAAGTTCGTGGCTTCCTTATCGGACAAGTTCTCGTCTCGACCACGAATGGTGTATGAAATGAGTGAATGATTTGGAGCAATCCACGGTGTAGCATAGAACTCTAACACCCATTCTCGGAATATATCCGCGCGATCTTCCGATTAGATCAATCATGCCCGGGCCGTGCACCCAAATACTCTCTCGAAGGCCCGACCCAACACATGTGAGAAAGAGTCGGCTATCACCGTCCTTTGCTTGGTGATCTTCGATTTCTCGTATGCCTCAACTAGGGACTTGTGCAAAGCCGTGTAATAAGGTGCACCAGCTCTCTCTCTCTCGGAAGTTGGAAACCAGGTGTTTATGTCCACCCGCCCGATAGCCTCGAATCTTCTTGGCACTCGCCGTCAAAAGCTCCTCCGTACTCGCCTAGGTCCCGTAGGGCCCCCGCCGGGATGCCTCGTGGAGTAGAAGAAGGACTCGACTCCCGTGGATCGCCGAGCGCCCGCGGCCGGAGAGTCCCGACACGGGAGGACCATCGTAAAGGAGAAAGATCCCGATGCTCAAGAGTGGTCTCCTCGCGCCTCCGGGGCCTCTCGCCTCCGCTCTCCCGTGCTACCGCGATCCAGGCTCTTGTATCACAATGCCTCGCACCCCCGCGAGCTCTCCTCTCAAGACGCTCTCGTCGCGTCGCCCGAGCATCCGTGGCCGTCTCTTCCTTTTCCTGATGGCCAATACTTTCTTCCCCTTTGCTTTCTCAATCATCTTAGGAAGATTTGGTCTTCTATTTGGGTCGTCATCTCCCCCTGAACCTCTGCCTGAGTTCTTGCACCTGGGCATGACTGCCGCTGACACTGATCAATCAACAAACTGCAAGAGGATGTACTGAAATCTTGTGAGGCTTGGCCTCAATCCATACTCCTAGGCTTGGCCTAGAGTTTCACTGCCCACTGTCAATTTGTCTCAATCCGACACGGCTCGCTGCAAGAAATAGAATGGATAGGAGCTAGATAACATAAGCATTTTTCTAGAGAAGCGAAGACCTATCGGAAGCATAGCAATTTGGTAAGAATCAGATAGAATATGACATGGTACCTAGGACAATTCGAAACTCCTGTGAAAAGGTAAGAGAACGACAATGTAGGGCACCCCTTGAGTCAAGATTTGTCAAGATGTTGAGGCGTGATCACTGCATGAAGAAAATTGATCGAAGGAGGATCAAAACAGTGAAGACAAGTTGGTTGAGGCAAACTATCGAACACCTTGCGGGCAGGGTGGAGTCCTCACCATGAACGATCTCCCTCTCAATTTGGACGACGCCTGGCGGCGAACTCCAATCAGAGAACACAAGAGGGAAAGTACGCCGTGGACGGAGCACCAAGTGTTCGCCGGAGAAGATAGCCAAGCTTGGCGCTGGCGTTAATGGAGGTCTCGGCGGCGAGCTCTGCTGGCGGTCGTGCGCGCGAGAGGGTGAACGCTCTGGCTTGACTGGCGCACGGCACAGGAACTGGCGGAGCAGCGAGGAGTGGGCGCGGCGGCCGGTTGCGGAGGAACGCGAGCGGCGCGATGGAGGCAGACGGCGCGGTGCGGGCGGCGCTGCGCGACGGTTAGGGCACGGGGCGGCGTTCGGGTGCGATAGGAGAAGAAAAAGGGGGGGCCACGGGCCGATTTTGAAAGAAGAGAGGAGATGGGGCCCCCACGTGTCAGAATAAATAGACCTCGCTTGACCTCATTGCGCCGGACGCGTCCGGGTTGAGTCCGGGGCTTCGCCGGACGCCGACCAGAGACATCAGAAAGACTATCGCTCGACCGATATCGCGGACGCGGTGCGTGCGCGGTCGCGGACGCGGCGAAACACCGTTGAGCGTCCGGCCCTTCTTGAACATCTCGACTTCTTCTCGCGCCGACTTTTCATAAGGCGCCGGACGCGTCCGCCGAGTCTTGAAGGTGCGTCCGGCGCTCTATGAAGGGCTGAAATGAAGCCTTTCTTCACGGCACCTGCTCCCAATTGATTTCCAAACTTTTTAAGATGCAACTAAACACAGTTTGGAGTCAATATGAGATCCTCACTCTCAAACCCTCAATTTTCAAAATAGTTTGCCATAGGCTACACATAGTTTTTCGAAAATAGGCAATAAACGCGAGCGAGGAACAACGTATGGGCATGAGCTTGAGTTTCTAAACCAATATAAGCATCAAAAGCTTTCTCAATTCATGGACGAACACAGAGGTTGCTCAAGAAATAAACGAAAAGAAACGAAGAGCAACACACAAGCACATAAAATTACCGGAATTTGAATCTAGGCGGCTTGTCGTTTTGAACCAAGGGTAAGCTTCTTCACACCTCCAAAGAGTGTTATCTTAACCATGTTAGACAAGCCCTATATGCATTACGAAACTTAGACGTGCTCTATAAACAATGCAATGCAACCGACAACACCCTTCATCTCTTCCTTGTGAAGTTGCTTAGGTCAAGGATATTGAGCTCATTCCTTAACCTACAAAAGGTTGATTCATCCAATGGCTTTGTGAAGATATTCGCTAATTGATCCTCACTTCTCACACCTTCTAGAGATATATCCTTTTTAGAGACATGATCTCTAAGAAAGTGGTGGCGGATATCTATATGCTTTGTGCGAGAGTGTTGAACCGGGTTGTTTGCAATCTTCACCGCACTCTCATTGTCGCACAAGAGAGTCACTTGACCAAGATTCACTCCATAGTCAAGAAGGGTTTGTTTCATGTACAAGATTTGTGCACAACAAGCCCCCGCTGCTATGTACTCGCTTCGGCCGTAGATAGAGCAACACCGTTCGCTTCTTTGATGACCAAGAGACAAGTGACCTCCCAAGCAAATGGCACCCTCCGAATGTGCTTTTTCTATCAATTTTGCAACCGGCATAATCCGACCGGAATAGCCAACAAGTTGGAATCTTGCTCCTTTGGGATACCATAGACCAATGCTTGGGGTCACCGCAAGTACCTAAGGATTCTCTTGACAAAGACCCAGTGAGCTTCCTTAGGATCGGCTTGGAAACGAGCACACATACACACACTAAACATGATGTCGGGCCTAGATGCAAAGGAGGTACAACAAGCTACCGATCATAGAGCGGTAAAGAGTTTGATCCACGAGTTACCTTCCACACCAAGGTCGAGATGCCCATTAGATGCCATGAGAGTGTTGATTGGCTTGCAAATCCTTCATATCAAACCTCTTGAGGAGGTCCTTGGTGTACTTCTCTTGAGATATGAAGGTCCCTTCCTTCATTTGCTTGATTTGAAAACCAAGGAAGAAGTTGAGCTCACCAATCATAGACATCTCGAACTCTTTTGACATCATGTCACCAAACTTCTTGCATTCTTCTTCATTTGTTGAGCCGAAGATGATATCATCAACATATACTTGACAAATGAAGATCTCTCCATTAAGCTTCTTGGTGAAGAGTGTGGTGTCAACCTTCCCGATGGTGAACCCCTTCTCAATGAGGAAGTCCCTAAGGCGCTCATACCATGCTCTAGGGGCTTGCTTGAGCCCATAAAGTGCCTTGGACAACCTGAAAACATGATTAGGACAACTAGGGTCTTCGAACCTGGGAGGTTGATCAACACAAACAAGCTCATTAATGAAACCATTAAGAAATGCACTCTTCACATCCATTTGAAATAGTTTCATTTCATGGTGTGAAGCATATGCAAGGAGGATACGGATGGATTCAAGTCTTGCAACCGGTGCAAAGGTCTCTCCAAAATCTAGGCCTTCAACTTGAGAGAACCCCTTTGCCACGAGCCTTGCCTTGTTTCTCACAACATTTCCTTGGCCGTCTTGCTTGTTGCGGAACACCCACTTGGTACCTATGATTCTTGCATTTTTGGGACGCTCTTCAAGTGTCCAAACCTTGTTGCGGGTGAAGTTGTTCAATTCTTCATGCATGGCATTCACCCAATCTGGATCTTGAAGAGCTTCACCTACATCCTTTGGCTCAACACAAGAAACAAACGAGTGATGTTCAGCAATACTAGCAAGTCTTTGAGATCGAGTCATTACACCCCTTGATGGACTCCCTATGATTTGATCTTGTGGATGATCGTGGAGTTTGGGAATTCTCTTTTCAACCACTTGAGGAGTAGGTTGAGGAGCATCAACATCTTGAGCTTGTGCCTCTCTTTGTTCATGGGAAACAAGAGTGTCTTCATTTTCGGTCATCCCATCTTTTTCCTTGTCATCTTGAGGCACACTTGAAGAAGAGAAAGGCTTGTCAATGACTTGCACTTCATCATCATCTTCTTTAGGCTTGATGTCTCCCACCGGCATGCTCTTCATTGCTTCCCTCAATGGTTCATCACCTACATCATCAAGATTCTCAATTGCTCCTTGGGAGCCGTTAGATTCATCAAACTCCACATCATATGTTTCTTCTACCAAACCAAAGGGCATGGTTGAATACTCGATATGCTTTGGATTTTGATGAGTAACCAACAAGAAAACCAATATCACAACGTCTTTGAAACTTCCCTAGGTGTTGCCTTTTCTTGTAGATGTAGCATTTGCAACCAAACACCCGGAAGTAGGAGACGTCCGGCTTCTTCCCATTGAGCAGTTCATAGGGGGTCTTGCCATGAAACTTATGAAGATATAACCGATTTGATGCATAGCATGCTGTGTTGATAGCTTCAGCCCACAAGTTCTCTGGGGTGTTGTACTCATCAAGCATTGTTCTTGCTAGAGTGATTAAGGTCCGGTTCTTCCTCTCAACTATGCCATTTTGCCGAGGTGTGTAGGTGGATGAGACTTCATGTTTAATCCCAACTTCATCACAATAAGCTTCAATGTTGGTGTTGTCAAATTCTTTGCCATTGTCACTTCTAATTTTCTTGATCTTGACATCAAATTCATTTTGAGCTTTCTTTGCAAACTTCTTGAAGCAAGGAGTAGCTTCGGATTTGTCATGAAGAAAGAAGGTCCATTGTATCTTGAGAAGTCATCAACAATCACTAGACAATGGAGTTTCCCACCAAGACTCTTGTACGTAGTTGGTCCAAATAGATCCATATGCAAAAGAACTCTAGCACTCTTGAAGTTGATAGAAAAGCTTTGGTTGGATGAGTGTTTGCAACTTGCTTGCCGGCTTGACATGCACTACAAGGTTTGTCCTTTTCAAATTTAACATCTTTCAAGCCCTCACTAACTCTTTCTTCAAAAGCTTCTTGAGTGTACTCATCCCAACATGTGCTAGCCTCCTATGCCACAACCACCCAAGTGAAGTCTTGGACAAGAAACAAACATTCAGATTTGCATCTTCGGAGGGAAATCCACTAGATAGAGATTGTTGTATCTAAAGCCTTTGAATATCACGGTTGAGTCTTCTTTCTTTGACACTATCACTTCCTTCTCATCAAACAAGCATTTGAATCCAAGATCACACAATTGACCCACTGACAAAGTTGAAGCTCAATGGTTTAACATAAAGCACATTTGACAAAGAGTGATCATTTGATATTGCAACTTTGCCCAAACCCTTGACTTTGCCCTTTGAATTATCACCAAAAGTGATCCTATCTTGATTTTGCTCCCCTTCATCTAGTGAGGCAAACATACGAGGTTCACCGGTCATGTGTTGAGTGCAGCCACTATCAATAACCCAATGACTTCCACCGGTCCTATAGTTCACCTACACACAAGAGATCAAGCTTGAGGTTTAGGGACCCAAACTTGTTGAGGGCCCTTGACTTTCTCTACTAGAGACTTTGCAACCCAAATTTGCCTAGGCCTATTCTTATTGGGGGGGCCTAAGAACGTGACATTCACTTGTCCTTTTGAATCCCTTCTAACCACATAATGAGCATTGTATGCAAAGGGTCTAGCATGCTTGGGCAAGGGTTGTGGTGGTGGAGTTTCACACTCATGAGCAAAGTGACCTTCTTGTCCACACTCAAAACATCTCTTTGGCTTTGGCTTTGGCTTTTGCTTTTGTTGACTTGCTTGCTTTGCTTGATGTTGCTTCTCTTGATGTGACTTGAACCCAATGCCACTTCTATCGGTCTTCATCACGGTGTTCATCAAGAGCTCACTTTGAAGTGACTTTCCTTTTGCAAACTTGCTCACCCAATCTTGAGGTGTTCTTTCTCTTGCTTGAGCTTCTTGTTCTCTTCTAGAAGTGACTCATTTGTTGATTGCTTCAAGCATGACATCTCAAAGTGGAGTCTTTTGTTCTCTTCTTTGAGCTTCTCATTCTCAAGTGCTAGTCCCTCATCTTCAATAGTGATGGTGTGACCGATTTTTGCTCGTTCAAGGTCTTTCTTGAGCTGTTCATTTTCATTCTTTATCTTGACATAGTCATCATAGTGTTCACCACCACCACCGACTTGCCTTTGCCGCTAGCACTTTGCTCAATGATCTCATCACATGATGTCGCTACATCATTCTTAGCAACATTGTTAGTAGCCTCATGTGTTTCGGTAAGAAGCTCATAAGCCATCGCTAGATTCCCATGATCAACTTTAATAGTTGTGTACTCCTCTTTTAGAGAGCTATAACTAGATTTGAGCTCATCATGCTTCTTCTCAAGGTTCTCATTTTCAACTTTAAGCTCTTTTGAAGAAGCTTTGAGTTCCTTGAGTTTAGAGGACATGATTTCATTTTGATCTCTAAGCTCATCACTAGTTTTCTCGCATAGCTTCCATCTTTTCTAGAAGAGAGGTATTTTCACTATCAAGCTCATCACATCTTCCTCTAGTCTTAATGATGGTTTTTGAGTACTTTCTAAGCAATTTGACAAGCTCATCATAGGTAGGTGACTCATACTCATCATCACTATCACTTTCACTCCCACTATCATCACTATCACCATGTTTAGAATGTACCTTCTTTTCACTCTTAGCCATAAGGCAAAAGTGGGATGGAGTAGATGATGATGGCAAGATTTGTGGAGGTGGTGAAGATCCAATGCCAATGGCAGCAACACCTTCATCATCACTTTCCTCATCGGATGACCCACAAGAGGATTCAATATCGGTGAGCCAATCACCAACAATATAGGCCTTTCCATCCTTCTTCTTGTGATGCTCTTTCTTTTCTTCCTTCTTCTTGTGATGCTTGTCTTTCTTCTTCTTTTCTTTTTCTTCATCATCACTTGAGTCATCCTTCTTGTCCTTGCCCTTCTTCTTCTTGTATTTCTTGTCTCTTGGAGGCTCCGACATTGATGAGCTAGATGTCCAGTCTTGCAAAGAGCTTGAAGCACTCCATTTCGGAGATGGGCTTCCTTTTGCTACTTGTGAAGAACTTCTTCTTCTTGCCATCAAACTTGACACCATTCTTGTTGAGCTTCTTCAACATCTTGGTGGTCTTCTTCACCATGAGAGCAAGACTCACATCATCAATTTCAGCATCACTAGAATCATCATGAGTTGCCTTGGCCTTGCCTTTTCTTGAGTGACTTGCATTGAGGGCCAAGTCTTTCTTCTTGGATGATGAGCCATCCTCGGGGGTGAGATGCATGTACATCTCATGAGCATTGATCTTTCCCAATATTTGAGTTGGTGTAGCATTGGAAACATCACCTTGGTGAAGCACGGTGACAATGTGCCCATATTTCTCAATGGGGAGGACACATAGGATCTTTCTTGCAACATCGGATGGCGACATTTGATTGAGTCCAAGCCCATTGAGTTCCTCTACAATAGTGTTCAAACGGGAATACATCTCATTAGCACTTTCATTAGCTTTCATCTCAAAAGAATTTAAGATGATAGCGTTCCTCACGCTCACTCTTAGTTCCCTCATGGAGCGCACAAAGGTCGGACCATAGAGCATGGGCGTCCTTGTGGTTCCTAACGCGATTGAACACATCCTTGCAAAGACCGCGGAATATAGCGTTCCTTGCCTTTGCATTCCACTTCTCATAGTTAGCCTCTTCACCGACAAGGTTAGCTGAATCCTTGGGTTTTGGGAGTCCTTGAGAAGCGGCACGGAAGCATCCAACATCTATCGCTTCTAAATGTGCTTCCATGCGAATCTTCCAATAAGGAAAATCGTCTCCCTCGAACATGGGAGGAGGTCCATCCCCATGGGACATCTTTACTCTAGGCGGTTAAGCCTAATTTAGAGCAAACCGGCTCGATACCACTTGAAAGGATCAAGACGCCCAAGAGGGGGGTGAATTGGGCTAATTCTAAAAATTCTTGCGGAATTAAACCTACTAGCCCATGATTCACCCCTTTGTGCCTATGTGTGTTCCTAGACAATCGATCAACTAGAGTTTTGCACCCTAAGTTCCAATCCTATTCTAGCATGGCAATTCTATGAAAGTAATTGCAAGAATGTAAGTGCTAGAAAATAAATGCGGAAATTAAGGGGACAAGGAACACGGCGATCTTTTTTTCGAGGTATCGGAGAGTCGCCACTCTCCACTAGTCCTCGTTGGAGCACCCGCGCAAGGGTGTAGCTCCCCCTTGATCCTCGCAAGGACCAAGTGCTCTCTAGGGCTGATTCTTCGTCGCTCCGACGCGGTGAATCGCCAAGAACCGCTCACAAGATGAGTTGGGTCATCCACAAGCACCGCCGGATGATCACCAAGCTCCAATCACCACCAAGCCGTCTAGGTGATGGCGATCACCAAGAGTAACAAGCACAAACTCTCACTTGACCTCGCAAAGTCTAGGGAGAAGAGTGGATGCACACTAGCTACTCTCGATCGCTCATGAACTCATGGATTCTCAAATCTCTTCAAGTCATGAGGCTCTTGCAACTCTCCCGCTCTCACAAGGTGTCTACCAAATTGAACAAATGAGCAAGAGCAACGAAATGGAGGAGGTGTGGTTGTATTTATAGCCAAGGCTGAAATCCAACCGTTACCTCGCAATTCAGCTCGCGTGAGCGCCGGACGCGTCCGGCGCCCGCCGGACGCGTCCGGCGCTTAAAAAGATTCAAACGGTCGCCTAGCCGTTGAGCTACAGTGCACACGCGGACGCGTCCGGCGCGAGTCCGGAGCGCGTCCGGAGCGCACTTTGTCCCAAGGCCGGCTTCGAAAGTTTCTGTCCGCGTCCGGCCGAGCGCCGGACGCCGGACCGCGCGTCCGCTCCTCGAGTGCACTCAGCGAAGAGTTCACCGTGCGCCGGACGCGTCCGTCGCCCACGGTTGGCGCGTCCGGCGCCTGCTGAAGCTCCCATTTTCACTTGATCAGCGATCCTTTGAAAACGGCGACAACTTCAACGACTCTCAGGGCTCACAAGTAACTTCCTAGCGCTAAGATTTCACCAGTGTGCACCACACCTAAACCCGAGACTCAACTAGGTCAAGCTACCCATTTGCACCCCCTTAATAGTACGGCCAAAGGAGAAAAGATAAAGTCCTAACGACTAATCCGATGTCTCTCAACACCATCGACAATCGGAACTAACCGTCCTTAACCTTGTCGTCCAACCTTTGAAAACCGAAATGATTTCCATCGATAAGAGGGCATGCCAACCAAATTGCCTGAGATTCCATTACCATGACCATAACTCACATTGTTTCTGCAAAACACACGTTAGTCATAGTAATCTATATTTTCATCAATCATCGAAACCCACATCAAAGGGGCCTAGATGCTTTCACTGAGGTTGACTGGGTGCTCACTGAACCGTGTCCCACAAAGCCTGTGGAACCGGTGCGGGAGACCAGTGAAAGTGATGAAGCATGGGACAAAAGGGTGAAAGATTTTGGCCCTATAAAGATGGCTTATGACATAAAGCATACTCGATGGGTCGTTGACAACAAGAAATGTTGTGTCATTCATTGAGAATACAATTGACCCAGCTCTTACAGGTCAATTGAAAAGTGTGACACCGCGTTGCTTACTTTGAGAGGATCAAGAACCAGTTCACTGGTTCCTCCAAAGTGTATGCTACCCATTTGTTCAAGCAATTGACAAATGAAAGGTACAAGGGAGGTAGCATACGTGACCATATTTTGAAAATGAGTCACTTGGCAAATAAGCTGAAAGGAATGGATCTGGAGATACAACCACAGCTCCTTATCCATTTTGTTTTAGCTTCCTTGCCTAGAGAGTATGAGAATTTTGTCATAAGCTACAACATGCAGCCTGAGAAATGGGACTTAGACAAGCTCATTGCTCAGTGTGTTGATGAGGAGCTCAGGATCAATGGCCAACATGGTGGCCAAGCGAACCTGGTCAAAGGGAAGGGCAAAAGGCCCTTCAATCCTGGCTCCCCAGCAAAGAAAGGTCCTATGCAACAAACCACAAGGTTTCAAAGAATGGGCAAGCCACGGGCGGTGACAACTTGTGCCGGCACCGTGGTAAGGAGGGGCACAAGAAGACTGACTGCCCTGATTGGTTAAGAGAGCTCATGAAGAAAAAGGGTGAGAATGTTATTTCATTTGTAAATGAATCTCTGTATGCAAAGTTTCAAAGTCAACATGGTTTATTGACTCTGGTGCAACTATTCATGTTGCAAATTCATTACAGGATTCACTTCGACGAGAACTACGCTAAAAGAGAAGAGGCCATTAGCGTTGCGAATGGCGTACAGTGCCGCAGTGGAGGCAATTGGAGATGTAGCATTAGATTTACCTAATGGCTATAGTCTTACTTTGAGAGATGTTTTTTTATGTTCCTACACTGCAGCGCAATTTGATAAGTGTAATAAAGTTGGATGATTTAGGTTTTACCTGTAATTTTAGACATGGCAAATGTGTCATTTGGTTTAATGATATTTGTGTTGGTCTTGCCTTCCGACAAGACGAATTATATATGTTATCGCTATGTGAAAGTGTGAATTCCATATGTAATGTGAATGATAGCGTTTCCTCGTCTACAAATGAGAAAAGAAAAAGAAAGCGAACTACAACGCAACGGCGAAATTATGGCACTCGTCGTTTAGGCCATATTTCGAGGGGAGAATAGAAAGACTAGTAAAGAATGAAATTCTTCCTCCTTTGGAGTTCGTCAATTAGAGCAATGCATCGATTGCATAAAAGAAAAATATGTAAAGCAAATTAAAAAGAATGCCAAACAAAGCACAGAATATTAGAGATCATTCACACGACATATGTGGTCCTTTTCCCGTAAAGAGTGTGGATGGCTATGATTCGTTCATTACATTCACAGACGATTACTCCCGGTTTGGCTATATTTATCCAATTAAAGGAAGAGATGAAGCATTGGATAAATTTAAAATATTTAAGGCCAAGTGGAAAATCAGCATAGTTTAAAGATTAAGCTAGTCCGGTCCGACCGTGGGGGAGTACTATGGTCGGCATACCCCGTATGGTCAAGTTCCTGGACCTTTCGCAAGGTTCCTACAGAAAATGGTATAGTTGCCCAAGATTCCATGCCGGGCGAACCTCAAGAAATGGAGTAGCCGAAAGGCGTAACCGTACCACGATGGATATGGTGCGCGGTATGATGAGTTACTCTAATTTACCATTGAGTTTATGGATAGAGGCATTAAAAAACTCCATTCACATTCTCAATAGAGTGCCAAGTAAATCGGTGCCCAAAACACCGTATGAATTATGGACAGAAGGGTACCTTCACTAGACCACTTGCGTGTGTGGGGGTGTCCCGCCGAGGCTAAAATGTTTAACCCAAATATTGGGAAACTTGATCCCAAAACAAAGTGAGTTGCCATTTTATTGGCTATCCCGAAAGGTCAAAAGGTTATCGTTTCTACCGTCCCGATAGACTCACAAAGTTTGTGGAAACGAGACACGCTATTTTCCTAGAGGATGAAATGATGAGGGGGAGTATGGCTGCTCGGAAAATTGATCTTGAAGAGAAGCGGGTGTGTGCACCCAATCCCGTGATTCAGAGCCATTTTTCGAGCTACCTATTGTTCCCGCACCAATAGTGCAAGACACCGTGAGCAAGAACCTCGTTGTTGTTCCTCCCGTGGTAACAATAGAGGAAAATGAGGAACCCGTTCAGCGAGAACCCGTTGAAAATGTTGCCACAAATGAGGGGAGCAATCTCGGCCTCCAATAATAGATGTGCCAAATGTAGAGGCCCCTAGAAGGTCTCAAAGAGAAAGAAGGCCAGCTATCTCCGGTGATATATATGAGTTAAATAATATCACTCGAAGAGTATCAAATGGAGGGTGATCCCACCTCATTTGAACAAGCCATGAGAAGCGATCATTCATCCAAATTGTTTGAAGCCATGGAAGATGAAATGAGATCGATGAGTGCCAACGATGTTTGGGACTTGGAAGAAATTCCCAAAGGAGCCAAAACAAAGAGGCCGTAAATGGGTCTACAAAATAAAATATGACTCCCAAGGGAACATAGAGAGATTTAAAGCGCGACTTGTGGCTAAAGGTTTCACACAAAGGGAGGGAATTGATTACACCGAGACCTTTTCTTCGCCTCATGCAAAGATTCTCTCGTAATAATAATGGCATTGGTGGCACACTATGATTTAGAGTTGCATCGATGGATGTGAAGACGGCATTCCTAAATGGGGATTTGGAGGAAAATGTATACATGGCACAACCGAAAGGTTTTGTCGTGGAAGGCAAAGAAAAGATGGGATGTCGCCTAAAGAAATCGATTTATGGGTTAAAGCAAGCTTCAAGGCAAAGTGGAACTTGAAGTTTGATAAAACCGTAAAGAATTTTAGGTTTAAAGCAAATGTCGAGGACAATTGTGTTTATACAAAGTTTAAGAATGGGAAATACATTTTCCTAGTCCTGTACGTAGACGATATTTTACTTGCAAGTAATGATATGAGTCTACTACAGGAGACAAAAAGATTTTTGTCCTCAAAGTTTGAGATGAAAGATCTTGGTGAAGCTTCCTATGTTTTGGGCATAGAAATTCACCGAGATAGAAGAAAGGGGGTATTAGGACCTGTCTCAAAAGGCATACATTGAAAGGGTCTTGGAGAAATTCCGATGCATAAATGTAGTCCATCACCCGCACCTATAGTCAAGGGCGATAAGTATGGGGATTTTCGGTGTCCCAAGAATGAGTATGAGCTCAACCAAATGAAAAGTGTGCCATATGCTTCAGCAGTTGGACACTTACGGTATGCTCAAGTATGCACACGCCCGACTTGGCTTATGTAACCGGATTGCTTGGCGTATTTCAAAGTAATCCAGGTGTTGAACACTCGGAAATTGGTAAAGAAAGTTTTACGATATTTACAAGGTACAAAAGACCCGATGCTAACGTACGTAAGATCTCGACTCCCTAAAGATCTTAGGATACTCGATTCCGATTATGCGGGAGATGACAGAAAGTCCACATCTGGATATGTGTTCACTCTCGCAAAAGGAGCTATATCATGGAAAAGCTCAAAACAAACAGTTACTACAAACTCTACTATGTATGCTGAGTTTGTAGCATGCTATGAGGCATCAGGGCAGGTGAATTGGCTAAAGAAATTCATACCCGGTTTAAAAGTGGTCGATGACATCAATGGACCAATGACTCTATACTGTGATAATAATCCAGCTATAGAGTATGCTCACAACAATAGGTCAAGTGGTGCTGCCAAACACATTGACATAAAGTACTATGTTGTGAAAGAGAAAATCCAGGATCGTGTTATAAATCTTGAGCACATAAGCACTGAAAAGATGCTCGCGGATCCGCTTACAAAAGGCTTACCACCCAAAGTGTTCGTTTAACACGTAGCCGGCATGGGTTTAAGAAGAAGCCTATGATTCCTGGATAATAATAAGGGCCCAAAGATAAAGTATTTATTTATTTCAAACCAGAGATGTGTATTGTAGCTGTGAAATCCAACGGCAATAGACCGTGACGATGAAACATGTTCTATGCACAAATCTGAGATGGAATAAGTAAAATGAAAAGGTTAAAGTGAAAGAGTAAAGTTAAAGATAAAGTTAAAGATGAGATCAAAGGGGAGAATGTTGGGATGATCTCAATCCCGAGTTGGGCCGGCCCAACTCGGGCCCCTTGTGAACCTCGCGTCCTGATCGGGGGCGCCCAGCCCATCTATTGGCTGGAGGGCCTCTGTCACCCTGCGCTATATAAAGAGGTGGGCGCCGGCGGCTCTTAGTACGAGGTTCACCGTGAGCCGCCACACCCACCGACAACCCTAACCCGATCCCAGGGGCGCAGCCAGTGACGGGAAGCTCCTCCGCCGCCGCCCTCCCCTCTGCCCCGACGCGATGGCCGAAGGCAGCAGCTCCGCCGCCGGATCCTCGTCCTCCGCCCCCGTCAAGGCCTCCGGTAAAGCCTTTCCGACTCTTCTTCTTTCTCTCTGCCTCACTGCCTACCCGATTCCCAAAGAATGTATCCGCTAGTTGTCACTGCTAGATGATCCTGGGCTAACAATTTTGGCTACACGGAATCAGCAATGCACCTGCAGACAGACACATCTATCTGAAATCAGTGTTCCATGCACGTTTTTAGGAGGGATTCAACCATGCCCAAATCGTTGGTCATGGGTGTTTCTTCAGTGTTTAGGAGCCCCGAAGCAAGCGCTCTCCTCCTCTCAATCCCGGGAGAAATACGGTTGCTTGCCGCGTTGCCTATTCTGTTCTGGCAAACCATGCAAGGCAAACACATATACGTACCTCCCCCAGCAAGCAAGCTGCAAGACAGCGCAGAATTTCGACAACACCTCCCGCTCCAGGTCGTCCAGAGCCATTTCAAACAACTCTCTCATCATCCTCGATCGATCAGTTCTGCACGCCTTGCCATTGTCCGGCCAAGCAGTTGGTCGCTTCAATCCTCCGGTGAGCGGTCACTTCAAGAAACGGTGCGTGCACGGGTGCTAAATACACGTCAAAGTTCGCCGCGCGTTCTGCCGCCGGGGAACGACGATGCTGCGTGTGCACCGCCCTCTCGGCATTGGCAGCATGCTGCTGTGCCACCCTTTCACGACCTGCCTCGTCGCCGCCGGAATGGCGGCGGCGCCGGGCGGGCGCCGGGGGCTGCGCGGGGGTGATAACAATAACAGTGGCACGTCGCCGGAGTCAGCGAGCACGTGGAAGAAGCCGGAGCCCAGGCGGCTGAAGCTCAACTTCGACGGGTCGTCCAAACACGGCGCGTCGTCGCGGCGCGCGAGCATCGGCGGCGTGTACCGCGACCACGAGGGCGGGTTCGTGCTGGGGTACGCGGAGCGGATCGGCGCCGCGACGAGCTCCGTGGCGGAGCTGGCCGCGCTACGGCGCGGGCTGGAGCTCGCCGTGGCCAACGGCTGGCGTAGCGTCTGGATCGAGGGCGACGCCAAGACCGTGGTCGACGTCGTGCGGAGCCGCGCGCGTGTCCGGGCGGAGGAGGACCTCCGGCTGTGCGGCGAGATCGAGCTGCTGCTGCCGCTGCTCGACGACATGAGCATCTCGCACGTGCGGCGGCGGGGCAACCGCGTGGCGCACGGCTTCGCCAAGCTTGGCCACGGCGCCGCAAGGCCCAGGGTGTGGCACGACGTCCCGCCCGACGAGGTGCTCAGGTTCCTGCAGCGCGACGCCGAGGGCAGATGATCTCCAACCGGACCGTCTCCGCGCGCGCGCGAGCGAGCTCGTGGGAAATGTTCGTGCATAAAGTTCGTTTATTTGTTTGCACGTGATCTCTTGTGCAGTTTGATTGTCGATCGAGATCATGCATGCAGCTGCGTGCTGACTTTGTACAGAGTTCTGATTGTTCGTGAACATCAGCTTGGTATTGGATTGGGGGTAAACAACTGTATACTTTTTATTGGTCAATCATAGCGTTGAAAAGAAGGAAATTGCTATAATTGACTTCTAAAATTTTATTTTTTTAAAAGGGACGGCAAAAACTTTGCCACGTTTTTATTAGATGATAAAAAACAAAAAAAATAATATTTCATTTTAGATGCTAAGAAATGTCATTTGTTCTGCTACCCTGTGGGTTACCATTTGTTTCGAGAGCCTTCAGTGGATGGATGTAAAGAGTTTAGTTATGAGAATAGTGATTATGCCTTAAGCCTGGGTTATTCTATACCCGGAGAACAAGAGGCAAAAGCTACACTATGAAAGTGACCAAGCTGAAAACCATTGCTACAAGATCAATCAGAATTGATGGTTGAACCAAGTGAAGAACAATTGGGACCAGTACATGTTCCAGCGTGCATATGATGAAGACACTCGCTCTTTACCTGATGAAGTGACAATGAAGCTAACTGATGAATACAAGGAAGGAGCTATCTAGGAATGAAGTGGATCGCGCTGGGAGGTTTAAAATCGCTGTAATTCTAGTCTTGCTGGTTACACTGTACTTTGTTGCTCGACTTTTGAATTGTTTTGTGTTGAGCAGAGGCTCTAGGAGTACTTTTGTCAGGCGTGTTCCTCCTAAAGGCTGTTAAATGTTAAAGACAGGGGACTCCGCCTCTTAAACTCTAACAAAAATTATTTTATTTTCAAGCGGCGTTCTTAGCAATTGGATCGAGAACCAACGTCCCAAGCTGATCCGGTCATTGTTCATTTTCTTCCTCAGCTTTCCTCCTAAGATGTCGCATAGATCTTAGGCAAATGTGTTGAAAAAAGAAATATAGATTTTCTACCTTTTTAGGGCAAATCCCCAGAGCTTCTATTAATTATCACAAAGGAACACGTGGCACAAAGATTACTAGTTTGCAAATTGGAGTCGCCATTCTTGTTCTCTTTTTGGTTGTAATTCTTTTCTGGCGATGTGTTTGTGCATTAGAGCAGCCACAATGGGAGCAAATGATGACCTTAAACCATAAATGCACTCCTATGATACATTTTATACATTGTGGAGGTAGACTGTAGCAAATTTAAAATAAGAGATGGTTAAATGCATAACTGAATAAAACTTTCTTTTTACTACAAAAGACCGTAGTAAAAGTTTCTTACAGCCAGCTATAACAAATAAATAATTAGTTTCTTTCTCCCTCTCTCACCAGAAGTCATAAAAAGAGAATCATCCTTTTTGAGGGTGGGCTCCACTTTAGAGCTCATCTTATGTGGAACCATTTTGCGCGTGGAAACAATAAATGCTAGTATTCTATAGGCCATGTTTTAATACTATTTTGAACTCTCACATTGCATATACTTGTCTCATATAAAGTTGTTAATTATTTTATAGTAAATCTCGTATGAGATGGCACCATAAACAAGTCGCAACAAAAGATGGCATCACAGACAAATTCTAAATTATCTTAACTTTTGTGAGTGTTTAGGTGGCACAAGGCAGGGAATGGTGCATTGGCCCACCTTATGCCTTGACAGAGTGGGGAATGGGGCACGAGGGGGGCACACAAATGGGGGAAGAATATGAGCAAGAAAAATCATCGGCGGAGTGCTGACCTATCCCTTGACAGAGAGCTTGATGCAATTGGCGCCTTCATTGGGCTTAGTGACAGACATCCTCGTTGAATCCTCTGAACCACTGGCTCCTGACAACCTCGTCACAGAACTCTCGCTGGATCCAAACATCCTCTTCATAGCCTCCAAACGACTGCGGCGGCCGCTACAGGATTGGTGTGCTTGCGATGCAGGTGAGCTACCCATAGTGAACCCTATCGTCCATACTAATGAATCACAAACAAGGGACTCGTCCATGCTCTCCACTCTTATGGCATCACAAACAAGTCGCAAAAAAAGATGGCATCACAAACAAATTCTAACTTTTGTGAGTTTAGGTGGCACAAGGTACGGTAATGGGGCATGTGCCCCCAACTTATGCCAATGAATCTTTTACAAACACTCAGCCATGACTCGTGTTGAACTGTACTTTCACTGATATTCAATCTCTGGTGTTAGTTTCATATTTCTATCATTTTGACTCTTTGCTACAATTAAGCATCTTTTCTTCAGGGCGAGTATTACTACGTGTGTTCACCGGCTTTCTAAGCCACATGCAGTCTCTTTCCATTTTATTCTTGTTTTGTCATTATAAATCCTCTAGCCCACTCACTCCCTAATACATACCTTGTGCTTAGTGTCAGACAGTTTAAACCACCACAATAAAAGTAACTAGTTGTTTCTATCTCTTTGTACTTCAACTGAAGCTTTCTAATCTCATATTGACCATTCCATGATTCCATCACTCGATTGTGCCTTATCCATGGACGTTGCAAATTGGAGACCTTGAAAAAAAACGGCGCTATGCATCATTGACATTGATTGCCCTCGGTTTAACCCGTGGGTGTGTGACTCTGAAATCCTGATGTGATTGACGATGCAAATTGTAGACCTATGCATCACTGACATTGATCGCCCTCGCCTTACACTGTGGACGTGTGCCATCGAAACCTTGACATTGACTGACAATGTGAAATTGCATATTTATGCATCAATGACATTTAATAGCCCTAGCCTTAACCGTGGGTTTGTGCCTATAAAACCCTAAACCTTGGAAAAATATCATAGTCTTCATGGATTGGCTTGGTTCACTCTTCCTCTTAACTCTTAAGTTGGATTTTAGGTTTTATCTGTGACTTATTTAGTGAATCGTGGCAATTGAACAATATGGTTTTGTAGCATTTTTATTACTTGCGAATTTTGAGCTACCTATGATCTTTGGAGTTTTCATATATTTCCTCACAACATCTGAAGATTTATTAATTCGTTGCTTTTCTTTATATAAGAATTTTTTATATCCGCCTATTCACCCCCTCTAGACATTATTAGTTTTTTTCATAGCACAAATGTGGTCATGCTCCTCCTCCCAAGGAAAAAATTCAAAACTTCTTCAATCAGCTATACTTTATTAAATTTAGATTGTTCAATTTAGGAATTCAAAACTAAGATACTAAAATGTTCTAAAAAAAAATCTTCATATGCAAAGGTCCCCTATGTGGCAAGAAGTCTTCCTAATTATCTTACATTTTACTGATCATAAATCTTACTATATACACTTCATAAACTGAATCAGCCGGCTTTTCAATTCGGTACTGCACCACTCCCCAATGAAGAGGAGAATCCAACAAACTATGTCCTGTATTGGCAGTAGCACCGAATTGGCAGTACAAGTCCAAATACTAGTAACAAGTTGTACAAGTCCAAATACTAGTAACAAGTTGATCTCTCTTTTATATAGAAAAACAAAAAAAATATTTCTCTCCCAAACTCACCACCTGTAGTACAGCAGTACCCAGGACAGCATCATTGATTGAGTGCAGCGCGATGAGCATTGCTTCAGTTCACACCTCACGCAAAACCAGACCACACACACGAAAAAAATGTTTTCAGACGATTCCTCGCTCTGGGAGTCCGGTTCTAACTGTTCAAGTGATAACTAACCAGTGATAACGCGCGCAAGATGGTCACTCTGCTTAGGCAGGGTTTTTTTTACCGTGGTAAGACCGGTTTTTTTACAGGACCGGTTTACCAGTAAAACCAACAGTTATCGATAAGACCGGCTTTTTTACCATACATGTGTCGGTTACGAGTCCCGTTATTGCCGGTTTTTGCTATCAGACCGGATCAGTAAGACCGTACCAGACCGGTTCGCAATAACCGGACGAGTAAAAAAAACCAGTCGGCAAGACTGAAAGAGCCAAGAGGTAATCACTAATCACATGACAGAATCTCCCATTTGCGTTTGTTTATCACCCAACAATAGGCAATTCCCATGGCATCAACCATCACTCGTCAGAGGACGGATTACATTACATGCAAAAATCTGCAGATACATGCATCTCTGACTCTCTGTATCTGTATGTAAGAACTTGAAGAGGAGCCTAATCCCGATCGACGTGTACACAGAGAAGAATTAATTGGGGCCCCAGCAGACGAGGTGGTAGGCCTTGTTCAGCTTCTCCTCCTCCGGCCGCCTGGGCCTGGCAGCCCTGCCGGCGGCGGCGGGAGTGGATGCCGCGCCCGCGGACTGGGACGACGAGAGCGATACCGGGACGGCGCGGCCGGTGACGACGACGGCCTTATTGGCGGCGGCGGCGCGGTTGTAGAGCGAGCGGAGCGCGTAGTCCCAGCGGCACAGCCCTGCCTGGTCCTTGAGCGCCTCCACCGCGCTCATGCTCGCCGCCACCACCAGCGACGACGCCTTCTTGCTCACGGCCACGGACAATGACGCGCTCATCTTAACTCACTGCTAGCTCCGAGCTTGAGCTTGATTGTCTGAGTCACTCCTCTCGATTGTGCAACGGCTAGAGACTTGTTCTTGCTTCTGAATCTGAATCTTGGTCTGATTGTGTTGACGATCTGCACTGCGGCGGTGACGAAGGGAGGGGAGGGGACGCGATTATATATGTCCGGCAGCCGGCAGGTGGCCGATGCAGTTGGCTGTTGGCGGCAGCGAGGAACGAGAAGAACGGACGCGGCGGGAGGGGAAAACAGGGGGCTCTGCTCGTTGCTGGTTTTCGGCAGAGTGACTGACCACACCCTGGTTCCCAAAAACCAGGGGTTGGGCGCCGCGTGTGGAACAATATTCTGCATTATTTTCTGGCGTTTGCTTTCGCTGAAAACGAGTGATGTGGTGAGGTGCATGTGGTCAGCATACGCACGGAACGTTCGTTTACGTCATTTTTTTTATTGAACCGGTTTGAGATAGGAGTGTTTTTTATGTACTACTAATTGAGTTTTACTTCGACTTCTTTTACTGATGTAATGTCTTCCGAAACAGAGGAGCTCTGCTCTAATAGTATAACGGTGACGGTTTTATAAAGACGTGGATAACATCTTGTCAAAAAAAGAAGATGTGGGGTTGATCTGTGTTTTAGTAACAGCTACTCTCTTTGCCGGCTCCATTTCTAGTGCGTACTAGAATTGCAAAAAGGACATCAAACATTTGTTCCTTCAAAAAAAGATCAAGCATTTATAAACTTCTTTTGGCATGAATTAGACAGAATATATGCGTGTTCGATGCACTGGTGGATTTGTATTTTGCATTTATTTTAATAAGGCATTTATTTGTAGTAAAATTGTAAGAAGCCAATGGTCAGAATATTTAGAGGCTCCAAGGCCTAGTAATTCTGAGGACAAAAATTGAGGTAGTATCATTTTAGCCTATGTTTGTATTTTTATAAGATATAGTTGTTGTATACTTCTAGACAGTTCTACCCTCATCTTTTTCATCGTTAAGCAAGTTTTTCCTTAAGCATGTCTCGTTCCAAGCCGTTTCGCTTAAGCAGCGTACTTTCCAAATGCATCATTTGGTAGATCACACTTAACCCATGGTTGACTAAGCTGTATACCGTAGACAGACAAACACAACAGTGAAGCAAACGGTATCCTCTTTCTCTACTTCTTCGATCGGGATCGGTTCGTCTTGGACTCTGCTTTGGTGAGCTGAGCTGAGGTGAACAATTGCATTTGCGGTTGTCGACTTGACAATCAGGGTGTTGGCATGAAATTCAGCCTGGATTGTGAACACACCCAGAACAGAGCTGTTACTCCAGCGTCCAGCGTCACACATAGTTTTGCACGACGGGATGTGGACGCCGCATCTCTCTCTGGTAACAACCTTTTTTTGACGCTGAAGTCTGCGGGACAGAGCCTAGTAGTTCACCGAGAGAGAAGTGTACAATTAGGCGCGTGCCAAACAGGACGGAATCAGCAAAAACAGCTGACAAGATCCCAATCGCCTCGATCCACCTGTGTCTTTTACCAACCGAGCCGTCGGCGGTCGCGCGCGGTTTCACAGATGTAGTGTGGGCCAAGGTTTTTTTTACCACGCGGTAAACCACGGTTACCGGACTTACCGGGCTGGACCGGTTCGGTATTCCCCAAATTCAAATTTAAAAATTAAGAAAAATGCTGAAAAATTTTCTAAAAACAGTTCATGATTTATAGAAATCAATGGTGTAAAAATTATTCAAATTCGAGTTCGTTTAGTATTTATTTAGACGTTTAGAAGTTTGAAAAAAAAAAGAAAAAGAAAAATACACAACCGGCCCGTTAAGGCCCATTAAATCATGAAGGTCGAAAAATATGCTAAACGCACTCAGATTTGAAAAATTTTGACATCATTGGATTCTATAAATCATGAAGTATTTTTAGAAAATTTTTTTAGCATTTTTTTAAAAAAATTAGATTTGAATTTTGAAAAACCAAACAAGATTACCACCTTACCGAAGCGGTAAACCGCTCAAACCGAGCGTTATCGCTCCAAACCACTCGTAAACCGCCTCGAACCGAACGAAGGCGAGTTTGAATTTAAATTCAAACTCGAAGGTTTTCGGACGGTTTATGCGTAAACCGCTACCGGAGGCCGACGGTTCGCGGGGGGGGGGTTCGGTCCGTAAAAAACCTTGGTGTGGGCAGCACGATGCGATGCGGCGGCGAGGCGACTTCCCTCGAAAGAACGCGTCGTGTCGTTGGTTTGGCACAGGCAGGTTCACGTTCGTTCCACCGCCGCGGAGCGAATCAGCAAAGTGACTACAGACGACGACCACACGCGCCGGCAGCACGCACGCCACCCACTGGTTTCGGTGGGCTGGTTTCGCTGGGTTCGCGCTGCCGCCACGGGCACAGGCCAAAAAGCCACCCAAAACCGTGGATGCTCCTCCCGTTTCCCCCGCGCCCGCGCGCACCGCACGACACGTCGTCGTTTGGACTGGAACCCACACGCCGCGCCTGGAGCCTGGCGAGACGCGCTTCACTTGTTTCTGGAGCCTGGCGAGACGCGCCAGGGCCAGTCTGGGTGTTATCGTGTGGCTCAGTGGCTGACAAATTCACGCAGGGCCGCTCTCTATAAGTAACGGGCTGAGAAATTCACCCAGTAGCTAAAACGTACGTGACCAAGCAACCAGTAGCGTCTAAGCGTGCCACACACCACACGAGAGAGAGCTGTGGTGGGGAGTCGTCGGCGCACGCAGCCGGCGAGGCAAGCATGTGCAACGGGCAGGAGTGCGGGCGGGAGCCCGCGTTCCGCGCCTCCCTGCACGAGCCCGACGCGAGACCGGGGCCGGAGCCGCAGCCGGCAGCGGCAGCTGCGTCTGCGTTCCGGCGCGACGCGAAGGCGGAGGCCGAGACGGTGGCGACGTTGCGGGCCAAGGGGCGCGCGCGGACGGCCGCCGGGGAGGAGCGGCAGCGGGAGTGGAGGCAGCGACAGCGGCCGCGGGAGGCGGAGATGGAGAGGACGGAGAAGCTCATGCACCTGCTCCTCTGGGGACCCAACTGAACTTGCCGTCGCACTGACTGAATCCGGTCCGGGAGGGTGAACACGGTCCGATGCAATAGTTGGTGGCTTTGATTTTCGCGTGGGTGCTCCTGAATTGTAAAGTGATGATCTTAAACTGTTTATTAGCATCCTTGTTCGGTGGTTTCAACTTTCAACACGATACATTTGTTTGATTTCGCCATATCATATCGAAAAGTACAGTAATAAAATTCTTAAGTCCAGGTGAAGTGATGCTCTTACACAAGCAGATTAAGAAACTGCACAAGCATCCCATCTATCCATGGTCTAGGACGAAGATATAGTAATTCAAGTGTTCGTCTGCAGCAAAAAGCAGCAGCTGCCGCTACAGTAATAATCTTACTACTAAAAGAGTCAAATGATATCGCCTCCGCTAACTAATCGGCCTGCCCGGCGCAATTAGCCACACCCCGCGCGGCATCCCTCCACGGCGAGAAAAAAACTGCCGCCCCGTCAATGACGCCCGGCGCTATTCACCACGCTACCGCGCGCCCGTCGATCTCCCGTCCACGGAACCACCGCCCACGCCCGTCCCCGCCAGGGAGCCGCGGCGCGCCGCTTCGGCACACCGTGCTGAGGACTCAACGCCGACGCCGCCATCGAAGCCGCAAGTGGCGGCCGAGGACCTGGACACGACGGACAGGGGCTCCGGCGGCACCACGATCGGCCGTGTCGAGGGCGACGCCCAACTCCGATCCATCGAGGACAACTGGAGCCCCGGCCATCCACGATCTTATCTCGTCCGCGCCGCCGCCCGCGCGCACGCAGCCTCGCCCCGCCTCTGCACCACGGAACCACCGGTCTCCATCGGATCGGCTACGTCACGCTCCGCCGTTGTCTCGCTCTGCCGTCTTCGTCGCCCACATCGTCTTGCTGCGCCTCGCCTTCACCCTGTCGACGGCACCTGAACCCCTGCAGCCCTATCCCATGCCGCTGGCTTGATCCAGAGCGGCAGCTCGCCACCTCGCTTCCAGGATCAGGGAGGACGAGGAGACGCCGCAGATTGACGATCACGTTAGTACCACCTGTATGTCTTTCCGTTATGTCTGAAATAGAGCAAGTTATGAAGTCTGTACTGCTGTTGGCAAGTTATCGAGTCTGGTCTAATTAATTTACATGTGCTACAAACTTTGAACCCTTACAAAGATTACCATCCGTACATGCTGGTTTGATCTGTTTTGATTTCAATTAACACAGGGAGAAGCATGATGGTACTATGAAAATGTGGAATAATAAAAATTTTGATCTTTGTCAACCATACTATAGGTCAGAAATCTCAAAGCGTTTGTTAATAGATAGACTATTTATCGGAGTAAACTTTTCAACATAATGAAATTGGGACCCTTTATATATCTGTCAACAGATTTTACAAAAATGAATCTGTCACATTTTTACACTACAGATACAAAAATACAAAGCCGACAGATTTGTTAAATGTGAATCTGTCAGATTCTTTAACGGGCACAAAACCAAATGAAAAAGAAACCAAACCCGTTACCACAAAAAGGCCTTTCCACCCATCGTGAAAAAAGAGCCCCAGTACATACTACGACAGTCGATTAACTTGTACAGAAAAAACAGATCTGGAATTTATGAAAAAAAAAGAAAGAAATCTGGAAAAAGGGAGAAGAGAGGAGCTGTAATATGGAAAGGGGAGAAGAAAGAAACCACTAATGGTGTCTGGAGGAAAACCAGATCTAAAAAAACAGGAGATTAAGAAGAAAAGGTACACAACTATACTAAAGCATCTCTTGAACCTTTTGCTACTGAAAATGAACTACAATTCTATCTTCTTCATCCTATCTTATCTGCATTTCTGTCCTCTTGCTATTTAGTTCACACAAGGAGACCCTGAAACAAAAAAAAAAATGAGTCAAAAAAGGTAGTTGATGTGAGAATTTGAATAACTGTGTATACATGCTTTATCAAATCCAAGCAAAAAAAATTAGAAAACATTGTATTTCACATGTTGAGAAACTAGGCTTTTTCTACCCTGTTTTTGAAGAGCTAGAATGAACTGTACACACTTGTTACTGGAGATAGGGATGCAAGCGTGCGCTGGGCCAATTGTGGAATGTAGTGGCCTTAAAAGAGAAATATATATCCTGCTAATTCAGGATCGAGATGGACCATGAAGTGACAGATTAAGATGCTATGCTAGTGGAGTGGTCAAATGGGTTCACTTACTAGCATAGCTCTCCCCTGCAATATACAAATCCCTGCCCTTGTACTGCAAAACCAGCCTCGCAAGAACTTCAAATTGTAGCTGACTTCAGAAATTCAAAACACCCAGAAAAAAGAATTACATTGCTCTGGAACTGCAAGTTCATCAAAACAAATTCATTTACTCTGAACTCAGAAGACTAAATCAAATTTAATTAAAAAGTGAGAAATGATGAAACCCCTAACATGCTGCACAACTCATGATCCCTGTAAATTCTACTAAAAGACATCCCCCATTCACGAACACTTGTCCAGCACAATCATAAACACACACAAAAGATGCAAGATACACAGTCCACATGCTATATTTGGGAGCTCAACTCAGCAACACACAAAGCTCAACAAAAAATTTGGGTCCTAACCTTACTAACAGTGGCCACAAGATCCACATCCTCCTTGATTGAAAACAACGCATGTATGGAAAAAAAGATTTGGCTGGATGAGGATGACACTGACATTAATTCTGTCAAACAACGCACTGAAACTGAATGGCCTCGAGCTACAGTTGCTTCAGAAACACAAATGGCCTCATCAAAAAGCATGGAAGCCTTCTGAATCTGCTCTCTCAAACAAACATAAAAAACAAAAACAAATTATGGTCAACTCGAATATTAACAACTGAGGAGTGAGACAGTGAGTAAGAGACACTTTTGTCAGTTTTCACCGACCTTGTTGGAGTAGGGTATCAAGCTCTGCAGCACCTTCATGTTCTCATTCTTTCTTTCTCCTCATTAACCATATGCAGAGTATAACTTCACAATGCTTCACCATCGCATGATGTGTTAGCTCTCTGCGCAGGTTCATTATGGAGAATTGTTTTATACAAATTACAAAGGAAAACAGCCGCCAACAACTATAGCACAAAGAAATACACACCCGAGATCAACTTATCTTTATCCAGTCAAATCAAAACTAACTAAAATCAAATGAACTCACAACGCATCTCAAGTAAAATCAACTTAACTAAACTAAAAAAAGCAACTCAACCAGAACACCTCAAAATCCCCCCAAATAAAAACACAACCTCAGCTGGATTCGCCAACAAACAATTCCCTCAAACATCAACTCTAAAATCCAACTGCACCCTCAATGAATAATAACTTAACTAGCTAAAATCCAAAGGAGCCAGAAATACAGACACAAACAAATAACTCTTACATTGATCAACACAACTACTCAAAATCAAATCACTACAATTATAGCTCACCTCGGAGTATTCTCAACATCAGATGGGGTAGCAATACAACTACAACTCAAAAAATACAGAAGGGAGAGATAAACAAGGAGAAATGCTAAAAAATATTAAAAATGCCAACAACTATAACTAAAATACAACTAAAAATTGGCGTACAACTATAGCTACACCTACACACAGATGGCAGAGCTAAAAAAAACCTCAGCTCATCACAACTAAACTAAATTGGCCAAAACAACTAAAAAGAAACCAAGCAAATTTAGACAGACTCAGATGGTTGAGCTATAAACTAAATTAGCCACGGCAACTCAACACAAATAAGTGACTAAAGTCAACTACAAAAAAATCTCGAAACAGCAGCTACAAATTCTCAAATCATCTCAACTAAAATAGACAAATCAAAAACGCAAAACTACATCAATTTGGTACGCCCTTATTCCCTAAAAATCTCTAAGAAGGAAAAAAAAAACAATAAAGCAGTATCATTGGAGCAGTGGTTGTGTACATGAAGTTAGCTAATAATTGGGTAACATATCTTTTTTTGCGAAAAAATTGGGTAACATATCAGCAAAACTCAGATAGATTGTTGACCACATATGCTTACTAATAAGGCAAATAATGGTCCCTGATTTTTTTTCCAAAGATATGAATAAGTTTGTCTAAAATAAGTGAGGTACTCAGGTACAAACCCCTTCTCTGACATATATGTGTATGACCTTCATTTTGAGTCCCCTTCTCACAGAAGCACACATGGGTTAATAAATTTACCACGTTGAGCATCACAGAACTAATTAGTTCCACTGAACTACTACAAGCACTGAATTGACGTAAGAGCAGACATGGGCAAATGACAATTACAGACACCTCTAGCCAGATCGAGGTACAGCCATTTCCTATGCCATCCCAACAGCACCTGGCTGAAATCGGCTCTTAGTGGACACATGTCTGTCCGCCGGCCACTGCCTTATGCTCGCACATCGTTAGCACTCGCGGACAATTACAGAAACAACTACGATTGTGAACCAGATCTACACAATGACAGTGACAACCACTTACAGATTTCACTGCTCCAGTCGGAGAAGAGTGCGTACGCCTTAGCTTGCAGGAACCACGCGCGAGGAGACGTCCGGGGCACCCACCGTCTTGGGCACAGGGGACCCCGCTTCCCTTGACCGTCGCCACATTTTAGGCGGCGCCAACGCTTCCGTGCCGCCCACCGTCTGCGCGACTATGGCTGAGGAGGTCACCGGCGGCTGGCAGCAGATGCAAAGAACCGGCGAGGGCGCAACAACCACCGCCCCGCGTGACCCGCGGCGGAGAGCCGGAGAGGCGGAGACGAGAGACCCGGTGATTTTGGGGGAAAATAAGACGGAGAGGAAAAGCAGCCAAAAAAAAACTAATGGGTGCGGATTCCGAAAAGAGGGGGCTAGCGGGTTTCGGACGTCTATTTTAAAATCCGCTACGGGAGTCTGCACCCAAAAACCCTGCACACATCTTGAAGCACATCCGACGGTCCACAATTAGACAGATGCAAAGCCAGAAAATCTGGCGACAGACAAATAACAAATTCCTAATGAAATATCTCAGAAATGTCAACTCTTCCTACAGTTTTATTCATCTGGTAACTCATGCTTCTATAAGTATTTTTTGCTGAAAATTCATGGCTTCTACTTCTTTTCAAATTCAGAGTGGTCCAAAATTTAGAGTTACTATCATGTGGCCACTTGCTGAAAATTCAAGGCTATTATGGGAAAATATAATTGGTAATAGTTTATTTTAGTGGAATTTCAGATTGTTGTTCACATATCTTGGATTTTGAATCAAGTGCTGCAAGTAGATAGAAATTCTTCTTTTGGCTTCTTAGTTGTATTGTTTTGTGTCAATAAGCTCTATGAATTGTTTTGCCTCTGTTGACAAAATAGTTGCCTACATCTTCTGAACTGATGAGAATCTGACAATAGCGTAACCACATTCTTTATCTAAAACATGTCAGCAAGTTCTGACCTTTTGTTTGAAGCAAATTGAGCCTTGTGTTGTCAAACAGACATGCAATCTTAAGAACAGATGCCCAGACTAAGACCACAGTTTGTTCAGAGCGCTGAGATGCCTGGGTAAATTCACAGTAGTACATATTAACTACTACGATTATATTGTTAAAGCCTTTATAAGCTCTTGTAATTTTGCCACCAATTGTATTGGAGTCACACACGCATGGAGCAAACAAACTGCAGTATGTCAATATTGAGGAACTGCAGTATTCCAATTTAGAAAGGGTTTGCTGAATGTCTGTTCCTTCTCCTGCTCCTAGAGTGGGCATGAGCGCCATGCTTCTATCTCGAATTATCGATAAATGCTAAAGATGCTTCCAATCTTTGCTTTGGATCCTATTTTTTTATTCCAACTATTCCTCCTCTCACTTTCGGTATATGCGCTGCATGTTTCAGACTAATGGAAGAACTCTAATTTAGCCCCGTTTTGATCTGTTATTCCTAGGTATGTAGATATTTGTAAGTCAACTCCTCAAAAATGCTATGAACCATATTCATGTTTCTTACAATGGGTGTGTTATGAATGTCGTTGGGGCTGCATGGGTGAGAGAGGCGAGAGGGCGATTGCTGGCTGCTGCACTACAGTACCGCGGTGCTACAGTACCACAGTTACTGTTCACGTGGTGGCGGCGGCTGAGGGAGAGAGGAGGCTAGGGTTTGGGGGGCTACCCGGTCTCCCGGCTCCCTAAGGGAAGCCGAGCAAATATGATTGCTCTTGCTTGATTTGTATTGTGCCTCATGAGCTGATTATAAAGGATACATAGGACTAATGCCTCTTGTAGCTAGACAATATGGCACTATTCCTATTTACTCTAACATAAATAATAACTAAGATAATTAACTCTAATGGGCTAAGGCCCAATAGGCCATTGACTCCTCTAACAGGGTGGTTCTTGTAACTTGATGATATCCCTATTTGCTTGGGTTAGTTGTATGGAATATTTATCTACCAAGACTAAAAGGATCTCATGTTCTGGATATATGATTCCTCTCATTCCAGTTATAATAGTTTTAGCCAGTGGGAGCCAAAAGTAACAAAGAACATTTTTCAATTCATTGTAAGTCTGTAAAAAAAATATGAAATTCATTGCCTCTAATTGTAGCACACTATTTCCTTTTTCATCTTCACAAAACTATCACGATGAGCAGATAAAAGAATTCGAAAGCTGCACTTAGGCCTCTATCTACCCACAGTGAGTACTTAGTATGGCATGCTTGACACGATATATTCCTGTTCCGAAGTTAAGAAATTGGAGAAAATCAGATGGTTGACAAGATATATTCATGGAATAGTTTGAAGTCATGAAATTAGAGAAAATCTCAACTGAAAAGTACAACACCCGTTGCAACGCACAGGCATGTACCTAGTAATTACATAAGGACAGAAGAACAAACTCCGTGGGCTGAGATGGCCATGGAAAGGCCTAGACATGACACGTAAGACATGGGCTGTTGTTAATCTTGGTTGGCTGTACTACGTGGGCTTGTTTTCATTTCACGGCCCACTACTGACCATGATTCCCTTGCGAGGTAAGAGAAGGCTAATCAGAAATTCAGAATTTTCGAAACATTTTTTTTTTGAAATAATACAGAATCAAGTACAACAGCTCGACAAGTACAATACTGCAAGAGGCCTTGCAGCTATATAAATCCTTCTTTACCATGTCCTGTCATTAAATATTGTTATCATTCCTGTTGATTATAGAACGTTCCGTCAAATCGTACAACTATACAGAGATCAGACAAATGTATCATGCAGCTCAACTGGCTTCAAGAAGCCTGGAAACCTGCTGTACTCTACTACTGGTGTGTTAGTTGCACTAAGGCCTTGTTTAGATCCCAATTTGGGATGTGCCAATTTGGCATTTTGGTACTGTGCGGCGCTGAAGATTTTGTTTGTATTTGGTAAAAATTATCCAAACATTGAGTAATTAGGCTAAAAGATTCGTCTCGCAAAAGACAACAAAATCACAAATTAGTTTTTGATTCCAACTATATTTAGTATCGTACGTATACGCGTTTAATGTGACGGGGGAATCTTCTTTTGGAATAGTGGAATTTGGGGAAATATTTGGGATCTAAACAAGGCCTATAATTTGGCACCACGCTCTTCAGTTCACTGTGTGTGGGTCCATGTGTACGTAAATCCATCCTAGTTCCAGCTGACCATTTCTGAGTGCGCGGTGCGCCCCCGCGCGCAGGCTAGAACGCCAGGTGGGTGGCGGTGGGCCTCGGTGACCTGGAGGTGCGCAACGGGCAGGACACGCGACGCCGCAGCAACGGTAGCCTAGCCGCCGGCACTCGGCAGCCACTGCCGGCGCCAAGACGACGGAGGCGGAGCGCGCCAACGCCGAGCCGTGCGTGCCAGGCTCAGGCCAGTGCGGCGCTAGGTAGGAAGTAGGAACCCATATTCTCCGCACCGTTCCTGAAAAACCGAAATGATGTCTTCGTTTCCCCTGTACTGTAGTATAAAGCAATCTTTTCCGGGAGCTTTTTCTCAATTGGAAAAGTAGTATACACGGTAGTACACTTTAGCACATTTTCGAAACCTTCGACTGCATGCAAGAGTCGGCGTCAATCGATTCCATTCCATTTCCATGTCGTCCGTGCTAGGACAGGATCCGATGCTCACCGCGCGTCCCAACAAGGCACCAACCGGCGGGAAACGAGACCGTCCGTGCAGTCTACGGCGGCGCTAGCCGCAGACTCAAACTCAAACGAACGCAGTTATTACACGCCTCGGCTGACGCAGAAGCGTAGGCACGACGCAAAACAACAATCTCTTTTCTTTTTTTTTCCGGATTGAACGAAGAACCCAGCTCTCTATTTGTCACAAAACACAGGAGCACCCAAGCAGCAAACAAGCGGCCGAAATATTAATTTTTTCCAGAGGCGTAAATTCATCTTCGAATTTGAAATCCAAGAGACGGAGCTTCCGTCGACGGCAACGGCATGGGCCAGTAACGTGTCGAAGAGGATGGATGCGACGCGACGACATTTTCGGACGGAGTACGTTCGGTGGACGCTCACCTGCCTGCAACGTCTACCTCCTCCCACGGTGGCCCGGTCCCACCCCACCCACAAGCCCTCGCAGCGTGGCCCCACTGTCAGCGACTGCACTCCACCTTTTTCTCCCCCAAGGCGCGGCGGCGCTCCCCTTCCGCTCCCTCCCCAACGGTCGAGTCCTGACACCCCACCCGCCTCCCTCTTAAACCTCGCTTCCTCTTCCCCCAACCCACCACGAGTTTCGAAAAACCAAACCAATCGTGCGTGCCTCACGCGACGCCGCGAGGGAAGCACGAAGCAGGAATCCATCCATCCATCCGCTCCCAGCCGCCGCCGCCGCCGCCGCCGCTCGCTCATCCATCGATCGATCGATCCCCGGTCCAGGTATCCATCCGCTCGCCTGGTTTCGAATTTGGATTTCCCGATTGGGATTCGTTGGTTCGTTCGTTCGTGGCTCTGTTCTGTTGGTTTGGTTTGATTCCGTCCTGATCTCTCTCTGGTTGTGTCGATCCTCGACGGGAACGGGAGCAGGAGGGCTCACCGGCGGCGAGGGCAGCGTGATGGAGGAGGACCCGTTGATCCCGCTGGTGCACGTGTGGAACAACGCCGCGTTCGACCACGCCTCGTCCTCCGCGTGGCACGCCCACTCCCCCGCGCGCGCGACCGCGACCGCTGCGCCGGCGAGCGCGACTGCTGCCCGCGAGGTGAAGGCGGCGGAGGGGGACAAGGAGAACCACCGCCCCGCCACCGACGACCCCGAGGAGGAGCAGGAGCCTGACGTCGAGGCGGAGATCGGGCACATCGAGGTGGAGATCCTGCGCCTGTCCTCCCGCCTCCACCACCTCCGCACTTCCTCCGCCAAGCAGCACCCGGAGCCGCTCAAGGTCGCGCCAGCGGCGAACGAGGCGAAGGTGGCGGCGGCGGCGCGGCCGCGGACGCGGGGCCTCAGCATGGGCCCGCTCGACGTCGCCGCTGTCGTCAACCCCAACGCGTTCAAGCAGCAGCAGGCGCGCGCCGCGCAGGGTCCGAAGCCGATCAAGCAGGCTCCGACTGCGGCGCGGGGCAGGGGCGTCAGCCTCGGGCCGCTCGAAATCGCCGCCGCGAACCCTAGGCCCCCCTCCGCCGCCGCCGCCGCGACGCAGAGGAAGGTTCAGGGCGAGGGCGTTGCGGCGCGGGCGATCCTGAGGCCGATCAGGGAGCCTCCCGTGCAGCGGCGGAGGGGCGTGAGTCTCGGCCCCCTGGAGATCCACAACGGCGTGGGCAGCAAGCCGCCCGGGGCGGCGTTGGCGGCGGGGGCGGCGCGGGTGAAGCCGTTCGCCACCAGGCTCGGCGCCGTTCGGGAGGAAGGGGAAGGCGGCGGGCAGCGTCCCAAGCCGCATCAGCACGCGGTCGTGCCCGCGAGGCCGTGGCCGTCGAGCAACGCCAGGCAGGGCACGGCGGCGAGCAGGGCCAAGGCGAGGAGCGGGAGCATGAGCCCCAGCAGGTCCAGGAGGCAGTCCACGTCCTCCAAGGCTGCCGAGACGGCAAGAGCAGGCAACGCCAAGGCTGCTGCTGCAGAGGCGGCGAGGGGAGGGAACGCGGCGGCGGTCGTGGGTAGCAAGTTGGCTGATGAGGTCAAGCCCAAGGGCGTCGTGGTGGTGGGCGGTCACACCACCAGCAGCAGCAATGCGGCTGCCACTGCCAAGAGGCCGGCGGGGAGCTCCAAGGTCAGGGTCGTGGCGAGCCGCTACAGCATCACGCCTGGCTCGTCGTCCCTGGCAGCGGTGTCACAGGAGAAGCGGTACAAGCAGTCGTCTCTCCCGGAACCGGCTAGTGCTGCAGGCGAGAGGGAGGAGATCAGAGCAAAGCTCACCGAGCCGTCGAATGATGAGTTGTCTCCTGAAACAATTGCCAAGGTTGCCGAGCTGCTCCCGAAGATCAGGACCATGCCGCCTTATGATGAGAGCCCCCGTGACTCGGGGTGTGCCAAGCGTGTGGCGGATTTGGTCGGGAAGCGATCCTTCTTCGCCGCTGCAGCGGAGGATGGCAATCTTGTTACGCCATACCAGGCACGGGTGGTTGAGCTTGAATCGCCTGAGGCAGCAGCAGCAGCAGCAGAAGCATGAGAAGTTTAGCTTCGATCAATAAATCGATTCCTTCTGATGGCTTGGCTCCCCGTCGTCATGAGTGTTTGGAAATGCTTGCTTAACTTGAGCTTGCATTTGGGTGAGGCCTCTTTTGACAGTTTGCTACTACATAGTCTACTGTTATATTCATATCATATCTCATGTCCTATTTTTTTCTTTTTTCCTATTGAGGCATTGCTAGTACTTTTGTGTTGCCTTGTGAAAAGAGAGTGAATGGTTTGCTCCTGCTGGTGCTCTTGTTTCGAATTGTAATAAGTGTGTTCTTGGTTTGATGAAGTACAGTATCATGCTGTGGTTTATAATATGCCTCCCCTTTGTTTGTCTTGCTTTGCTTACTTTGATTTTGAAATGCATTTGGATATTTTGCTCTGGGGACTGATGAATTGCTGTCATGTAACCGGCCAGTATCAGTAGCACCGATAAGTTTTCCACCAATGCACCTAGTAATATCACATCTTTATCCTGAATGTTTTTCTCTAGTTCATGCATAGTTTTTCCTGAACGCACTGGAAGAGGAAGTCCACTGATGAAAAATGTGAAATGTTGCCCATTGGTGAAACCTGATGTGTTCAAGTAATACATTGGGCAAATTTGATCCATAGCATCGAAAGAACCACTCTTTAGATATATACCATTAAAAGATTGCTCCTTTGAAATCTACCATTGCCGTTAACTTCGCTAACGTTGCCGCTGTATCACCGTCCAAGTCATCTTCTTCTAAGTGTTTCCCTCCTGGACGACGACGGAGCTCGACCGGCTGGCCATGGCGGTGCTCGCCCGCTGGCCATGGCGATGCTCGCCCACCAGTAGAGGTGCGGCGGAGCTCGTTGGCCAGGAGGGGCGCGACGGAGCTCGCAGCCGGCTGCCCGCGGTGGAGCTCGAGCAGTCGCCCGCAGCGGAGCTCGCCGGCCTCCTGCGATGGAGACCTACATGGCAACGTCGTCGCCGCCCACGATGGCAGCCATGTGCATGGACAAGCTCAGCCACTAGCTCTTCTCCCTGCTCGAGTGCAAGTTCCTCAGCGGGTGGTGCCTGTTCGCCCCTGGGACGCCGGCGCGGGTGCTCGCCATCGATGGCTGTGGTGCGGGAGGTGTCCTCGCAGCGATGCTGCCGATGAGCGCGTCGTCAAATAGCTTCACCTTCCTGATGCCGTTGTCCTCCTGCATCCACACCGCGGTGTCCGGAGCTCGTCGATAGCTCGCCGCCATGGAAGATGAGGCGCCCGCACCTTCTTCTGCGACGTCCGCACCTCCTCCCGCGGCTGGGCCGGTTGTCTCGCTCGGCGTCGGAGACACAGCTAGGCGAGGAGGAGCAGCAGCAGCGGCGCGGCGACAACGCGAGGCCAGACGCAACCGCCGAGAGTCCCGGCCACCATGCACAGTAGCGACGGAAGGCGCCGGCGAGCTCCTGAATCCTGATCCGCTTCTGGCGAGCGTGAGGCGATGGAGCGCTCCCGCGGCCGCGGACCCCGTGCGGGCCTGGCGCACTGGGCTGGCTGGGGCTGGCGGCGCTGCACGAAGGGGCCTCCTCCACGTCGTCTCGTCCTCATCGTCCGTGAAGCTGAGACGGCTCGCCCCTGACGCCTCAACAGTGATTTCATCGTTTCACGGAGAAGCTCACGGAACGGTAGAAACAGATAACTTTGAAATCTTTCAATGGTAGATATCTAAAGACGATTCTTTTGATGGTATATATCTAAAGAGCGGTTCTTTCGATGCTATGGATCAAATTTTCCCTAATACGGTTGTCAGCAGTGAAAGATAAACTGCACAAACCACAAATCGACATCACTACTGCTTCACCTCTTGGAGATATACAAACAAATAGAGGCCAGACTGGACCTTTGGACCACATTTAGAGTGAGGCCTGGATCAGTCATTACTGGATCAGCCATTCACGAGGTCATCTTGTGAAGCTATCACGGGAATGCCGAATGCCCAAATCCTAAGAATATTAGAAAGAAAACAAACTACTGGCGAACAAGACAACCCACTGTTTTGTCTGAAGATTTGCTGATGATTGTTGGGTATGAGAGCGATGCCAGTATTTTAGTGCTGTCCTTGTTTATCATCCCTCCATTTGGCTGCTTTGACATGCCAGTAATTTCACTGCTCTTCCCAGTAACAATGTTGCAGGAGTTTGGCTGCTAGCTAACTCACACGTTTATCCTCCATTTGTCTGCTTTGACATGTCAGTTGTCTACTACTACTAATTTTTACTGCCTTTCCTAGTAACAATGTTGCAGGAACCGTGTTAGTTTGGCTGCTAGCAAACTCCCACTTGCTCCTATCATAACGAATTGATAGGGTGCTTATTTTTTCTTTGGATTATCTTATATGCAGACGTAGTACAGAAATTGGCTGGTTTGATGGTTCAGCATATGCCCCTCGTGTCCTAGCTCATAGTCATGAAATTAAAAATTAGAGACCGACACTGATACTTCTGATGAAGTTCTTGAGCTATGGATTATACTAGCATATATATGTTTGCAGTGCTACATGCAAACCTTTAAATCTGAACATTCTATCTGTCACTGTATGTGTAAGACAGAAATACTAGATGTGCAAAAATATCGGCATAAAGTTGCGATAGAAGACTGACATGGACACTGAATTTAGAATCCCGTTCCTAAAAAAGGCTGAATTTAACTGAAGTTGCAATATATATTACAAAGGAACATAATGATGGATGTGTTGAGATTACAAGCAAAGCCAAAAAAGAAAACTATGGACATCAAATAAACTAGAGCTAAACCTCAGTGAACAAGGAGTCAGAAATAACTTAGACACTCCATATTTTGCTGAAGATGGTTTGCAGTCTGTTATTAGATAGTTTCCTGATGATCTTCTTGGCGTCGAAGTCACCAGAGTCTGCCAGTTCTTTCAGGCAGCAGAAATTCTCTGATGTCACAATCTTCTTCCTTCCACTGTGGGTCTCAGCCAAGGACATAATAGCAGACAAGATCAGGTCCTTGGCCATCAGCTTGCCCTCAGCTGGGTCAAGAAGCTGCAGCAGCCTGTTCAGATTGTCGCCGTCCTGAATGAAGATGACGCGATTGGGGTGAAGCATCAGCAAGCTGGAAAGAACCTGAGCCGCCATTTCCCGGACTCGGCAGGATTTCGCTCCAAGCAAGCTTGACAGAGCGCTCAAATAGCCTGCTCTGCCCATCATCCGGTTGTACTCCTCAGAAACCTCAGAGAGATGCCTCAGAATCTTGAGGGTGCATTCGAGGACGGCGTAGTCACCATTGTTCAGGTAGAAGAGCAGCCAGCCAAGAACATCCGAGCTGATGAGGTCATCCAAGGAGTTTGCAGAAGAGAAACAGAAGAACCAGATGGCTGCAAGTGCAACCTCCCTGGCCTTGTATGAGTACGGCAGGTCAGGGTATATCAGCTGGAGGAGTGACTGGATCACCCCCATGCCGACGGCTTCCTCCCTGACGTCAGCGTCATCCAGCGCCATGGCATGGAGCAACTCGACGGCGCCGAGCTTGCGGACCTCTTCCTTCTTCTGGGAGAGCTTCACCAGCTCCGTGACCACGCCTTGCTCCACCATGAACATCTTCACTTCCTCCACCCGGCTCAGGTTCCTCAGCACTGCAAAAGACGAGCTGATGAGCTTGCTGCTGCTGCCGGCGCCGGCGCAGGCGTGGAGCAGCGTGGTGAGGCCGCCGTGCGCGCAGACGGCCCACACGTTGTCGGAGTTCTCCGTCAGCTCCCTCAGCGCGTGCGCCGCCCTCTCTTTGCCCAGCTCGCTGGCCGTGTCCGTGTTCTCCAGCAGCTGGACAAGCGGGGCGATCACCCCTGCCTTCACCAGCATTCCTCTGTAACACTCGGAGCTTGCCACGACGGCGACGGCACCGGCAGCCTCTTCTTGGATGCACGCGTCCGTGGACTCGAGGAACCCGGTGAGCAAGGCGATGCCGTCGTCGACGTCGAGAGCGACAACCTTTGTGCAGAACTCGTCTTCCGCCAAGAGCTCTCTGATGGTGGCCAGTGCCTGGCTCCTCTGGACGGTGCCACCGATCCTGATCCTGGAGAAGAGATCCTTGAGGTAGAACGCCTTCTCACCTACACTGGCATCGGCGCTGGGCCGGACAGCGACAATGGCCTTCGACGGCGAGGACGCCCCGGACGAAGCCATCTCCTTGAGCTGCTTCATGTGCGCATCAAGCTTGCAGCTCAGGCTGTCCAGGTCGCTCCTCAGACGAAGCCTTCCACCCTTGTATGGCCCGTCGCTGCACTGAGAAGCAACGGCATGGATGCTCCTCACGGTTGCTGAAGCCAGCCGTAGAAGCTCCGGCAACACAGGATGCTCCTCGTCGTCATCGTTGTTGCCGTCGCCGTCGCCGCTGACACCGCTACACAGTGAATTCAGGCTGCAGCACAGCTGCTGGAGCTTGTCCTTGATGGATTGCCACTTGGCTGGGAACTGTGAGACAGAGCAGGCCAGTGAAGAGGATACCATGGACATGATGAGCTCCAGTGCCTCACCATTGCTGACTCCTGGTGCTTCTTCAGCCTCTCCCATCTCTGCACTCTGTTGAGGTCACCACAAGAACTGTCTACCTATGTATGGTATGATTCATCTTGGGATTGGGAGCTTGAGATGCTATGTATGGCTTGTATGTATGGTGGTGCAGGGAGCTGGCACAATGTTAGTTTTGTACCGGCATCTACTAGTAGCCAGTGCACGCCACTATGGGGGCAAATGGGTAGGCTGGTTGGTAGTGCCGGCACCAATCTCTGATCTGTCCTCTAGTTACCCACCCCTGCCAATCTGCTGTGCTGCTCTCCTGTTGGTTTCTTCCATTGGAATCTTGTTCCCCTCTCTGTCAATCTTTGTAGCCTGCAGCTTCATCTCTGGCTTGGTCAGTTGTTTTCTCTGTCATGTACCCATTTCATCACTGTAACTTTGTACTTAGTAGTCAGCAGTAGCTAAAAGAATAATTCACTTGGCCAGTTTTAATGAATTGTTAGCATATACACTCTAGCTGCAAATTGCAGCAATGAGACCAATGGGATGGAATGATGGCTTGCATCAGTGGGTTGGGTGAGTGAGTCTGCAGAAAGAGTTAAAGGATGCTGAAAACCCTTTATTTCATCGCCTCCTTGGGATATAATGGAGTCATGAGCTACAGTTAGTTGGTGATTATGCAGTGCTCAGCTCATCATGTATTATGAGGCCAACATCGAGTACCTTTCCGGGAGTAAAATATCGGCAAAATGGCTTTACGCTTCTCTTTCTGTTGGTACCCATTGGCAGGGCAGCTGTGTCTGTGTCCTGGCGATTCATGCAAGATGTGCTGTTGGTCACCTAACTTGCTCCGTAGCAGATAGCATAGCAGCATATGATACTTGAAGGTGAAGTCACAGTACAGCAACAGCTTCTCACACTATTCTCTTAATTAATGAGCTCATCTAACGGCACTCAAAAACAAAAAGAATCCACAAATGCCGTCATTGAGATACGATAACATCACAACATGAAGTCATGATGAACAGCATTAGCTGCATGACAAATATAAAATTGTTCCAGTTCCAAATTACAATATGCCATTCAAAAAATATGTATTCTGTTTATTTAGCGTGTTCTTACTGACCTGTGGTCTGGGCCAGGACATGCGGCGAAACAAAGGCACTACTGGGTCTATCTAGCTAGGGTAATCAGTTGACAAGTGCGTGCAAATCTAGTAAGGTACACTAAGGACTCTTGGGCTTTAAGCTTGGAGATGACTTGATAGATTTCTTTGAAAAAGGACCAGAGGATGAGCCCTACCTGTTCTTGCTTTCAATGATATTTTTCCCCACCGGCCACTCCACTACAGTGATTGATAAAGAGCGAGGCAGGAGACAGGCATGGATTTGGATGGTCTAAATGCAAGTTTGTACCATAACTCTGTCATGAAAGGTAGTATACTGCCTACAGAAGACAGCGTGAATGGAGCACTTACCAAGATGCCAAAACTACATCACAGGATGAAACTGGTGAGGTGTCGTGCCCATGGATGATGGATGATGGATCTGATCTGCAAACCGTAATTTGTCTCTTGTATCTTCTGCCCCCGCGACGTACGGTACGGTAGTTACCGTGGTACTCACCGAATTTACCTTCAGGTACATACAATTTGCTTTGTACGGTTCTCACTGGATTGCATGAAACAAAACACAATTCGTGTATGTTCCGGTGAAAAAAAAATCTCATGATAAATAATTGTTTTTAATGAACCCTCGCTTACAGTGCCTGTATAGCAGAAAATATAAGCAAGTAATTCTAGGAGAATATCCTAAAAAAAACAACAACAGCCAAAACTCTATGGCCGATCTGCAACAATAACCATCGTGTACAATATAGTCATGTCAAATTTTCATAACCTCTATAAAACCGCTGGCCGCCACAACAAAACTCCCCACTACAACCACAAGCCACTCAATCCTAACCCTCTCACGGACCTCAAGCTTTCCATGGTTGTTTAATACCGTAGTCATCACTTCACATCATTAGTAAACAGAAGATAATCGTATCACGCTGCACCGACTAGGCCGCCACTGTGCTGGACCCATCGCCGTAGTTGTAGCTCCGCGAACCCCAACAGATGAAAGGATTCCACTAGATGTGGACTTTTTAAGGTTGCTCCGCAATGCACGATGTTTCGCCACATCACCCGTTCGATTCCACACCACACTCTCGCCGAGAGAAACCGCAACACACGACGTTGTCGTTGTATTTGCCCTCACAAATCCATTTGTTTTATCGCCACAAGAAAAATGTGCAAAGCATCCCATCTTAGAGCAACACCACTTGAATTATTGCTTCACACAGTGGCATGATAAGGATCTCATGGATCTTGAGGTAGTTTGATTTTTTCCTTTTATTTTTTTTAAAAGATTTCTAGTAGGCAGATGAGCTACCTTGAAAATTTTATAGTATATCAGTGTAGTAGATTACCTCCTGTCACTGTTACTCACAAACTGTACTGCTATCAATCCGAGGGTATGTTGTTTTAGCTTTTTGTTGCCTTCTGCTAGTTAAAGCCAGAAGTTGTGGCTGAGTTGGATTTTGAAAAGCTAGGACACGTTTTGAGGAGCCTTTTTATTTTACTTTTGGTGCAGATAAGTGATAAGTAATTTTTTTTATAGAAGTCATTAGCAAAAAAAACAAGGGTTAGAAGCCAAAAGGTAGAAAGTCCAAGTTTTGAGCTAAAAGCCCAAAAGTTGCACCTCAAACAAACAGACTGTGACTGAGTGGTAAACGAAAGTACAGGTTACCAGAGGGAGAACTTATCCTGCTTTACATACTCTGCAAGCTGCACTTGTCCCAAACTTCCAGTAAATCCAAAGCAGACTATTATCACAACCGGGTAATAAACTAACGGTCGAACGTGGGGAGCGTTTAGCTGTATATACACACAGCACGTGACTTTGAAGTGCCAGCTGCGGCAGAAGAGGCCGGCGTGAGCCGCAAAATGGACCACTCGGCATTCCGTTGGTGTGGATGCCTGGGGCTCCCACACCATGTGGTGTAGGCGTACTACATCCCGTGGCCACCCTCGAGGCAGACATGCCGTTATTGCTGTCAGTAATCAGTATCATCACATCGCTGTTGTTACAAAGAAGCAGTGAAAACCTGAACAACACTTGAGATTGAGACCTCATCTGGTTGGTTTGGTGGGTTCATATCATACTACCCTAGTCCAAAAGATCCAGCAACAATTCATAACAGTAAACTCGCCCGTCATGCGTGCAAACAATGGCTCGCGACAATTTCACGTGAAGTAGTTCGATTCTCGTGGCAAGAATCTGATGCCATGTTCCAAATGGGCTACAGTGCAAAGCTAAAAAGGGGTCTCTTTCTTCCAAAGCCGCTTCACATGTTGAGAGCCTTCCATCCATCCATCCATCCATATCCATCCATCATGTAGGAGGAGCAAGGAAAATGAACAACGTGCCATCAGACACAGACGAAAGAAGGGTGTTTCCGTTGGCAGGACCTGGAGCGGGGCGGGAAACAGCATTGCTTGCTCAAGCTGCAGCAGCAAATTGATTATTCTTCAGAAGACATCCCTGTACAGAAGAAGGCTGATGATGCATCTTGTTGATCGGCGCGCGCTAAATTCGGCTTGAATCCCTCCCAAAAATGAACCGGCGAGTCCAATCAGAAACCACCAGCACCCTCGTGCGCCAGCTCACTTGCTTGCTGGATACATGGGAAGAGAACAATGATAGCGGGTTAGGACAGTCATGAGTTGCCACAAAAACGACTTGTGAGGACAGAGGGCTGATTCGTGATGATGAAAGAAAGGATAATAAGGCGGTGGCTGAAGTGGAGAGAATAGCAACATGCAAACACAATGAGGGGTCGTGCTTTCTCCGGTCAGATGGGCTGTAGATGATGAGGGCGCACTCGAGAGTGAGTTTCTACCTGGCATACACAGAGTACCACAGCCACTGAGTGCTGTGGCCCATGGAGACCCAGTCGCCCGGGAGCTCTGCAGCAGCTTGTTCTCCACCCAGGGGTGCGAATTGCCCGAAATGCTTGTACCTTGAAAGCAACGCATCAAGAGATGAGTAGGCATACAATGCAGAAATAAGCAGAAGAGCTAACAGTATCAGTATATTATATAAGCTTTACATGTTGACACCTAATTTTGGAAATACATTTGGTTAGCAACCATTTTCTGACCGTCTTTTGTATTAAAAGTTGATCTATGTTGTCTGAATATGAATTATTAGTCTCTATGCTATTATTAAGCTTGTCAGAAATAATGCCTTCAGGCTTGACATAGCATGCAACTGTGCAGCTATGACTTTGGAGTGTGAACAGAAAGCTAAATACCGAAATGGGCGGAAGAAGTGACGGCCAGATCCCCCTGTCATGCACAAAGGGCCTTCTGGTTCCTCTTTGCATTTTTCCATTTTGTTGAAACATTCAGCAAGATACTGTCCTTGTTGTGCAGCAACCTAACAGTCAGGAGAATTGATTATTAAATCATAGCATTGTCTCTGCTATACTGCTATATATACCATCAATAGACAACTTGCATATCACCATAGAACAAACCTGAGCTGTTGCTGGAGCATTTTTCACTTGGGAATCAACATGGCACAGAGCTTTTTTGAACTCCTCAATATCAACCACCATAGACTCCTTGTGAGAATCACCAATTGCGCCTTTATTAAATCCGCAATATCAAGCATGTGCATACTTTTCATATAGAGCTCTACTTGTGGGTATCTTATACATATATCTTCTAAAACATCCTTAATCTCTTTCAGTGTTAAAGTGCCAGAATTGTCCTTGTCTGCCATCTTGAATACCATTGAAATATCGTCCTGAAAGAGTGTAGTGTAGAAACAGATAAGTAGGAGCGATTTGCTGTTGAAAAATACATATGAGCTACAGAATGGTAGATCTCATACATATGAAGTTATCGAGTAAACCTATTGATATATGCATTCATGATTTACAGACTATCAGTATAAGCTTGTGCTGTGATGTAAATGACATGACTGTTGGACTTTACAAGCTATCAAGTTGGAAAGCAAGAACAATAGGCTTTATCTGTAAATAGGGATTAAAGGCTCTATACATACCATTATTTTTCTTTGACTCACTGTAGCACAGTCACCAATTGCATAGACACCCTCACACTCGCGAACTCTTAACCACTCATTAGTTGCCAAGGCACGCCGATGAGTCTGTTCATGGAGAGAATATTTTGATATATTAACAAAATATTGGAGTTGTACTATTGCTGAGTAAGTAATGGGTTAACTGGTAATGAGAGATTCAACAACCTGCCCAATCTGTTGCATGAAGTCCATGATGACAGGACGAGTACCAATGCCAGCAGACCAAACAGCCATTCCATAAGGCACTGATACCTCCTCACCAGCAGATTTGCTCTTCATTGTAATCAAATCATCAGACACCTTTATCACTCTGAAGCCCGTGCACACTTCTATGCCATCCCTCTGGAACTTTTGTTCAGCAAATGAAGCTATTCTTTCATCAAACCTATATAACAGAAAATAGACATTCAGCTCATGGTAAACGTTACAGTCTGCTGAGGTTAAACCAGAAATGGATTTTGAACACCGCTACAGTGTTCATGTTTTCTTCCCATTTGAAATGCTTTCCCATATAAAAAAGGGAAAAACATCCAGCTGCAACTGTAATACAGATACACTAAGCTATCCTAGAGGTTTTCTTATCTGAAGTACACAGGACTGCTACAGCAAACTTAAAGATAAAGATAGCTATTACTGCAACAAGAATATCTAAGAAGTCCAAAGAACCTTACATATTCAGTATATGCTCTCCTGATTGAATAATTGTTATCTTCACAAAGTCTTTAATGGCAGGGTATAGTTTCACCAAATCTTCAACAAGAAAATCATGCATCTCTGCTGCGAATTCAACTCCAGTAGGTCCACCACCAATAACTACAAAATGTAGAATTTTCCTTTTCTCCTCTTCGCTAATATTTGGAAGTGATGCTTTTTCGAAACAATCTATCACACTCCTCCGCATCTTCTGAGCATCCTCTACTTCCTGACTTTCACGATGTGAAGCCATATCATGATAGGAAGGCATAAAATGTTACATGATAGATGATGCAGTTAGTAGCTTCATGAATGTAAATCTTCAAAGAATGACCATAAGGATACTGAAGATTTATACTGCATTAAGGGCAAAGTCACACAACAGAGTCATTCAGAGAATGTAATAGTAGTGAGCAGGCGCTCCATAGGAATTTTAACGCGTGAAGGAAGAAACCTAGGTCACATATGCTTAAAATAAGTAGCTAAAAGCTATATATGTGTTCCAAATGGGTGTGCGCTTACGTCATGCCAAATGGTTCAGTGTAAACTGACATTTGACTTTCTTTCATGATGACAATTTGACAAGTTCTTTCACACAATGAAATATATGTGTCAATGTAAGATTTTATCGTTGCAGTTACATTGTTTTGTTAGGCATAAAAGTGTCATTTCACACAGGATTAGACAATTAGATCAAAGTCAGAAGTGTCTTCATGATGTTACAATAAAAGATCAAGGAGAATAACTAGAGGTTATAATTGATACATGGACCATAACAGAATATATAGGGAATTTTACCTTCAAAAAGCAGCAGTGCTCCAGCACTCCAGGAGTGTTAAATGTACTTACAGTAGCCCCAAGGGCAACAACTAAGTAATCATAATCCAAGATAAAATCACCATTCCCATCAAGATTAGTTCCAACAGCAGAACGGCAATGTACAGTTTTTTTATTTGCATCAATCTTGAAACACTCTGCTTCACAAAACGTGACATCCTTGTTTTTCTACAAAAGAAAAGAAAGACAAGAAGAACAAGGAAACAGTCAGTGCGTCACTCAGCTAACACAGAAATTAAATGAACGCTAGGCATCCAAGGTATCAAGGTAAGCACTCCTAGTAAACAAGAAATGAATATTTTCACATTTTGATGTCAATGCTATGTCACTTTGACAACTAAATTTTAACGTCACATCTTAGGGACACTGAACAAGTCACAAAAGTGCAAGATTGTGATTTATGAAATAATTTCATGTCATGTTTACACATCACTTCTATATATCCAAACTATACAAGTACACATTACAAATTATACCTGTGATTAGATTATGCTGACTCAATGAGTTCTAAGGCCCCACTTGCTTTGGATGTTGGGGGTACCACAGATCAACAGTTAACAAACACAGGACAGGACCCAAGTAGATACTGAGATACTGTGCCCCAAAGGGCTCATTCATAGGAGAAAGACAAATGCCACCCAATTACATTCAGCATTCAGCACACAATTGCACAGAATCAATTGGCAAAGAAGTACCTTCTCAAGGATCCTCCTGATGGGTTCGACAATGCTGCGCGCCTCGACGGTGCCACACGTGACGCTCGGAAGCAGAGGCGTGAATGCGAAGTAGTTCCGGGGCGAGATGACCTTCACCTCATACCGGGAGCAGTCGAGGTTCTTGAGGAACGACGTCCCAGCCCAGCCCGTCCCAAGAACCAGCACCTTCTTCTTGGGAGCATCCTGAGACGGCTCCGCAGCGGAATCCGCGTATGCCACAAGGCCTCCGCCACTGCAAAGCGGCAGCCAATCCTTCAGCTTGCAAATGCAGAGCCCAAATACGGTACTCAGAGTAGGCAAAGTGAAATCTTGGGAGCAACCGAAGGTATGGATTAAAATAGGAAGAATGGGGACTTTTCCCTATTCCAAAGTGAAATCTTTGGAGCAACCGAAGGTATGGATTAAAATAGGAAGGGGGACTTTTCCCTATTCCAAAAGTGCAGAAGACGGACCAAGAACATGATCCCAGCCTCCCAGGGCCTTCACAGTGACTACGATTGTCGAACAGGAAAGCAACGGGACAAAAACAAATGGGTATAAACAGAAAAAGGAACAGTAAATCACGCGAACCAAAACAAGAAAAGGACCAAAATCGTAGGGATTTCTGGTGGGAAAGCGACGGAAGAAGGGAGCCCCGCACGCACCTGGCGGCTGCGAGCAGGAGTGCTGCGGTGGAGACGCCGGGGCGCGCGATCCCGTCCAGCAGGCGAGCACCGGCTCGGGAGGCGAAGAAGGAGAACCCCATCCTCTGCTCGCTTCAGAGTTCAGACCTCACTGATCAAGAAGAAGAACTCCCCAATCCCGGACGACGAACGAACGATCCGAGACCGGCGGGGAGAGCGATGTTAAAGGCGAGCCTGCCTGCTGCCTTGGTCGCCGCTCATTGGCTAGCTGCTGTGGATGTGGATGTGTCAGGGAGCCAGGGACGGCCAGCTCCCCTCTGACCTGACCTGTCCCAAGTAGAGTACGAACAAAATAAAAAGAAATTTGTTGCTGGAATAAAAAGGTTCCAAATCTCATCCACACGTCAAAGGCTTCGCAGCCGTGTTAAGATCTGAGACGTCACACGTGTTCACACCATCGCCGGAGTATTGTACACCGGCTGATCCGCGTCAATTCCTTCCCCCATCACCTTCTGATCTGATGAGTCATGGCCGTTCTTGCAATTCTTTACAACTAGGAGGATTCCCCGCGCGTTGCTGCGGGTCTTCAAGAAAGATTAGGATTGATTGGAATGTTGACCACTAAAATTTAGGAGTATAGATATGTATTATGTTATTAATGTACACACATTTTTGAACTTACGGTGTAAGAAAATAAAAATAATTATAGGAAAATGAGTGAATCACATAGAACAATACAACATAACCCTATATCAATATGTATCCATGTCAAGAAAATAGATGTGTATTTTTTGAGAGGAACTTATAATGAAACAATTCAGAATAAATGGCCCCAAGATTCGATATAGTATGAACCTGCACAAATTACACAGGAATAGATTAGAACCGGTGCGGTGTCATAGCTAGCCCGTGGCCTGCTGTGCGTCGATGGTGCAAGGCGACGCGGCGAGCAGTTTGATTGCTTTCTTGGGTCGGAAGCTGGCTGGCAACAGCAACACAATACCAGTGGTGCGAAATTGTAGAGAACAGATGTGTGTCGCCGGCGGCTGCTCGCATGGACTCGATTCTTGGGCAGGGTATGTAGATTCAAATGCAACCCAGATGACCGATGACAATGTAAAGCAACGTAGTAACACAGAGCAAAGGTTGGATGAGTACGACAGCAGGCGCCGGCAGACGTGGGATGGGAGAGGACGGTGGGGAAGGGAACGCTGCGGACGGTGGGGAAGGGAGCGCTGGTGTCAATGGCAGCTGGAGAGACAAACAGAGGAAGAACGATGTTTTCGTCAGCTGGAGAGACAAACAGAGGAAGAACGATGTTTTCGTGTGGAGCGGCAAGCTACGGGCCTTTTTATTTCCAGTTTCTGGGCGGCTTTTCGTGGAGGTGCATTTACGTAGAAAGGGAGCGGGACGGATTACGTTTCCTTTCCTTTGGCGCACCTGAGCAGTGGAGGCGGCGCTGGCGTACGCGGGTGGAGATGGGATTCGTACGGTAGACGAGCGGTTGGGAAACGGATCCACTCGATGCTCTCGGACGGGCGTATGACGGCGTTCAAATTGAAACGAAAATTTGCTGACGTGGCGCGATGAGGAGCCAGATAAATAGCTTAGTGGGGTTTGTTTATATAAGAGGTATAGATGACCTGATGATCAGAGCAGTAGTAAATGGCTAAATTATTGACTTGACCTGATCAGTCACGTGGCACGGCCACACCACATGGCCTGTCGCTTCTTTTCCTTTTCTTTCTTTTTTCTTTCTTTTCTTTGTCTAGAAACACGCCATCGCCGTATGCTTCTCAGCCTCCCGGCCCCCACGCTGTTTTTTCATGATTTCCTGCGTGAGTAAATTGCTTCAGCGAACTCTAGCTGCACGAGCAAAGCATTGCTGGAACCTAAAAGGGCAGTGCTACTGCACAGTCGGTATCTCACATTCAGATTCAGGAATGATCAAAAGAGTAACCTGAATTTGCAGTATAATCTGTGTAGAGATGGACATATATGTGCAACTGCAGTCTGCAGAGCATCGAGCCAAACAAGCAGATATGGAGAAAATACTCCTGTAGTCTATATTAAACTTGCGGCTCTGCAGGTAAACCAGCCAGCCAAGGTACAGTTTCCAGGCTTTCTGCAGGTTGATCAGCAAGACAAGACACGATCTTGTAGCTCTGAATATGACTTGAATTCTATTGCGTTAGGAATTGGTTCATTCATACCATCTTGATGCCAAAAACAAGTTCCTCAAAGCAGTAAGAAAGATACTCATAATGGAGTAGCAGTAGCACATAATGACAAAGTAAAGGCATGTTTCCCAATTCATAAATCAATGACCAAAATGGCAATATGACAGTGCCAAATTGACAAACCATACTTTTGAACACATAAATAACCAACACAATCTATATAAACTTGGAGTGACATACTATTAGACAATCCCTACTTGCAATCTGATACAATTCGACTGATGTGATGGCAAACTAAAAAACATCAGAATGCACTGACTGGTATGCATCAGGATCAGTCACTCAGAACTATCCGAGCATCGGTGAAAATTGAGTTTTCATAATTCAAGTATTGTCTCTAGAAAAAAGGGATGTGTCCAATGGTTCTTCTCCAAGGCCCAGGCACATAAATCCAGGCCCGGCTTAGAAAATCAACGGCCTGCATCAATCCAAAAAAGCCCATTTCTCACTCGCACTCTCTCCCTCTCTCGCCCTGAGCCTTTCTGCCTCAAGCCGCCGCCGCACCAATCCCCGGCGCCGACCCCTCCTCCGGCCGCCGCTCCCTTCTCCGCCTCCGTCAGCCGGCCGCGCCGTCTCCTCCGGTAGGCCGCGCTACCGGCCCCGGCTCCTGCCGCTACCTTCCCTGCCTCCGCGCCGCACCCACCGGCGACGAGGGCGGCCATCGCGCGCTCACCGGCGGGCTGCCGGTGCGTCGGGCCTACGGGCCGCGCGGCAGGCGGCCGCGCCCCGCCTGTCCGCGACCTCCTCGTCTACTCCCGGCGCCGCCCTGCACCTCCCCGCCCTCCTCTGCTGCTAAGGTGATTTAGTTACGATTTGGCTGGGTTAGGTAGTTTGCTAGGTAGTTGGATAATGCAAGTAATTACATCTGTATAGTATATACCCGTAATAACTTTGGTTTTGTGCATACCAGCTAGATGGACAACGTTGTCACCGTGTATCATGGAGGAAGTGTGGAGGAAGATGAGTTTGGGAATGTCAGAAGTTTTGCTGGAATGCGAAGGGTGTCTCTAATATTCAGTGGTCGGCCGTTGTTAAGTGAGTTGTTTGGTAGGGCTCGTGAGCAGCTTCATTGCAATTCTAATGAGGATGGCATCTCAGTTGAGGGGATACTTCACTTTGGTAAATCATGCCGATTTGTTAGGCGGCTGGTCCCAATTTCATCTGAGGGTGAATGGGAGACATATGTCAAAACTGTCATGAAGAATGAGTTTCAATGTTTGGATTTGGTGGTGCGGAAGTTGTCCAATGATCCCACCCCTCATGGGTATTCACCCCCATATGAGCATTCACCCCTTAGTGGGTTCTCGCCGGCACCGGAGAATCCGGCACCTTCTGACCCTCCGTTAGCTAATCATGAGGTGGAAGTGGAAGATGTGGTTGTGGTGCCCAATGCTCAGTCCGCCCCTAATGAGGTTGGAATATGTCGTGATGCTCAATCCGCCCCGACTCAGAGGAAGGTTTTCCCCGAATTGGGGATGAGAATGGCCATCAATTCCAGTGGCGCCAGTGGCAGTGGCGGCGGAGCAAAGAGGCAGAGGGTGGATGAGCTGGATGACCGATGCGATGCGGTGGCTCCAAATGCGGTCCCGGTAGACCACATCTCGGCACTCCCGGACGAGCTGCGGCTACGCGTCCTGACGCACCTCCCTCTCAGGGACGCCATCCGCACGGGGGTGCTCGCTCGCGGGTGGCGCGACTTGTGGAGGCGCCGTTGGGCACACCGCGCTTCCTTGGAGGTGCACATCCGCTCTCGCGACGACAAGCAGAGGGAGCTGGTCACACTGGCGCGCGAGCCGCGCCCGTGTCGCCGCCTTGAGCGCTTCTACCTCAACGTCCAAATCTCCAGTTTCAAGGGTTTGGAGCTCCGGCGCTTTCTCGACTACGCTGCCGAGTGCGGTGTCGAGGACCTCCATGTGGAGACCAGCGTGGACACTCTTAATTTCCACTTGCCTCTGTCGTGCCCGACCCTCGCGTGCCTCTCGCTCAGCGGCATTGGCGTCTCCACCATGTACTACAAGGGTGCCCGGCCATTCCTTGCTCTTGTGGTCATCCGACTAGTATCAGTCTCCTTTGCAACGAAGGCTTTCAAAAAAATGATGGCGCTGTGCCCCAACCTCCTCACTCTCGATCTGCGCAGCTGCCGCCGTAACGGTTACGGTTGGGAGATTGACAGGCTGCCGCCGAACCTGAGGAGTCTTGCCATCGCGGGCTGTGATAGGATCACCAGTCTGGACTTCGTGCGTGTTCCTAGCCTGCGCTCCTTCCACTACAAGGGCTGCTTCTCCAACTTGCCCTTATCCATTCCACGCGATGCCGCGCTTTCTGATCTTTATATTCAGTTATCTGACTCAATAAGCATGAAACAATGGACGAAAGAGTGGAATATTGATAAGTTGAGGAACTCTCTCCCGAAGGATTTGTCCAGCCTCAATGTTCTCACCATCTGTTACAGAGCCCTGACGGTACTTTCTCCATATTCAATCTTGTTTATTGTTTCTGGTCTTCTTGTCACTTACGAGGAACTTTTGGTTGCTTGATTTCCATAAATCTAAAGAAAAATTCATGTTTTCTTAACCTAACCATGCCTTTTATTGTAGGGTGCCTCTGTCTTGTCAGCCGATGGAGACAGTGCCCAGTTGCCCAAGTTCAACTTACACAGTTTGAAAGAGCTACACCTACTCATGTTTGAAATGGAAGCTGACAACCTATCCAACCTTTATCTGTTCCTCAAGACCTTCCAGTGTGCTAATCTAGAGAGGCTCTTTGTGCAGGTTAATACAATCAATGCCTTTTGTAATTTCTTTGCTTCATGGTCATCCTGTCTTTTTTAATATGGTTCTTCTTTGCAGCTCCCGACATATAGGGATAAGCCCGTGGAAGGTTCTATTGATCAGGTTTGGGAAGAACCACCAGAAGACGGCTTAGATAATCTTGTCGTGGTAAAGGTCATGAACTTCAACTGGTTCCCCACCGAGGTGCAGCTAGTGAGTTTTCTATTGAGGAAAGCTAGCTCTCTGCGGAAACTGTTAATAGTTTCTCACAAAGTCACTCCACTGAATTTGCCCGGTGCACCAGAAGCAGACCTTTTGCTTCTCAAGGAAGCTTTGGTCAATGGCAAGATAATCTTGACCGAGTCCGACAATGCAACAACTCAACCATATCATGAGGCCTTCCGCAAGGTACTATAGTTATCAGTCACCAGTCGAGGCAGCGCCCTAGGGATAGTAACATCAGCCTATCAGGGCATTATCCTTTTGGCTGTAGTTCTTATTGCTAAAATGATAAGCTATTATGAAACCAATGGTGTTTTTAAGGTCATGAAGAAACGAATGCTGTCTCCTTAATTTCTTTTTTGAATATTACTTAAATGCATGGTATTCCAGTGTGTTCTTGTTTTGCTGTCCTGGCACCACTTGCATGATGTATTTGACATATTATCCTTATTTCATGATAATGAATTAGGGCTGCTTTGCATATCTTCCACAGTTCAAATGTGGACCAGACATAATGATACATGTTATATCTTATTGGTTGCTTTCCTTGTTGATATTTTACCTTGAGGTATTGGATTGAATCAAAGTGAAGAGGTCTGTGCTTTCTTTCGTGGCAGTCTTCCTGTCAGCATATCTTTTTGGATATGGTAACTTTTAGGAAGTAGCCTGACTAATAAACAGTGTGCAGTTCTGATAGTGATGGATTTAATCATCTGTTGTGATTGCCATTGGGTGGGGGTGTGAACTAGAGAAGCAAACTTGGTTACAAAATATGGTTGTTAATTGAGTGATGGTTCTTGATCTCCTTTTGATATGGACCGAAGGGAAAAGGGGATTTCTACTTCAAATTCGATGTAGCACCTGTGAGATTGGATAACATTGTGTCATTAAATAGATGAATTGCGATACAAAAAATACTCTTTGGAGCTTGTTGTCTACTTGTGTGTGTGGTGCAGTGGGGGCCACAGGTGGGTGGGTTGGTGCGTGTGTGTGTGGGGGGGGGGGGGGTGGTGCAGCTTAACTATATTTCTTTCTTATATTTATAATGTAGGTGCTCTCTCTGCAATGTTTACTTTTCTGCGCTCTTTTTTTTTTTTTTCTTGTGAAGGCTTTCAATAATTATAAAAACACTTCTGAACATTATAGCTATTGCACTCGCACCTAGCATACTTTATAATTATCGAGCTTTGTGCCTCTTGAGTATTGAAGTGGGCAGAGAATCTGATATCATATTTTTTTAGTGCATAGAACTCATAGTTTCAGTAGGAAAGAATTAACTTTCCTATATCGCGTCTTTATTTAGTCCTGCTTTTTTTTATGCATTGAGGTGGCACAGCGTGTGTCATTAAGTTTCACCCTTCAGTTCTATGAGTTTGGTACTTAGCTTGCTGATTCAAATTTGCCATCTTTGCTAGTTGCTACCTATCATGGAATGGAATGATAGCATAGGGGTATTCTTGTGCATCCAGAGCTGTGTCAAGCTCTTGGTTTCTGTTGTTTGCATGTTTTAGCTACCTATATGGCAGCTTGATGTAGGCATTTCTTCATTGTGTTGCCGCTACCAGGAGCGGCTACCGGGCATGGCTGATGCCCTGATGCTTCAGCAAGTGCATGGTACTATAAAAGAACCAGAAGTCGAGCTTGTCTTTGTAGTTAAATTTAGTGTGCTTTGCTTGTCTACATGAGCATCAGTTCAAGTTACAGTAATTTTCTGCTCAAGTCGAGCTGGTACTGCATGCACATTTCAATGACCTATTGTACATACTTAATAAAAATTTATTGGTATGTTTGGACAAATACTGAATCCATGAATCTCAGAATCAATGGATGCTGACAGCAATCTTTAATATGGAGTAGTAATTCTCTAGGTTCTAAGTTCCATTCAGCAAAGCTGCATTTGTGCACATATATAATTATAAGAAAAACATTTCAGATATATAGTAGTGGTAAACATAATACAATGCAGCCAGGCTCAATTTATCAATTATATTAGGATATTGTTTTTACGGTTGATTGATACCCAATGCTTAAGATAACTTGGGGACAGACAATTTAGTCACCAATGCAGGACTAAAATTCTGTACTTCATACATTGTTGAAAAATAAAATGAATACTGGCCGAGTCTTGAACACCTGTTTTTGTATTATTGTTAAATCAACAACTTTTATTTTCAAATTAGTTGATAGGATAATATTGAACTAGTATCTGTTAGTACTTTCATTCTGCATTACCAGGTGGTGAATCTCTTGAATCAGATTCAGAAGTTTATGCACACTATCATTGATACCAGTATCATCTTTTCCATTTGGTGTTACTTAGTCTGTTAAATTCATCTGTAATCTTCCTCTGAAAAATCATTGCTATTCGGGAACTCGTACATTTATTTTCATCATCTGATTAATTTTATGTAGCCTCACGGTAAAAAACTGTTGCTGTGGAGTCTCTTCATGTATGAGTTTTATTTATTAAATTTTGTGTGATCTTGTTTTATCCACCTTCATGATTGATCACTGACGTTTAAATATTTTCCCATTAAAGGTTTCATTGATGAGGTTCTATTGATGAGGTCACAAGCTTCAGTTGGTGGCTTGGTGCTACACTGGGGTGCAGCTAGTCAGTTCTCTATCGAGGAAAGCTAGGCCCTTGCGGAAATGGTTACTAATTTCGCCCGATGTCACTCCACTAGATTTGCCAGGTGTAGCAGAATCAGGCGTTTTGCTTCTCAAAGAACCTTTGGCCAGTGGCAAGATAGTGAGTGTTTAGGGAGTTTGGTGAGCCCATTGGATAGAAATATCAGATTATATGGGCACTATCCTTCTTGTTAATTTCTTTCTTCAATATTACTACTAGCAAAACTAAAATGCATGGTATCCTGTATGTGTCCTGATACCACTTGCATCTTGTATTTGACTTATTATCCCTATGAATTGAAGCAGCTTTATATCATGTTTAGCACTTCAAACAAAGATGGATGAAGTTGTGGATCAGAATTATTGATGATGCTATATGGTGTCGGTCTTCTTCCTTGTTCATTTGTTACCTTGAGGTATCAGATTGCATAAGCGGGGCCCTTTCTCACTACTATGGATGATCGTAGGCTAGTGATACTTTGAATGTTATCTAATTCCGTGTCTGTGTGTCAATCATGCCCTTTACTTTTGTTTAATGTGTTTGCATGTTTTAACTGCCTATATGGTGTCTCATGAAGCCATTTCATCATCTTACTGCCACTACAGGGAGTGGCTGCCTCCTTTGTTGTTTGGGCTTTGTGCATAGCTGATGACCTGATGCGGCAGCAGAGTCAATGGTACATGACTCCATGAGCTGGGGATGTGAGCTATCTGTGGTCAATCCTATTTCTATCGAACATGTGGTTGCTAGGCGTAATCCTGGTGGCTCGATGTCTACGACGCTTTGGTTGAGTATCTGGTTCTCTATCCATGTGGTTGCTAGGCATAATCCTGGGGGCTCGAGGTCTACGGCGCTTTGTTTTTTTTTTTTTTGGTTTTTTTAGATAAAGTACGGCGCTTTGGTTGAGTATGGATGTTATGTGGCTGCATTGGGGATCGAGAGGAGAACGATTGGGATCAAGGGAGCAGTTGCTGAAGCTGTGAACAGTACCCGCGGGTACTGTTCACGTGGAGGCGGCGGCTGCGAGAGAGAGAGAGGAGGCTAGGGTTGAGAGGGGGACTTCCCGGTCTCCCGGCTCCCTAAGGGAAGCCGAGCAAATTTGATTGCTCTTACTTGATTTATATTGTGCTTCATCGTAAATGGGATACATGGACTAACACCCTTTGTAAGTAGACAATATGGACTATTCCTATAAATATAAATAACTAAGATAATTAACTCTAATGGGCTAAGGCCCAATAGGCCATTGACTCCTCTAACACTACACCCCACCTGGACATGCAGCTCGTCCTCGAGCTGCGACCTAACGACGACTTGACGAAACACAAACCTAACACCTAGAAATAAGCATTTTACATCTCGGCCTATTTTATTGACCTGAAATAGACTTGTACTCTTTATTTTTGACTCCCGAAGATACCATGGACACCCTCCGCGTGATGGATATGCACGTGCATAGCCACCTGGATCCCATGGAGCCCACCAGAACGAGAGGGGTGCACGGGTACAACCACTTGGAATTACTCGCGATAGCCACCAGCGGAGACGTCCTCGCGGCGGCCGGTGGCGAACTGCGGTGGCGCTAGGCATAGCGCCACCGCAGGAGACAAGGAAGGGAGTGGCTCCCCTACCGCTGCTGCCGCAAAGTTGGAGGTCGCTGCCCATGCAGAAAACAACATGCTCGCCGCTTGTGGGTGCAAGCGCGAGCCCAACGCAGCGGACGAGATGGAGGCCCTTTGCGCGGCAAAGCGCAACTTGGAGGAGCTGCAGCTGCAGATCACGCATCTCCCGCACCCGCCGAAGCGCCAAGAGTCCGCGTGCTGCAGCCTGTAACCGCACCGCAGCCATGATCGCCTCCCGTATCTTTTGGCGCATCTCCCGCACTCGCCGACGCGGAGGCCACGTGTAGCAGCCTGCAGCCATATTGCCGCCGACACCTGATGCGTAAGCATCTTCCCCGCCCGCTCCGTCGCGATGTCTGTTGGCTGCTCGATTTGCTGCGATTTTGCGCCCTCGTCATGGATCTGCTGGATGGAAACCGGGGCGGTTGCCTGCATGCTCTGGAACGCCGGCACCGTGGAGTGCACGTATTGGAACGACAGTAGCGTTGGCTGCACGTCCTGTAACGGCAGCAGCGTCGTGCCGTAACTTGCTATCCCGTAGGGGAGGGGTGGTGGCATCGGGCACTGCCGCTGCACAGCCATGCCGCAGACGCGTGAGTGGATGTCGGCGATGGAACGGCGGAGCTCGAGGATCGCTGCAGTGAGCTGTTCCGGTGTCATCGGAGAGGATGCAACGGACGCCGAAGAAGACACCATGGCGGCGAAGGATCCTGGGAACCTGGCATCTCCGATACCAGATTGTTATGAACGTTGTTGGGGCTGCATGGTTGAGATGAGAGAGAGGGTGATTGCTGGCTGCTGCGCTACAGTACCGCGGTTACTGTTCACGTGGTGGCGGCTGTGAGGGAGAGAGGAGGCTAGGGTTGAGAGGGGGACTTCCCGGTCTCTCGGCTCCCTAAGGGAAGCCGAGCAAATTTGATTGCTCTTGCTTGATTTATATTGTGCCTCATGGGCTGATTATTAAGGATACATAGGACTAACACCTCTTGTAACCTGTAGGCATATGGCACTATTCCTATAAATATAAATAACTAAGATAATTAACTCTAATGGGCTAAGGCCCAATAGGCCATTGACTCCTCTAACAATCTGGTTCTCTATCTGCATTGTTCTTTTCAATATAATTGAAATTGTGCAGCACATCGCCCGCCAAATGGATATCAGTCATCAGATATTCAGATGTTGGGCAGAACATGTGCAGCAGGAGCTTTATTTGTGGCCAAGGTTGGGCCATAGTCACAGCTGACATTGATTAAGCACATTTTGTAGTTAGTGTTACTATTTGATGGTTTTTGGTACACTGCTCTCTTAGTCTTATTGGGCCCCTCCCAATTCATTAGCAAGCTCCATCACCGTCAAAGGCCCTATTCGCTTAACTTTGGCAAACAATACTTTTCAGTCTAGCTCTTCAACCAAATGAACTTGTGTCTATATTAAACTGGCCGCTCTGCAGCTCACCCAGCCAACGTACACTCTCCAGGTGCTATGCAGGTTGATCAGCAAGACACATGGTCGTGTAATTCGGAATATGACGGCGTGGTATTGGTCATATAATATTCATGTAGAAAATAAGTTAACTCCTAAAAGCAGTGAAAGATTTGCATAAAAAAAAAGCAGTGAAAGGCAACAAATAATGGCGAAGTAAAGGCTTTATAATACGTAACACTACAAATAATCAAGAGACAACTTTTCAATCTTCTATTGAAATATAAAATAATATGCTTTGAGCTATCTAGCTTATAAATTGTTATTGAAGTTGTCCTAGGCCCTGGTTGGTTCCGAGTATCCGCCGCCCCTTCTCGTCCAAACGGCATGTTTCCCAATTCATAAAGCATCTCCAACACTTCCTCATCCCACTTGGTATCCTACAAAATTTGGCAAAAGAAGGAAAAAACGTTCTCCAACAGTTCCTCAAATTGGGTTGGCAAAAATCTTGGCTTGGCAAAAATCTGAGTGGCGCGCGCATTGTTGCGCACGCGTACTCGCCTCTCATCGAGGCTGTCGCCCAGATTCGCTGCTCCTGTCATCGATTCGCTGCTGCTGTCATCTTGTGATCATTGCCTGCTGCCTGCACATTTGAAAGCGACTGTTCTGCTCCTGCTGCTGTCAGTTTGCTGCTGTTTTTTCCATCGATCAGCAAATCACATAGAAAATATAGATGATCACACTTCAATGGCACAGTGACAAGTGATTCAAAGCCAACAATATCGATGATCGAACTTGAATGTATCATATAAAATTAACTATAAAATATATATAAATGGTTCATGTTTAATATAAAGATGATAATGCAAATGAGTGCCAAATACAATATAGCCAAATTTTAATCATATATTGTACGAGGGAGGGAGCCGCGGTCTAGCGATGACGTGTACTACCGGTCAACAAACCCCTCCTAGTGGGCCTCCTCTTTTTTCATTTGGCAAGTCAAATATGAGGAACTGTTGGAGATGGCTTAATTTTGACTTGGCAAATGATTTTACCAAGTTCTAAAACACCTCATTTGCCAAGTGAAAGATGAGGAACTGTTGGAGATGCTCTTAATGACCAAAATGGCAAAATGACAGTGCTAAATTGACAAATCATACTTTTCAACACAAATAAATAACCAACACTATCTATACAAACTTGGAGTGACATACCACTAGACAGTCCTTGCAATCTGGTACAATTCAGCTGGTGGCAAACTAAAAAGAAAACATCAGAATGCACTGACTGGTTTGCATCTGGATCAGTTGCTCAGAACTATCCGAGCATCTGGTGAATTTTTTTCATAATTCAGTACTGTATCTAGAAAAAGGGATGTATCCAATGGCTCTTCTCCAAGTCCTTTAATTCACCAGGAGGAACCATTAGCAGCTTCTGGAGACCAGTAACCCTCCCCAACAGAAAGCTTACAAGCCGCATATATCAAGCCGCATATATCAAAGTAGTGGCCCTTTGAACTTCATCACCTTCCCAAATATTAAATATTTAAGCCATAATCTGTCACATCTTCCTCACACTGCTTATCTTCCTCAGATTGCTCATCCTCTGCCACATTTTGATCAGAAGGATCTTCCTCAGACGCCCCCCTTCCTTGAGCATACTGGCGACTAGATTTGGGCCGCCACTTTCCAGAATCATCGGGCCGCTGCCCAGGCACATCAATCCAGCCCTCTCAAAAAAAAAAAAAACAAATCCAGCCCGGGCTTAGAAAATCAACGGCCTCGAGTAGCTGCCTGGCCCAGGCACATTAATCCAAACAAGCCCATTTCTCACTCTCCCTCTCTCTCACCCGAGCGGCCGAGCCCCTCTGTCTCAAGCCGCCGCCGCCGCCCCAATCCCCGGCGCCGCGCCGCCGACCCCTCCTCCGGCCGCCGCTCCCTTCCCGCCTCCGTCAGCCGGCCGCGCCGTTTCCTCCGGTCATACGCGCTACCGGCCCCGGCGCCTACCTTCCTGCCTCCGCGGCGCATCCACCGGCGACGAGGGCGGCCATCGCACGCTCACGGGGGGGCCGCCGCTGCGTCGGGCCTACGGGCCGCAGCCGGCCGCGCCCTGCCAGTCCGCGACCTCCTCGTCTACTTTCGGCGCCGCCCTGCACCTCCCCGTCCTCCTCTGCAGCTCCCGCGCCCTCACAGCTAGGTATTTTATTTTATTGCAAATTTAGTTAGATAATAATGCAAATAATTACATCTGTATAGTATTACCCATAATAACTTTGGTTTTGTGCATACCAGCTAGATGGACAACGTTGTCACCGTGTATCATGGAGGAAGTGTGGAGAAAGATGAGTTTGGGAATGTCAGCTTTGTTGGAATGCAAAGCGTGCCTCTGATATTCGATGATCGGCCGTTGTTAAGTGAGCTGTTTGGTAGGGCTCGTGAGGAGCTTCATTGCAATTCAAATGAGGGTGCCATCTCAGTTGAGGGGATACTTCACTTTGGTAAACCAGGGCAATTTTTCAGGCGGCTGGTTCGAATTGCATCTGAGGGTGAATGGGATAAATATGTCAAAACTGTCATGAAGAATGAGTTTCAATGTTTGGATTTGGTGGTGCGGAAGTTGTCCAATGATCCCACCCCTCATGGGCATTCACCCCTTAGTGGGTTGTTGCCGGAACAGGAGAATCCGGCACCTTCTGACCCTCTGTTAGCCAATCATGTGGTGGAAGTGGAAGATGTGGTTGTGGTGCCCGATGCTCAATCTGCACCGAATGAGGTTGGAATCTGTCTTGATGCTCAATCTGGCCTGACTGAGAGGAGGGTTTTCCCCGAATTGGGGACGAGAATGGCCATCGATTCCGGCGGCGGCGGCGCCCGAGGCGGCGGCGGCGGTGGAGAGAAGAGGCAGAGGGTGGATGAGCCGGATGACCCATGCGAAGTTGTGGCTTCGGATGTGGTCTTGGTAGACCGCATCTCGATGCTCCCGGACGAGCTGCGGCTGCGCATCTTGATGTGCCTCTCCCTCAAGGACGCCATCCACACGGGGTGCTCGCTCGTGGGTGGCGCGACCCGTGGAAGGGCCGGTGGGCACACAACACCTCCTCGAGGTGCACATCTCCTCAAGCGATGACAAGCGGAGGGAGTTGGACAGCCGGGCACGCGAGCCGCGCCCATGCCGCCGCCTCGAGCGCTTCTCCCTCATTGTTGGAATCGCCGAGTTTCAAGGCTTGAGCTCCGGTGCTTTCTTGACTACACTACCGAGTGCGGCGTCGAGGACCTCCACGTGGAGACGTTCGAAGACACTCTTAAATTCCACTTCCCGCTGTCCTCTCCGACCCTCACGTGCCTCTCGCTCAGTGACATTGGTGTCTCCAGCATGTACTACAAGGGCGCCCGACCATTCCTCGCTCTCGTGGTCATTCGACTCGTATCGGTCTCCGTGCCCGGGAGGCTTTCAAAAAAATGATGGTGCTGTGCCCCAACCTCCTCACGCTTGATCTGCGCGGCTGCCACTGTAATGGTTATGGTTGGGAGTTCGACAGGCTACCGCCGAACCCGAGGAGTCTTGTCATTGCGGGCTGTGATAGGATCACCAGTCTTGACTTCGTGCGTGTTCCTAGCTTGCGCTCCTTCCGCTACAAGGGCCGCTTCTCCAACTTTCCTTTATCCATTCCACGCGATGCCGCGCTTTCTGATCTTTATATTGAGTTATCTGACTCAGTAAGGATGAAACAATGGATGAAAGAGTGGAATATCAATAAGTTGAGGAACTCTCTCCCGAAGGATTTGTCCAGCCTCAATGTTCTCACCATCTGTTACAGAGCCCTCACGGTACTTTCTCCATATTCAATCTTGTTTATTGTTTCTGGCCTTCTTTTCACTTACGAGGAACTTTTGGTTGCTTGATTTCCATAAATCTGAAAGAAAAATTCATGTTTTCTTAACCTAACCATGCCTTTTATTTTAGGGTGCCTCTGTCTTGTCAGCTGATGGAGACAGTGCCCAGTTGCCCAAGTTCAACTTACACAGTTTGAAAGAGCTAAACCTACTCATATTTGAAATGGAACCTGTCAACCTATCCAACCTTTATATGTTCCTCAAGACCTTCCAGTGTGCTAATCTAGAGAGGCTCTTTGTGCAGGTTAATACAATCAATGCCTTTTGTAATTTCTTTGCTTCATGGTGATCCTGTCTTTTTTAATATGGTTCTTCTTTGCAGCTCCCGGCATATAGGGATAAGCCCGTGGAAGGTTTTATTGATCAGGTGTTGGAAGAACCACCGGAAGAAGGCTTAGACAACCTTGTCATGGTAAAGGTCATGAACTTCAAGTGGTGCCCCATCGATGTGCAGCTAGTGAGTTTTCTATTGAGGAAAGCTAGCTCTCTGCAGAAACTGTTAATAGTTTCTCGCAATTTCACTCTAGTGGATTTGCCTGGTGCACCAGAAGCAGACCTTTTGCTTCTCAAAGAAGCTTGGGTCAGTGGCAAGATAATGTTGACTGAGTCTGACAATGCAGCAACTCAACCATATCATGAGGCCTTCAGTAGGTACCCTAGTTATCTGGCACTATAGTTATCAGTCACCAGTTGAGGCTGAGCATATGGATAGTACTACTGCCCTATCAGGGCACTATCCTTTTGGCTGTAGTTCTTATTGATAAAATGATAGATATGAAGAAACCAGTGCTGTTTCCTTAATTTCTTTTTTGAATACTACTTAAATGCATGGTATTCCAGTGTCTTCTTGCTGTGCTGTCCTGGCACCACTTGTATGATGTATTTGACATATTATCCTTATTTTATGATAATGAATTAGAGCAGCTTTGCTTATCTTTACAATTCAAATGTGGATCGGAAATCACATTATATCCTACTGTCTTCCTTGTTGATATTTTACCTTGAGGTATCAGATTGAATCAAAGTGAAGAGGTCTGTGCTTACTTTCATGGCCTGTAGTCTTGTTGTCAACATATCTTTTTTGATATGGTAACTTTCAGGAAGTAGCCTGACTAATAAACAGAGGGCAGTTCTGATAGTGATGGATTCAATTATCTGTTGTGATTGACTACAAAGTGGCGAAGTGCAGTGCTGCCACTGCTAATGTTGAATTTAAAACTATCATCTTGTAGCTTTGAAAGAGGGCAGAAAAACAAAAGATCATTGTTTTTTTTTTTCTCTCTTTAGTTTTTGAGTTAGAACATCTCAGTTTCAATAGGAAAGTTTGGATATTTTCCTATTTCGAGGCTTTATATATGCTGCATTTGTTTATGCATTCAGGCCTCAGGGTGGTACAATTTATTTCATTTTCAAGGTTGTCTCCTCGGTTCATTTTGGTTGGTGCTTTGCTCTCTGATTTAAATCTTTCATTTTTCCTGACTGGACCCCTTCATGAAGGCTAGTGATACCATGGAATGTAATCATAAGTTAATTAACTTAGTGTCTTTGTCAATCATGCCCTTTACTTCTGTTTTTTGTGTTCCCATGTTTTATCTGCCTAGATGGTGTCGGGTTCTTGAGGGAATTCTACTCATGAAGCCATTTCATCATCTTGTTTATCTTGTCTTGCCACTACCAGGAGTGGCTGCCTTCTTGTTGTCTGGGCATTGTTCATGTCTGATGACCTGATGCGTCAGCAAAGTCAAGTTGGGGGTGTGAGCTATCTGTGGTCAATCCTATTTCTATCGAACATGTGATTGCTAGGCGTAATCCTGGTGGTTGGAGGTGTACGGTGCTTTGGTTGAATATCTGGTTCTCTATCTGCCTTGTTCTTTTCAATATAATTGAAATTGTGCAGCAGATCGTCCTCCAAATGGATATCAATCATCAGATATTCAGATGCCACGGCAGCACATGTACAGCTGACCTATTGATTAAGCACATATGCATCTGTAGTTAATTTCACTATTTGATGGCTTTTGGTACACAACCCTCAATTCATTAGCAGATATGAATAAAACACTATCAGTTCACCCAGCCAACGTACACTTTCCAGGTTCTATGCAGGTTGATCAGCAAGACACATGGTCCTGTAGTTTGGAATATGGCTGAATAAGTTAACTCCTAAAAGCAGTGAAAGATAGCAAATACCGACAAATTAAAGGCCTAATAATACTGTCAAATAATGATCAAGCATCAACTTTTCAATCTTCTAGTCCGGTAACTCCTAAAAGCAGTGAAAGATAGCAAATAATGACAAAGTAAAGGCTTTATAATACTATCAAATAATGTTCAAGAGTCAACTTTTCAATATTCTATTAAAATGTAAAATAATATGCTTTGAGCTAGCTTATATAAATTGTGTTATTGAAGTTGCCGGGCCCTGTTTGGTTCATCGTGCTTTTGTGGGTTGCGGAAACCATTGCCTCCTTTGATTTGAGTAGACGTGCTCAGCGCGACAATGCTATAAAATTATTTTCAATAAATTGTTATAAGCACCCTGCTCTTCCACCATCGCCCCTCCCCCTCCTCTTCTCCTCCGTCGCCGCTGCTGCCTTACTCCCCTTGCTTTACTCGCCAGCGTCGGACTCAGCCGCTCGGACCCTGGCGCTGCTCGCAACCGCCGGAGAAGATCCTGGTGATCGGCGGCGGCTGGCGCGAGAGGGACCGGAGAATCTCTACGCGGCGTGGAGTGCTGCGGTCGCGGAGCTAACGCGGCCAAGGAGACGCCGCTCGTTGCCGCGTCAGGTGCATACCCATTATCTCCATTTTCTTCCTCTCTCAACCGCCAAAAACCTCCGTATTGAGTCGCTAGGGGTGAGGTAAGGGGACTGCTGGAGATGCTCATAGGAAAAAAAAAGTTGGCCAAAGATGTATATACTAGTATGGATCACTTCGATTTTCTCAAATGATAAGTAGAAAAGAGAAGGGACTCAGTAGCTCAAAGTTGTTGCTTTGATAAATAAAATTTACATTTGAATTAACCTGCACGAGCAAACCTATATAAATTTTTCTTCCAAATTAATGCTAATGACACAATCATATCTCTGTCTAATCAAGCTAGCTGCACAGTTTGATAATTTCATTATAGAGGCAGCCTTGCTCTGTTGCTCATAAACTGTTACAGATGATAAACATTGTCAGTATAGGCTATCAATCATCTGAAAGTAAGCATCCCTGAATTTTTCCTTGAACATCATGGTGCAAAACACCGTCCAAAGACCCATCACAAATCCCAAGCTCATACTGATGTAGAAAGATGATCTATCACGTGTGGTTCCTTCATCTTCCTCGTAATAACTATTTTTGCCTCCTTCATTAGTGGAGCAATTGTTGACAAGGGGAGGCCCACAAAGTCCAGGATTACCTATGTACATGTACTGATCATTGAGCGTTTGCAGCTGTTTTCCTGAGGGGATCTGTCCCGATAAATTATTGTAGGACAGGTTCAAGCAACTTAAAAAAGTTAGATCTGATAAACTTGAGGGGATTCCACTACTCAAACGGTTGTAGGATAGGTCGAGAGATTCTAGTTCCCTTAAACCACCTATGCCATCTGGAATTGGTCCGCTCAGTTGGTTACCAGATAGATTCAAACTTTTTAATCCCTTGAGTAAGGATATTTCTTTTGGGATCTGCCCAATGAAACTATTGCAGGACAGGTCAACTAGAGTTACTGCTGGACCCTCGAATTTCAAGGTATAGTGAAGCTCTTGATGTTTTGTAAACATTGTTATCCTCTCTGGAAAATAATTAAGTCCACCTGGAATAGCCATGGTTTTCAAGTCCACCAGAGACGAAGGTATGTTTCCCGATAAGTTGTTGTGTGCTAAATCCAAATAATGAAGAGACTCTAGTTTCATCAACTCCTTAGGAAGATGACCACAGAACACATTCGATCTTAGAATAAACACTCCTAGTTCTGGCAGTTTCTCACCTATCCATGCTGGCACACTTCCAGATAATTTGTTAAATGACACGTCTAGAAAGACTAATCGTCTAGCACTCCAAAGGTTCTCAAGGAGTTCCCCAGACAAATGGTTATTCTTCAAGTCCAATACTTCCAACATAGAACTAAAGTGATTGAAAGAATAAGGGTCAGATGCTGATGAGCCATTCTCCAAACATTGTGGAAAACCTCCTGTAAGTTCGTTATTTGATAGATCCAATTCTTTCAAGCTATACAGTTCACAAAAGTATGCTGGGATGTTGCCAGTGATATAGTTGTCAGAAAGATACAATCTCTCTAGTTGAGGTCCTGTGACATATACTGGCAGCGTCCCTGACAAAGAATTGTTGGAGATATCCAATACTGACGCTGATTCTATTTCTAATTTTGCTGGTAAAGCCCCACTTATTTGATTGTTTGATAGGAACAAGCTGGTAGCATTATGAAAAATAACCCAGAACCAGTCAGGCAAATGATCAATTATGCTCGTGTTTGAAATATCAAGGTGAACTATCTCTGGAACCTGTCTCAGCCATGCAGGAAATTGAGGCCCCAAGTCGCATGATCTAAAAAACCCAATTGTTAATAACTGGAATGGAGGGACCCAATCTTCCCTAAACCCAATCTCAAAGAGTTGCCTTCAAGGTCCAAAGTATCCAGGTTCACCAGGTTTGCAAAATGTTCTTCGGAGAGCAAGCCATTGAGCTTATTTGAGCCAAGGGCCAGGTAAGTCAAGTTGCTAAGAGCTCCTATCCCAATAGGCACATGACCGACTAGCTCATTCGCAGATAGATCCAGGTAAATGAGACTGGACAAATTTCCTATCCAAACCGGTATCTCTCCAGTCAAATTTGCCCGGTAAAAGTTGAGCACACGCAGTTTACTCCATGAGCATTTTGGTAATCTTTCCATCAGTTTTGCTATGTCTCCATTTATATTAATCTCCTCAAAATTCAATCTCTGTAAATTACAGAGACTTGCCAAGTTTCTGGGTATGTTTCCTGATATATGGTTTTGGCTTAAATCTATGACTTCAAGAGAGGTCATATTGCCTAATGCATCAGGAATAGGCCCAGACCATTCAGAATTTGATAGATGGAGCTCCTTAAGGCTGGTGAGACCCCAGAACCAGTTGTATTGGACTGAAAAGTTAAATGAGTTTGTTGACAGATCAAGGACCTCAATATGGGTGAGGTTGGAATGGATCAGGGGTTTTTCAATTCTGCTGCTAAACCTGCAGGCTGACAATCGAAGAACTCGAAGAGCAGGAAGCATGTTGAGCCACCGAACCCAGTCTCTTGCAGAACTGAGGTCTACTCCGCTCATATCAAGATGCCTTAGCAGAGAAAGATGATGCAACCACGAGAGATCTGGCGTATTCAGATCGTTATTGCTGATGTCGAAATATTGTAACAAGGAGAGATTTCCAATACGAGAAGGAATTTCCCCTTGGAAATTTGCGTTTGAGAAGTTAATATACCTCAAACTCCTTAGAGCCCCAATGAACAACGGAATGCTTGTTTGGTTGAAGTCGTTGTGGCTTAGGTCCAGGTACCTTAGATGCTTCAAAGAAACAATTGAGGAGGGCATCTCACCTGTCAACAAGCTCAATCGAGAATCCTGATTCATGCCGTAGGGCTGTGGGTTGCGCAGGTCGAGCTTGATGACATGTCCGGTCCTATTGTCACACTGGATTCCCCTCCATTGGCAACAAGCTTGACCACGCCATGACGAAAGGCGACGAGAAAGATCTGACAGGCTTGCCTTGAAGGTGAGGAGCGCAGTCCACTCGCTTGTCATGCAGCTTCCGCCATCAGCTCTTCGCTCTCGCTCATGGGTGGAAGAAGTGGATTGCGGATATTGTAAGACTAGGAGGATGAACACTATTATGGCAGCTCCTTGGAGCCGGCGACGAGCAGTCATCATTTTCTTGTTAATAAAATTTGACAGCAGTCTCTAAAACCATATCCTAGAACCAAGAAGTAGCAGCTTATATAGTACATTTAGTTATATGTGCAGTGCAGGCCAGTGGGCAATCTTGACTATAGATTATTGGGTCCTCGATTTTTATGTACGTAGTATACTTGGAAATTTGGAATTGTTGAAATTGTCCATAGCAACTCTCGGTCGCCCTTCTGAATTCTAATCTTGGCTTCGGTCGCTCATGTTACAATGGTTGCCTGTACTTACATTTGTTTGACGGAGAGAGTTGGCTAATCCATATGGACAATAGAAATTGCTGCAGAACTTTGACCACTTCCACAATGGATTGCACGCTTTAAACCAGACATGTCCATGCTCTCTCCGTCTCAAAAAAGATATCATTTTCGCTTCTCGAGAAACAACTACCAAGAATTATATATTAAAATATATAAATATTTATGCTAAGTAATCAGTATCATTAGAAAAATCTTTACGTCTAGTTTTTTAACAAATTTATTTAAAGATATAAATATTGCATGTATTTTCTACAAATCTAGTTAAACTTATGCCACAAAAATCCAAAACAGCGTCTAAAAAGAGATAGAGGGAGTAGGATCTTTCGCTTTCTGTTTGTGACGGTCAACACGGAAGATGCATAGAAGGTACGATGAAGAGGGGAACTATTTATTTGTACGTGATGAGAAGGGGAGTTATAATTTGTTATCTAATTCTATCTACCTACTATATCTATAGTAATAGTATTATTAAACTCACGTTTGCTGAGATTATCTAAACATTACGAGATTAGAAAAGAAAGGGGTCTGTCTAGTCGTCACTCGAGTGAACTTTGCATTTTGATCACTCGAGTGACCAAACAAACGTCTCACTCGATTTTCACCTGGCAACCCAAAACGAGTGAACACAAATGCAGGTCTCACTCGATTCCAATAAACACAATATCAAAATAAAACAAATAAGAAAACAATAAACAAATACAAATAATAACAGATTTCTCAGATGTTTTCTATGGAAGGAAAAATAAAATATAAAGCAAATTACAGAACAAAAAAATTAGATAAAAATCATAATAAAAATCAAATATTAATCAAATTTGAAGATTAAAAAAAACTTACACCCCTAAACCATAAAACTTACACCACAAATAATGGTGTAAAATTTATACAATTAGACTGTAAACACAAGAACTGACATCTTAAACTGAAAATCAAGAACTTTTTATGGATTTTTTTATCAATTTCACACATGGCTAGTTGAAGATTTCATATCAAATAAACAACCAATTTTTCAAAGAAAAAACCATTCACCCGTAACCCACAAAACTTACAACATTAATAGGAGTAAATTGTATACAAATGTGTTATAAAATACATGAACTGATATCTTGAACTTCATTACAGGAAATAGGAACTGATATCTTGAACTGATACAAATTCACCTAAAGCTAAAAGCAGTGAGTTTAGAGGTGTAAAAATATATAACAATACAGAGTAAAATAGAAATTAACTTGTGAATGCTACTCAGGAACTTGAACTTGGCCGTGCATTTGCTTCAAGGATAGCTACAATATGGCATATACTTCAAATATTCAGATAATTCAAACATAATTACATTAGCAGATACAAAAATATTTTATAGAATGAACCAACTAATATGAGATGTTTCAAAATGTCGGATTCTCACATTCTGGGCACACATGTATAATCAGATATAATAGACTGATAGGGAATTTTACAAATGCAGAGAATGGATAAACATACAGCACTAAAGAGACAAAACTGATGACTGATCCCCTACTCCTATAACCACACACACAGTCCAATTGAAGAACAAACAACCCCATTAAATGTTTCAAATAAACAAGATATAACAGATGTTTTCTATGGAACGCAAATTAAAAATTTATAGTAGGATAATCAAATAACCAAAAAGCAGCAAAGGCTTATTACAAAAACAAACAGCATATTAAGTAGCCAGGGCTATCAGTTGATTACCAACGGCCAGCAGGTGAAGTCAGCAAATGAAGCTAAAAGTCCAGCTTTCAATCATACATATGTTGAGATACAGTAGACAACCCAAAAATGGGATAGAGAGCATTTAGAGGTGCCCATCAAAATTTAAATTTACACTACTAAACCACAAAATTTACAGTGCACTTGGAGGTGTAAAATATATAAAATATACAGTGTAAATAGAAAAACAACCTTGAAGTACCATATTGAGAGCCACAACGGAAATTTTAAGAAGAGATAACACCAGGTTCATGAATATATGATGAACTAAGACATTAGACTCTAAGATGACACTGATCTGAATGGAAGGCAAAAATCATATTAAAGATAAGCAGCTTAAAATACTTAATGACAGTAGAAAGGCTAGAACGTTCATAAAGAAAGATAGTAAGAAACACTATGCAACAATTTGATGAGAATTGAATTTTTGATACTGATATCCAACTGCATAATAAGAGAAGCTCCTAAATGATGTCTTCACTATCACTGGACTTATAAACATCAAAGTCATCAGCAACATACCGAGAACACATGATGTCTTCACTATCACTGTCATCTAACTGAAGGAAATCATCATTAATAGGACCATCAAAATCACGACGCCTTTTTCGGGATACACGATCCATCTACAAAACAATATTGTTTAATAAAAAGGAATGATCTACTGCTCTATACATCTGACTGAAACTGTTTTCTCTCCGTGCTTGAACAGAGTAAAACAGGCACTCGGGAAAGCTAAAAGAAAAAAAAACTAAATGGGACATAAGCCTATTTTAGCAAACAGGAAGGATTGAACAAATAATTATAAAACGAACCTAGGAGTGTAAGCTGATGCATAAGCAGACCAAGCATGTCTGTGGGCCGATTATGTCAGTAACATCAATGACGCACACCTGAACATATCAAATAAGCAAACATTCAGAAACATATACCAAATGATTTACAAACAGATTTATTCATAAATCAAAAGTCCATATTTACTATGTAAATCAAAAGTCCATAACACCAGGAGCAGATTCCCAGCCTAATCTAGAAACAGAGATGTTCATGCATTGGCAAAAGCAAGACTGGGCCTTTAAAGGCCATGGGTCAACTACGTGCTTGGGTCATCTTCACCTAGCTGTGGTGCTAACCGTATTAGAATTTACCCATTTTAGTTAGTAATATGTTTTCAGACATGTTAAAACACCTGGACCAGCAGGTCACTAACCCAAATGACAGGGACAGACCTTCAAATGACAAAAACTGGGACAGAATAAGTTGCTTTAAATTCAAATTTCATCATAAATATGATTTATTAACAATTAACAATCCTTTTTTAAAATAATCAAAAGCAAATCAGATTTCATTATATCCTACCTCCAAAATTGATTCAAATTTAGAAGAAACCCCAAATTTTTTCTATGGAAGGCAAATAAGAAAGATTATAAATATATTTACAAAAAGATTAGATAATGAAGATTAAACAAATAACAAATCAAATTTAGCAAATACCCCAGATTTTTTCTATGGAAGGCAAATAAGAAAATTTTTAATATATTTCAAAATACAAACATATTAGATAATTCATAATTAAGATTAAACAAATAAAATAGATTACAAAATTTCATAATAGAAGAATTACTAAGAAGTGTTGAATGGAAAGGAAAAGGTTATTAGTTAGTCAAACTAACCTTAAAGAAAAACTTACACTGAATACACACAAAATTTACAGTACAATTATGGGTGTAATAGTTATTATGATATACTGTAACGACATAATGACAACGAGATATAAAGATGGAGGAGTTGAAAAGGCTATCAATTGACATGCAGAAAAGAAATGAAATGGCACTAACTGCCTGTTGCATGGAGTAATTTGACACATAGAATAGATAAAAGAACTGAAAAGCATATCAAGACCAATTAAGCTTCTAGCATGTAAACAAAAGAGCTGGCGTTCTCTAAAGGGTAGCTCATGATTGTAAACTCTTTTGTTCAGAAAATGGAGATAGACAAATTTAGTCAAGAATTTTAAGTATGTATGCGCCATAGGAAGTTGTAAACTTTATATTGGCCTATTGGGTGGCAAAAATATCTTATAATAACTGAACTAAAAGGAATGAAAAATGTTCTGGAACCCGTCACAATCATTAGAGATTCCACAAGGGTAACTGATGAGCTCAAGACCTTTATTGATGACTCAATGCTTAACACAGTACCTTTGAATAAAGCATAGTAGCATATCAAGCAAACCAGCACAAGACACTGGAACAGAAATCAGAACAAAAACCTAGGGAAAAAACTGTTAAATATGACTTTACACTTCATTTTCCACGAAGTTACTTAAATTCTCCAACACACAACCAGCTTCACAAGTAAGAATACCATTAACCTAGCAACACCAATAAGCAGACTTAGAAGTTGGCACCTTCTTTGTAAACTATTCAAGGATTTCTCATGACCCTTGATGCATTTGAAGAAGCAACTAATGAGAATACAACAAAATACAAGGTACTGAACCAGGCAAAAGAAATTGAACTCACATTATCAAAGGAAAATGATTTTGTCCATGCCTGCGAGGCCAACAATCACCTGCAGACGAGAGCATAAACATTAATCAGTGATCTTGGACCTTAACATTATGAACAGTAAAAATTCCATAAATGATCTAAGATAAAGATAAGGCAACTATTATTCAATTCAGTTTATCTTTGAATTAATAGGAAAGGCAGAGCTAATAATTTTAGCCTTAAAATTAGAGCTAACAAATGACACCACATCTACTGACCATGCTAACATGAAGATAAGGCATCTATAATTCAGTTTCAGCTTATATTTCTCAACTAATAGGTAAGCCAGAGCTAACAATTTGAGACTTCAAAATTAGAGCTAACAGATGACAAATTGGGGGATCTGTTATTAGATCAAACAACTAATACTTCAAGCACCTCCCCCCTTACCTCCAACACAATACAAGGACTGAACTGAGACAGAACCAAACTAAACTGTAGTAATATACTAATATGCATCTCAAATATAACACCGAACTAAACATAGCCAAACTTAGCATGATCCACCAACATGGGAGAACCAGTCAATACAAAAGCACCTAAATATAGCCAAAGTAATTAAATCCAACCGAACACCACATCGACATACCCAAGGATACAACACCTAACACCCCCATAAACTCACTGAAACATGCAGAAAAATTTCCATACTACAACAATCCAGATCACCACCTAAATATAGACGGGGAGGGCGCACCTCATTTAGACAACCCTAGAACAAAGCTCAAATGTAAAAAGCACAAGAGCGCTAACGGAATCAGATTCGGAAAATGAACAAACATCAACCGCTAACACTAATACGACTAACAGAACAAAAAACTGCAGGGGAGGAGAATAGACATACCTTAGGATGAGCTGAACCACAGATCTATAACCTGCGAAAACAAAAATCATAAGAAAATCAAAATTAGAAGGAAAACAGGAAATGAAATGATGAAATCTAACAGAAAAAAGCAAACAACTGAAAATAAAAATAAAAAAGGCAAATTAGGAAGAAACGCACCTGGATCCAACACCTCCGCAACCTCCGAACAAAACGAGAGGGCATGACCAACTCAAAATCGAAGGGGAAGCGGGGGAAAACAGAAATCCAAAACGAAATTCATTAGAACAAACAAACCTAGAAGGATTGAAACGAGATAAACAAATTCGACAATACAAATGAGCAGCGGAGAAGGGAAGAACAACCCACGAACCCTAGAACACCGCCACCGCGACACCGTAAGAATCGCCAAGGCTCGCCAAGATAGAGAGAAATGAAGAGAACGGAATCGATTAGAACAACGAACCCTAGACGGATTGCGACAAGGAAACACAAGGATTACAACGGAGAACAGGAAATCGAAGACCAACTCACGAACCCTAGAACATCGCCTCCGCCGTCGCGCGAAAAAATCGCCTCCGCCCCGTCGCCGACCGCCTCCGCGCCGCCGTAGAGAGAGATGAAGAGAGAGACGAGTGGAGAAATGGGCGGCGGACTCGACGCCGATTGCAAACGGGAAAATAAAGAGGCGCGGAACACAAAACGCACACAAAAAGGCGCCGACAAGTGGGGCCCACGATGCAGAGAAACAAATCAAGAAAACAAACGTCCGAGCCGCCAGATCAAATGGAGCAAAGATCGACGGTGGAAAATTCGAGTGAGCAGTTTGAACGGATCACTCGAGTGACGTGAAGATTTTCCCAAAAGAAAACACATACTCCTAGTAGGCGTTTATGATTACCTGATGGGATATATTTTTCAAAACAACGCATATCAAATACGAGTAATATATATAGAGAAATTTGGATTTATAAATAAAGGACTTACAATTTGGAACCAAGTAAGTAGAAAATTATTCATTTGATTTCCACATATTTGTGTTTGTACATTCAGTTCCATTCACTTCTATTTCTCTTATAAATCCAAAATAAAGGACCTAGAAACTTCCAAAAATCACATGGTTGTTTTTAAAATAGATGCTAAAAATCAAGCATGATCCATTTCGCTAAGGTCTGGTATCATACCATTTGTAGTTTTGAAAGAATTAAAATTCTTTCTATAATACTATGTTTTAGTTATTTGTTAAGTTGATTGGCCTTATAATGATTTCCAAAAATCCAAAAAAAAAATATAAATCTATGGTTTCAAAATTAGTAATTTTACATTTTCTTTCCTAGTAAGTTAAATAAAAAATAAAAAATGCCGAAAATTAGATGGAGAATTCCACTTTTTTAAAATAACTCGATAAATAATGACGTCATACAATGTCAGTCGTGATTTCCCGTCAACACGCATCTGTAAACTGTCGGATTAAAAACAAAATCAGATAAGTGGGCCGGTACACATTGGCTCATTTAGAATACGGCCCAGGCATACATTGACCCGTTAAACAGCAAGTCAGCAACCCGTAGCCCGTTGGCGTGCGACGCCTCGACGATTTAGCCCAGCCAGCCAGACGGCCGCCGCTGCCCGCCCCGTCCGCGAGGGTTCCAGCGCCGGCGAAGGAACCACGAGCCCGAAAGCCGCCGGCGTCCGTACGCGCGCGACGAGCTCGTTCACCTACCAGCGGTCTATCGGCGGCGTGGTGGCTTCGAATCAGCCGCCGTCTACGAATCAGCGGTAACTTGAAGTTCTTCCCTATTTCCTCCTACTAGTCCCTCGTCCCCTCTCTCATGTCCCATATGACTTTGCTTGATTTTTTCCTGGCCAGCCAAGATTAGACGGGAGCAACAAGCTCGTTGAGTGCCAGCGCAGCTTTTACAAGCACTTTAAGTAGTATGTGTTGGGCTGGCGGTTAGGACTGCAAGCGGAAAGGGGAAGAGAATTGGATCAGTGATTAACTGATCTCGTCCAAGCCTGATGCCACAAGTCAAAGGCGATTACTTGAATATATACTAGTTAAATCCTTCCTCAATTTGACAATTTCAACTGCAGGACTAAGGGCTTATACATTCCTAGTGGGGTTTTGCAACTTTAGATTTCGAAAAATTGGATGCAAATGCTTGGCAGGCTTGTCAATTGGAGTGCTGTCAAAATCGAAATGTGGGAATATGCAAAATTGGAGTGCAAAGTACAAATGAAAGAATGCAAGGAAATTTCAATGTTCCTGTCAGGCTGATTCTGATTTGGAATTTTAATATACTGTTGTTACTTAAAAAAAGTACTAAAACGTGTAATATGCCTATTTGTGTTGTTTTTACCCTAGAAAAATGGCTTTACCCATGTATCTGTATTCGCTCAATGCTAGCTATAATACCCTGTATCCGTAACCGTGCTGCATAGCCAGTAGATTGCACTATGCATTTCTTTTCTCTATACCTATGCATATTATTGCAAGTTGACATACCCCAAAACCAAGCTACCTTTCTCTTTGAAATTGACTGGCCTTTGGTCCACTATTGCAATTCGAGGGCAAAAGTAATCCTGCATGTAAGCTCAAGGACCTGCAAACTAACCCACATGAACAATAATAACTGAAGCATAAAATAAATGTGGTCTGTGGTTCCAGTCCTTCCATGCACACAATTCCTGGTCTGTTTCTTTTTCTTTCAAAGAATCATTTTCCTGGTTATGTGGTGTCATTATACACATGCCAGAAAAAATCTTCATGTTATGGAGAACTTTAATCTACAAGATTTGTTGGATTTGGTTTGATTCTTGTAAGTACATTCTTCAGATTAGTTTGTAAGGACCCCTGTTGCAGTATTTTGATATGGTATTAAATATATATGCAAGCATATGTATCAATCGTGCTATCCCTGATTATGACTACACTTTCTGATAATGGAGTATATTGTGCAAAGTTATTACTATGTACTAGTAACAAAGTGGCTTTTCCACTTGTTTATGAGGATACATATATAATCACTAGCATACCTTTTGCATTTCTGTAAGTTGTTTCACTTCATCATCATCAATTTTTAATAGATCAGTTTTACTTTTCTATTGGCATTCAAAAATAATATAGGTGGTATTTTAGAGAAAACATTCATACATTTGCGGTTTCCATCTCTTGATTTATAGCGCTATTTCGAATACAGTTTTATTAGCTCCTTTTTTCCCCCATTAGTTTGTGTTCTTTATTTTTTTTTGTCATGCTAACTTGCTAAGCCTTTCTTTTTACTATGAAGCAGGCTTTCTGGAATCACATTTCTTGAGAACTGTCTGTTGCATAGCTAAACTAGGCTCTTGTTCATATTATGGATCGGCAGCCTAAGATTGAGGCTGATTTTCTTGACCCAACAGTACTCTTAGATGAGACACATTACCAGGAAGGGTATAAAAATGGCTACAATGATGGTTTGGCATCTGGAAAGGAAGAGGGAAGGCAGGTTGGTTTAAAGATGGGTTTCCAGGTCGGTGAAGAACTGGGTTTCTTTCAGGGCTGTCTGGATGTGTGGACGTCCACAATTCTCATTGATCAGAACGCCTTCTCAGCTCGGATCAGGAAGAATATTGAGCAACTAGCTGCACTAGTGGGCAGCTACCCGCTTTCTGATCCAGAGAATGAACAAATTCAAGACGTGATGGAGAAGATAAGGCTGAAATTCAGGGTCATCACTGCAAGCTTAGGGTGAATTTAGAGTATGAAGGCCACCCCACATCATCAAAGCAGGATGTTGAGGATATGTGAGTGTGATTGAAATTACATTTTAGTTTCTCTGCCTTTGCTGTCTTAAGCTCGCCGAATCTTGTCTTCAACTTATTGGGATCATGAGGAGCTGCCCTGAGACAACAATGCCTTAAGTTTTTGTCTTATTACCTGCTGTCTGGCGGCTGCCATATGCTGTCCGTGATTTGCCAGAGATCCACAAATATACTTGTGTACGTGATTGTGTAATAATTCCCTTTAATAGGAACGCAATATAATTGTTATGATATGAATGGTCTTCCTTCCCATTTTCTTTGAAGTACTTGGTTGTATCCTACGTGTTGGGAGCATATATCTACTTGTGAAAACACACATGCCATATATTGCAGATCTGCACAGATGGACTTCTCGCAAGTATGTTCATCCCATGTATAGAAAATCTGTGATGTCCCCTTGGGAGGACTCAAATCTTGGACACTGTGTTCGCCTTTGCTTGCTCACTGCACCAATCTTAATTGTGTCCATCAGTCCATCACTCTGCAAACTACATGCCCACACCTCATTCCAGGGCACCACCTAGTGGATGGTCCTTCTCTGATGACTTTTACTGCCCTCTTTATATGAGTGGTTGACATGTAGTCCACCCCTAAAGTCACATAACAGTAATTGAGAAATTCAGAGTAAAAGGATCGTAATTCAGAAACTCAGAGTCCGTTCTGAAGGCTCAGGAATTCAGAGTCCATTCCGTTCTGGTGACTCTGCTCTCCTCTACATACAAAGGTGTTCTTTTGTCCCTATATAAAAGAAAGGTTGCCTGACACAGGAGCAGCTACCTGCTGGGAGGCCTTCAAGCAACCAGGCCTAAAGCCCGTGAAGTCAGTTTGTGGCAAGTTCTGGGCTACATTTAGTTAAAAATCAACTTTAGAGTTATTTTCCAAAAAAAGAATCATTTTAGAGTGTCGTTTTACCGTCACAAAAAATAAAATAAAAAACCGAGGTAACCAAACTCACTGTATAGTGAATGCACGTGATTATATTGGACCATGGCATAAATAAAGCTACGGATAGTGCAAAACATTATTCATGGAATATTCCAATCACATGCATATATATGATGAATTTGTGGATCCTATGCATCCAATGGAGGACTATATTGCTATATGATATGCCGCTGATCGTAGTATTTTGCTTGGTTGAATGTTGATCGACAACGATACAGCATGCATGCATGTGGATCGACTAGAGTTGGGCCGCCACTTACCAGAATCTCCAGGCCGCTGCCCAAGCACATCAATCCAAACAAGCCCATTTCTTACTCTCTCTCGCTCGTCCGAGCTTCTGTCTCAAGCCGCCGCCGCACCAATCCCCGGCGCCGACCCCTCTCCTCCGGCCGCCGCTCCCTTCCCCTCCTCCGTCAGCCAGCCGCGCCGCCTCCTCCGGTCGGCCGCGCTACCGGTCCCGGCCCCGGCCCCGGCCCCTACCGCTACCTTCCCTGCCTCCGTGCCGCATCCACCGACGACGAGGGTGGCCATTGCGCACTCACCGGCGGGCCGCCGGTGCATCGGGCCTACGGGCCGCGCGGCAGGCGGCCGCGCCCCGCCTGTCCGCGACCTCCTCGTATACTCCCAGCGCCGCCCTGCACCTCCCCGCCCTCCTCTGCAGCTCCCGCGCCCTCACAGCTAAGGTATTTTATTTTATTTTATTGCAAATTTAGTTAGATAATAATGCAAATAATTACATCTGTATAGTATACCCATAATAACTTTAGTTTTGTGCATACCAGCTATAGATGGACAACGTTGTCACCATGTATCATGGAGGAAGTGTGGAGGAAGATGAGTTTGGGAATGTCAGAAGTTTTGTTGGAATGCGAAGGGTGTCTCTAATATTCAGTGATCGGCCGTTGTTAAGTGAGTTGTTTGGTAGGGCTCGTGAGGAGCTTCATTGCAATTCAAATGAGGATGCCATCTCAGTTGAGGGGATACTTCACTTTGGTAAATCAGGCAGATTTGTTAGGCGGCTGGTCCCAATTGCATCTGAGGGCGAATGGGAGACATATGTCAAAACTGTCATGAAGAATGAGTTTCAATGTTTGGATTTGGTGGTAAGGAAATTGTCCAATGATCCCACCCCTCATGGGTATTCACCCCCTAATGGGCATTCACCCATTAGTGGGTTCTCGCCGGAACCAGAGAATCCGGCACCTTCTGACCCTCCGTTAGCCAATCCTGAGGTGGAAGTGGGAGATGTGGTTGTGGTGCCCGATGCTCAATCCGCCCGGAGTGAAGTTGGAATCTGTCCTGATTCTCAATCCACCCTACCTGACAGGAGGGTTTTCCCTGAATTGGGGACGAGAATAGCCATCGATTCTAGTGGCGCCGATACCGGCGGCGGCGGCGGCGGAGGAAGAGGCAGAGGTGGATGAGCTGGATGATCGATGTGAGGCGGTGGCTTCAAATGCGGTTGTAGACCGCATCTCAGCGCTCCCGACGAGCTACGGCTGCGCGTCCCGACGCACCTCCTCAAGGACGCCATCCGCACGGGGTGCTCGCCGCGGGTGGTGTGACCTGTGGAGAGGCCGGCGGGCACACAACACCTCCTCGAGGTGCACATCCGCTCAAGCGATGACAAGCGGAGGGAGTTGGACAGGATGGTGCGTGAGCCGCGCCCATGCCGCCGCCTCGAGCGCTTCTCCCTCATCGTTAAACTCTCCAAGCTTCAAGGCTTCGTAGCTCCGGCGCTTCTTGACTACACCGCCGAGTGCGGCGTCGAGGACCTCCACGTGGATATGGAATACACTCTCAGATTCCACCTGCCACTATTGTGCTCGACCCTCGTCTCCCTCTCGCTCCGCCGCATGGGCGTCTCCACCATGTACTACAAGGGCGCCCAGCCATTCCTCGCTCTCGTGGCCATCCGGCTCGAATTAGTCTCCTTTGCCCTGGAGGCTTTCAAAAAAATGATGGCGCTGTGCCCCAACCTCCTCACTCTCGATCTGCGCGGCTGCCGCTGTAATAGTTACAGTTGGGAGTTCGACAGGCTACCGCCGAACCTGAGGAGTCTTGCTATCGTGTGCTGTGATAGGATCGCCAGTCTGGACTTTGTGCGTGTTCCTAGCCTGCGCTCCTTCCATTACAAGGGCCGCTTCTCCAACTTGCCTTTATCCATTCCATGTGGTGCCGCGCTTTCTGATCTTTATATTCAGTTAGATGAGTTAGCACCGATGCAAAAATGGATGAAAGAGGGAACTTTGATAAGTTGAGGAAATGTCTCCCGAAGGATTTATCCAGCCTCAACGTTCTCACACCTGTTACAGAGCCCTCACGGTACTTTCTCCATATTCATTCTTATTTATTATTTCTGGTCTTTTTGTCACTTACGAAAAGTAGCTTTTTGTTGCTTGATTTCCATAAATATGAAAGAAAAAAAAATCATGTTTTCTTAGCCTAACCATGCCTTTTATTTTAGGGTGCCTCTGTCTTGTCAGCCGATGGAGACAGTGCCCAGTTTCCTAAGTTCAGCTTACACAGTTTGAAAGAGCTACACCTACTCACGCTTGAAAGGGAAGCTGTCAACCTATCCAACCTTTATCTGTTCCTCAAGATCTTCCAATGTCCTAATCTGGAGAGGCTCTTTGTGCAGGTTAACGCAATCAATGCCTTTGTAATTTCTTTGCTTCATGGTCATCCTGTCTTTTTGACTATGGTTCTTCTTTGCAGCTCCCATATAAGACCATGGAAGATATTGATCAGGTTTGGGAAGAACCACCAGAAGACGGCTTGGAGAACCTTGTCGTGGTAAAGGTCATGAATCAACTGGTTCCCACCGAGGTGCAGCTAGTGAGTTTTCTGTTGAGGAAAGCTAGCTCTCTGCGGAAACTGTTAATAGTTTCTCGCGAAGTCACTCCAGTGGATTTGCCCGATGCACCAGAAGCAGACCTTTGCTTCTCAAAGAAGCTTTGGTCAATGGCAAGATAATGTTGACCGAGTCCGACATTGCATCAACTCAACCATATCATGAGGCCTTCCGCAAGGTACTATAGTCTATAGTTATCAGTCACCAGTCGAGGCAGCGCCTATGGATAGTAACATCAGCCTATCAGGGCATTATCCTTTTGTCTGTAGTTCCTATTGGATAAAATGATAAGCTATTAAGAAACTAATGGTGTTTTTAAGGTCATGAAGAAACGAATGCTATCTCCTTAATTTCTTTTTTGAATATTACTTAAATGCATGGTATTCCAGCTGCGAATTCTTGTTTTGCTGTCCTGGCACCACTTGCATGATGTATTTGACATATTATCCTTATTTTATGACAATGAATTAGAGCTGCTTTGCATATCTTCCACAGTTCAAATGTGGACCAGAAATAATGATACACGTTATATCTTATTGGTTGTCTTCCTTGTTGATATTTTACCTTGAGGTATTGGATTGAATCAAAGTGAAGAGGTCTGTGCTTTCTTTTCGTATTCGTAGTCTTCCTGTCAGCATATCTTTTTTGGATATGGTAACTTTCAGAAGTAGCTTGGCTAATAAACAGTGTGCAGTTCTGATAGTGATGGATTTAATCATCTGTTGTGATTTGCCATTGGGTGGGGGTGTGAACTAGAGAAGCAAACTGGTTACAAAATATGGTTGCTAATTGAGTGATGGTTCTCGATCTCCTTTTGAGATGGACCTAAGGAAAAGGGGATTTCTACCTCAAATATGATGTAGCACCTGGGAGATTGGGATAACCTTGTGTCATTAAATAGATGAATTGCGATACAAAAAATACTCTTGGTGCTTGTTGTCTACTGTAGGTAACATCTTTGTTGTGTGTGTGGTGCGGTGGGGGGTCACAGGTGGGTGGGTGCTTGTCTGTCTGTGTGGGTGGGTGGGTGGGTGGGTTGGGGGGGGCAGCTTAACTATATTTCTTATATTTATAATGTAGGTACTCCCTCTGCAATGTTTACTTTTCTACGCTCTTTTTTTTCTATGTCAAGTTTTCAATAATTATCAAAACACTTGAACATTATAGCTATTGCACTCGCACCTAGCATACTTTATAATTATCGAGCTTTGTGCCTCTTGAGTATGGAAGTGGGCAGAGAATTTGATATCATATTTTTTAGTGCATAGAACTCATAGTTTCAGTCAGAAAGAATAAACTTTCCTATATCGTGTCTTTATTTAGACCTGCTTTTTTTTTATGCATTGAGGTGGCACAGCATGTGTCATTAAGTTCCACCCTTAGCTCCTATGAGTTTGGTACTTAGCTTGCTGATTCAAATTTGCCATCTTTGCTAGTTGCTACCTATCACGGAATGGAATGATAATGATAGCATAGGGGTATCCTTGTATCCAGAGCTGTGCCATGCTTTTGGTTTTGTTGTTTGCATGTTTTAGCTACCTATATGGCAGCTTGATGTAATGTTTCTACTCGCGATGAAGCCATTTCTTCATTGTGTTGCCGCTACCAGGAGCTGCTACCGTTATGCGGGCATGGCTGATGCCCTGATGCTTCAGCAAGTGCATGGTACTATAAAAGAACCAGAAGTCAAGCTTGTCTTTGCAGTCAAATTTAGTGTGCTTTGCTTGTCTACATGAGCATCAGTTCAAGTTACAGTAATTTTCTGCTCAAGCTGAGCTGGTACTGCATGCACAGTTCAATGACCTATTGTACGTACATTTAATAAAATTTCATTGGTATGTTTGAACAAATACTGAATCCATGAATCGAGAATCAATGGATGCTGACAGCAATCTTTAATATGGATTAGTAATTCTCTAGGTTCCAAGTTCCATTCAGCAAAGCTGCATTTTTGCACATATATAATTATAAGAAAAACATTTCAGATATATAGTAGTAAAAATGAATACTGGCTGAGTCTTGAACACCCGTTTTTGTATTGTTAAATCAACAACTTTTATTTTCAAATTAGTTGATAGGATAATATTGAACTAGTATCTGTTAGTACTTTCATTCTGCATTACCAGGTGGTGAATCTCTTGAATCAGATTCAGAAGTTTATG